>VWZS01004503.1:594380-618326 GCA_013397075.1 Rhabdornis inornatus
GGGCGGGGCTCGGGGGGGGGGGAATGGGGGTCGGGAAGGCCGGGCCGGGGCTCGGGGAGGCCGGGCCGGGGCTCGGGAAGGCCGGGCTGTGCTGTGCTGCGCAGTGCGGACTGAGCCCCGCCGGGGCTGGACACCAACACCAACATCCCCGCTGGGCACTGCGGTATCGGGACGTTGTCCCAGCTCCCCACCAAGCCTATCCGCCTCCCGCAGGGCACCCAGCGGGAGCAGCGAGGCGCTTCATGCTCCCACCATACCCATCATCATCCTCTTCCTCATCATCACAGCACACCGCTCTGCCCGAGCCCTGCGTGTGCCGCGGTGTGCCCAGGGCTGGCGATGCCCCAGGCCACCATGCGGTGAGGCTGTCCGGAGCAGGGACAGGACAGGGAATGTCCCTTTGCCGGCCGGGAAACGCTCCCGGCACGGCCGGCGCTGGGCGCTGCCCCCGCCCCGCCCGCGGCCAGGCTTGCGAACAGCCCGGAGAAATTACAGAAACCAGGGAATTAATGAACACAACCCTCCGGTATTTTCACAAACAGCTCTAAAAGGCTGGGGGAAGAGGGGGATCGAGCAGCGGTGTCTCCTCCCTTGGAACACCCTGCGAGTTTCGCTCCATCACCCTGCGCAGCCGTCAGCGCCCAGTCCCTTTAAAAGCACTGCATACCGCAGAAAATACTCTTTCAGTCATCTCACACTGAAGGCTTACGGATATTTGGGGGAAAAACTAACGAAAATCCAGAATCAACTACCTACCTAAGCTATTGAGACCATAAATATAACCACAGCAAAGCTATCAGGAGAAAACATTTATTGGCATTTTTAACTGGAGACGGGAATTGCTTGTCTTGTGGACTTGATGTTATAAAACCACTCTTAAAACAGACTGCAGTGTGCCCCTGTGATAAATGATATTGCATTTCATGACAGTTCCTGTATTTGCTTTGTTCTGTTCTGGTTTATGCAAATAAATTCAGCACAAAAGAATAAAATTATGAAGTAAGCGTTTCTTTACAAAATGAAAAACACCTCGTGGTGATGAGACCCTTTGAGAGGACTGCTCACAAATGGCCTGGATTTATGCTGCCAGAAATAAAATTCTGCCCATGAGGAGAATGATGCTGCTTCCAAGCTTTGAAAGTTAAAAGGGAAAATTGGAAGCTCAAGTATCTACATTTCCAATTTTAAATAAGATCTTAATTTAACTCTTGGAACAAAAGCCAAAACTTGCTCTTTCCTTTTTTTTTGTTTTTTTTATTTGAAACCACAGAAAACTGATATCCAACATTCAGCAACCTTACTACCAGTAAATAAAAGGGCTGATGAGGCTAATGAAATACAGGGAGAGTGTCCATATTTTCCATTATAAAACATTGCCCTTATTGTACTTTCTCTTCTTGTTGTTATAATGATTTTTTAATAGACATGTCATAATTTTAAGTAACACTAAAAAAGTAGAAAAAAAGAAAAGCCTTCCTCCATTAACAATAATTATCACTAAAACTAGCACAGTTTCTACTTTAGATCAACTTAAAAGCTGTTTTAAAAATGTACCAAAACACAGCACCATTATGATTACATTGAATTTTTTAAATGAATGCAATGCAGAATACAATTATCAGGGGGAAAAAAAAAAAAGATCTCGAGAATATTACAGTGCTCCACATTTTAAAAAAGAAGGCATTTCTCTCTGGTAACAATTCCTAACAAGACCAGGGATGCATAAAATTCTGAAGTAATACGTTTAATCTCTTTTTTTCCCCCCAAAGCATTTCCCTTATTTCTTTAGTCAACTCCACTTAAGTTTTTTGATTCATACTTCCCTTTTAAAGAAGTAAGTAATAAAAGCAGAAGAAGACAGTACACAGATAAAACACAAGACAAAACCAGCTAAAATACTCCGAAAATACACTGTCACTGACTACATACACATTGCTTCTGAAAATACCAACAAAACTCATATTTATTCAAAATCAGTCATGAATATAACAATGTTCACAGAATTAACATCTTTATCTGGCCAATCTCATAGGCTGATATTGCAACAAGAAAGATCTATCAGAAAAGGGAAAAAAGTACAATACAAATAATTTTCTTTTTACTAATTCAGATTTTGTGTAAAAGCAGCACCCACAAACTGAAGAAACCACCATTGCATTCCGATTCAAGGTTCTGAGAGTGAATGAGGAGACCTAAAAAAAATTTAAAAATTGGGCAGATTTTTAATTGTCCCTCTCAAAAGCAAAACCATTCACTTTACAGCAGGAAATTCGGAGAGTTTTATTCCAGCAGGAAGAAAACAAGAAGTCTAAAAATGAGAAACAGCACGTTTGATTACAGAAAACTGAAGTTAAAAGGCAAATCTTATAAAAGCTCTTGTTCTTTAAAATTTCCACTATTTTGAAAAAAGGAGAATCAATGAAACGAATACACTTTCAGTGTACCCCAAAAGCACATACTGAAGTGAAAAAAACGAGCATATTAACAAAAACAAAAAAAAATTCCCAATCAGCCACTCATTGTAAGATGAAACAAAGTCTATGAATCACAAAACCAGAATCCCAAGTGGTTCATTTGACTTGCAATCATCACAGTAGCCTGCCTGCATTTCAGACATGATACACAAATTGTGGAAGGCAGGGTAACAGTATGAGGTTGTAAGGAGACCAGAGCTCAGGCAAAACAGATAAATCTTGATTTTAACAGAACACATTGTTTTAAGAAGTACTAAGGAAATTCCACTGCTAATGGATAGGAAAAAGAAAGTATATAGCATAACATGATTGTTTTCATTTTTCAAACAAGGCCTTAATTTTGTATTTTACAAAGATATCTTTAAGTTTCAGTCTTTTGTCTCATACCAATTGTTTGATATCACTGGGTTTACTTAGACACTCATTTTCACAACCACGTAGTAATTTCAGCAACACTGCCAAGTTTATATACAGTACAGCTTAGTTGTCAAGTTTGGTATCAGGAAAAAAGTGAACACAGGCTAAGACGTCATTCAGCATCAAAAAAAAAAAAACCTAAAATGAGGCGTTTGATTTATTTTTTTATTTTTGCTGTCCAGTTTCGAGGTTTTTTGGCAGTTCAGCTGCCCTGAGATTCCGCAGTGGTGTGAAAATGTAAGACTTGTGCAAAGAAGAAAAACTCTGCGTGCGCTCAGCTGAGAGGAAGGCTGAAGCATGACACAAGGAAACCCACCAGCATTAAGGACCTACTAAAAAAAAATCCAAACCTTCCACAGAACAGGATGCAATTAACAGCAAGACACAAAGCTGCAGGAAAACAAACCTCGTGGAAATACTTATTAATCTTCAAAACGTCTTCTGCCTTAACAGAGAAACTTTCCAGTCACAGTGGCCTGAGAAACTGATTCTTGAACATGATTTATTTGAGTGCACCCTCATGAGAGCCAGGATGTACCCTGTACAAATTCTCCTCTACCTTCACCTAGTCACAAGGCACATCCAAATGCTTATATAAGTCAGGCTCTTCTGAAGTCACTCTGTCCATGATATCCCACAAAAAGAAAAGATCCAAAAGTTTTTATAGTGCCACACATTAGCCAACCATAGAAAGCAGAACAAATGAAACCAAGGAGGCTGCCAGCAGCCTGGGTAGGCAGCAAGGCAGGCTAATGTGATAAACTACTTTCAGGCTTTTGAACTATAAGAAAGGAGGCATTTTCCTCACTTTTGCTTGGATTTTTTTTTTTTTATTCTAACCCAATTTTTGGTTGATGGAAAAACTCTCATTAATCTCAGTCATGCAGGCTCTAGCCTGCCCAGCACAACACCAGCTATTACAGGAGCAGGGAATGTTGCCCTTCTCTCCTCAATTACTGATGAACCAGTTTCCATTACTGGAATGATCACCTCAATTTGTTCAAATGACCATCAGAGTGACCACTAAGAAAAAGCCAGGTTACCCACACCAGATTTCAAACTAAGTGCCCAAACGTTTAAGGTACTGAGTATGGCCAGCTCTCAAAGAAATCTAACATTTCTGAAGAACCTCAGGGATTTAAAAAGCTGTCAGCCATTTTTTCCAATCAGTCTTTTAAATACTGTCTGCATTCTACTAACTTTAGCCATGTACAGAACTCATTGAGGTTGGGTTGCTGTTTTTTTTTTTTGTTAGAGTTGTTTCTGTTGTGGTGTGTTTTTCCTGACTTGGTTTGGTTTCTTTTTTTAACAATTATCTTCTACATGACAGTAAAAAAATGCCACAGCATTCCCTTCTCTAGCTACAAACGAAACAAGATAAGAGTGATTTCTCTGTTACTTTCCTACTGACTACATGAAAAAAAAAAGACCAAAAATTTCGAGTCCATAAATTTGACTAATAAACACGTAAAGACTGAGTCACAAGCTGCGTGACTGCAGAACGATGGACTGAGATTATGTCACGAATATATTTATTTTTTTCAAACTTCACAGAAAAAGACATGGAGCAGGAGTCAGATACATTTTTCTCCGTAAAAAAATGATGCTGAAACCAATACAATTCCTCCCATGAATATGCAGAGCAGCGTTTAGACTGTACTCCTTTTGTCCTGGATGAATTATCCATCACATTTCTATTGTATATTATTAAAGTGACTAGCTCTATCCTCCCAACCCCCAACATCTGTGCTGCTGTAATTTATGTGAATTACGGTTAATGATCATTTGCATTATGCTTAATCAGCATATCAATAATATACTCTGCACAGAGTAAGTAGCTCTTCTTTCTTTCCCTTTTAATGAAACCTATAGAAATGGAGCTGGGGTTTGACTGATTGGCATCACAAAAAGGTTGCCTGGGCAGGTGCTGGGGATGGTGGCACAGGACACAGGCCTTGTGGCTGCTGCCAATCATGCTCAAGCATCAGCAAAACCTGCTATTATATTTTTTAATTCTTGTGCCTTGCTATCTGGAGGGGCCAATGCTTTGTGCTGAGGGGGTTTTAATGAGCTTGACCAGATCAGTGTTCCTGGAACCAAGGCTGTGGCTGTGTGGGATGGTTCAAGGAGAGATCACATTCTTCCAGGGTGATACTGCTCACCAGAGTCTAAACCACTGCCATTACAGTGTGCTCATGTGGGACACACAAACCCCTGAATACAAATGAGCTACAAATCTTAACATGAATATTCAGGAATTTCTGGAAAGCTATTATTACATATGCCCAAGTCGAGGACAACTTAAAGGAATAAAGAAGAACCTTCGAATGCTGGAAACAAGAGCCAATCAATTTGGGTTATTTTGCCAGAAAATCAATCAATATCATGTATCAACAGGACAAAATTATTAACCTAGTAAGAGGTTTGTTAAACACTTCAGTTAAATAATTTTTAAAAACTCTGTAAGTCACCAGCTTTGGTGTACTGACATTTATGTGAACACTGCTGCACGCTCGAGAGGAGCTGGCACAACACCAATATTCTCATTTGTGAGTCACAGCCTCCAGTGCAGCTCTATCAGCTTTACCTTGTAAATCACTGCTCTGCTATTAGCAATCCTTCAATATGATGTGACATCTTTATTATAATGTTTTTCCATTGAAGTTTAAGTTCATATTTTAGTTAGCTCAGAGACAGACACAGCCATATTTACCAGGTTTAATTAATTGACTATAAATAAAGGGCTGTAAGAAGAAGGCGCCTCTCTCACACGATGTTCAAGTTGTCACCATTTTACAGCAATATGCCTATTGGGATAGGATAAACACTGTTATTTCTATACTTTATATTTATATTTCAATATGTAAGCTGAAAATACTTCAAGGTATTTTGAAGACTACAGTCTAGAGCCTCAGTTCTCTTCCAAAAAAAGTCACAGCATACGATCTGCATTAATTTACTGCCATGCGATTTTTAACTAAGAATTTCATTAACTTGTAAGAACATCAGTGAAATTCCATGATTTACTTTGGCTTCCATATCCCAGGATATAGCAGTAAATAGGAACAGCATGTACAAACACAAGCAAACAACAAGCTGGGCTGGATTTACCTGACAAAAACTTGCAGAAGCTAATAAAATTGGCCTTGACAGATCCGGGGGCCCTTTTTGGTGGGGTAAAGCAGCACATCTGTTTTCCTTATAGCCCCCATGATACCCTGCATCATTCCCTACCAACTGCTTTAGGCATCCAAGGCAGGAGAGACACAGCTGCAGGGAGCAGAGCAGCAGATCTGCACAGCTGCAAAGAGCTGAACGGAGCAGGAGAGCAAAGCAGAGGAGCAGTGGGAGCTGGGAGAGAAAGGCTTCACCAAAAAAAAAAAAAAATCAAGTGAAAACAACAACAAAAAAAATCCCTGATGAGCTAGAAATTGCTGGAGAGTTCCCTCTTGGACATCCTGTTTAGAGACATTTCTTGTTGGGAAAAGTCAGCAGAAAAAGCCACTAGAAGAAATCTGAACCCTCTTCCCACTTCTCTCCCATGAGAATGGAACAATTTTATCCGGAGAGAGATCCATGCATAAACTCAAAAAATGAACCAAACCTTCATCCTTAAATACTGCTAAACACCTGCATAATGCTTAATATCAAGAAGGCACAAGTTAAACATTAGCAAAGGAATCCCATGAGGCAGAGATTCAAAGGCACTGTTAACACTGATTCTGTAAAACTGATAAAGGTGAATCAACAGCTTGCCCAAAGCTACAAAAAAACTGAAAGAACAGCAAAAGAAAATCTCACAGGTGCTTTCTTTCAGCAAAGACTTGATGGCTCAGCCTTCTCTGAGAGCAAGAGTAGCTTTGGACATGGGAGTTTAACCTGCCAAGTGGTTTTTTTTGTGTTTGGGGAAACAGAATGCAGGAAGGCAAGAGCCATCCTGCGTATCTGCACGATGTAATGCAGAAAGAGAACAATGAGATGTTCCTACACACAAATACACATTCCACAGAGACATGGAAGTGGGGAGTGAACATATATCAGCACCACTAGACAGATACACACTATTTAGTCATCAATATTATGTTACCAAGAAATTTTTAAAAGGAGTCTGCTGGCAAAAACTATGTACAAATGATGGAGTTAGCAAATTGGAAAGCACAGGTGCTTTAAGACTGCACTTCTAAATCTTCCAGTAGAATGCCTGGTTTCATTAGATCTGGATACAGAGTAAACATAACAACCACCAACCACCTCCAGAACATTATTTGGACATTTCTGTAGAAATACTTTAACTCATAACTCCAACAGTTCAGCAACAATTCAGCACAGAAGTTACGAACATATACTTACAATCATCTGCTTAAAAAACATACTTTTAGAAGGAGCAGCACCTAAAGAGAACTTTCTGCTGTTGATGTTCAGTGCACCTCTTTCTTTCATGTTTCTCCCCTAGGAACGAGCCCTTGCTGGGGTTTACCTTTAGTGGGATGGGTGCTCTAAAGAGAAGACTTGACAACTATGTAAGCCACATTTTGCAAGTTCAGAGCAGACTATTTTTGCATCTCCAGGCTTATTGCACGGTGTCCTCTGAAGAGGAAACAATGGTTAAATAGCACATTGGTCTGTAGCAGCACTTGGCCATTTCACACTCTAGTGAACTCACCCCATGTGACGGGTAGGAGATCCAGCCCAGCTCCCCTTGAATTGTTTTTGAATCCAGCAGATTAACTACAAAAGAAGACACAACAGAGAGGAGTGAGTTTCTTTTGCCTCTGCCCAGTTGACCTCAGTTACCCGTACCCAGAGCTGTATTTATTTGAGGACCCTGTGAGAATTCGATTTGTTCAGGTGGCCTGGCAGTGAAGCTGCACAGAAGAAAAAGACAGACAAATGAAAAGGATGATCTTGTTTAGCTTAAAACACTATGAACAGCAGACAGGGCAACTTCTGAAAAATAAGAAAGTGACAAAAAACAAACAATGGATCAGTAGCAAAATTAATTGCAGCAGGGGGTGGGAACAGAACTCTTCTATCAGCTGCACAAACCACAGCATTTCCCCTCGGATGCCTGAAATTTGGGTCACTGCATCTAACTGAAATGGTGAGATCTGAATATTTAAATCATTATTTGATTAAAGGCATGTATTTGGCATCTATAATTTTCTCAGAATACAGGAATAAATAATGAAAGCTGATTAAAGTCCTTCCTGCAGCTCTTTCTTGCTTCTGATCTAATTTGTTCTCAAATTGTCTCGCAGTAGTGTTTTCTAAATGTCATGTGTAACACATTAGATACAAAAGTAATTATTTACAATGTTACAAGTTCAGACAAACCTGCTTTTAAAGAGGGCCATCAATTGATTGCTAATCTTGCTGGGGTTTGTTTTTTGGTTGGTTTTTTTTTTGAGCCTTGCAATAATTTCCAGTGTGAGAAGGAAAATTTTATTTGTAAACAGTTTGACAGGCATTTTCCAGTCAATCAAATCTCAGTAGGTTTATACCTACTTTTAGACACGTCGGGTATTGAAAATAAATACATACATCCAGATTAAAGGATATTCTTCTTTTGGCATTTATTTGTTTCCTACAAGCACAAAAATAAACTAGTTTCTTGGCCATACAGTCTCCAAGTGCTTGATCACACATTTCCCCAAGTAACCACTTCTTTATCAACATGAAGCAGAACAGTTGAATTTATACAAAATACTGTATAAAAGAAAACAGACTATAAATATAAACTAATGAAGTATTAATACACAGTATGGCAACACTGTAATATTTATTATCTGCAATCTGAACTTACTTTTGTTGGGTGTGTTCATCACCCCTCACATCTCCTTTATTTTTTTTTCCCCTTCAGTTTGGAAATTAATGATAATGAGAAATGAAATAAATCTCAGTATATGCTAGGACATTTCAACACCTGACAATGACAGATCTATTAGAGGTGGCTACTGTAGCAGCTTCATCTCTTGTTTGATAGCCTGAAGGGTTGTCACTGTCCCTAGAACCAGTACTGGGCATCGGTGCTCTAAGTAAACAGAATAGGAAGCAAAAAAAATGAGGAACAATATCTACGAATCAGCTGAGTTAAGCTGTTTGCATTATTTCATCATTCTCCTTTTAACTGCTGTTTAATTTTGGACGCCACTTAAAAAAAGAGAGCTCTGAAGGTATTATTTTTACTGTTAATTAGGAGGTACAGAAGAGACACAGGTATATAGTATTAGAAATAAGATTGTGCTGTAAAGAACCACAAATATACATATTTTCTACATTTATGTGCACACATGTTTGTGTTTTGTATGGATATATATGCACTGCTACACTGCCATAACTGAGCTGCTCTACTGTCCATGTGGGAAAAATGTTTCCCCCTGCACTTACACCCCCTCTTATAAGAAAGCAATAGCATTGTTTTATCTACATCAATAAACAAAATATCTCTACTAATCTTACAGAAAGAAAATAATCCAGTGCTAAATATTTCTTAGCTCTGAATCAAGTCCTCAACCATGTACACAAAGAAAAATCAGCCAGTCCTTTATTGAGAGCACAGGGCCCCAGGCAGGCTGCTCTGCAGCAAGGCTTGCATCTCTAAAAAGGAAACAGCAATAAAAATTCCAAAGGGAATTTTGGTTTTGGTTAGTAGAAATTCCCATAGATCCTGGATCTCCTGGGATGAGACAGATCTGTTTGCCACGGATCTGCACTGCCTGGTGCTGAAGGAACCATGACTCCTGAGGTAAATCACTCAGGAGCAAACTTAAGTGATGCATTTATCCTTTCAGAATGAGCTTCTTGAAAACATGACTGCAGCCACTCTGTGTTGGAACCCTGAAGCCTGGGAGTTTTAAGCTTTCTGTGCTTTCTGACACTGACCCCCAAGGGAACACTGTTTTTGACTTGAGGCCTTGCAGAAGGCTTCCAAATTTGAGTGATGGAGTTAGAATCACTGGTGTGTAATTAGAACTGTGTAATTTCACATGGAGAAGGATTTTGAATTTGGGGTTTTAGAACACAGTAATAGGTATGGGACAAGATGGAGGATTTTGGGTGCTGCCTCTTTCTTCCTTCTTGCTCCTTCTCCTTCATGGTTTCAGGTAGTAGTTTCTGGTTGGACAGTTCGTGCTGCACTGCAGGTCACACAGGTTTGGTTATTGGGTCAAAAGCATAAATAATATAGATGCTAATCTTAATTGGATAGTTAGGCTTTAAAAGACCTGTAACTAGCTAGGTTCACCTCCATTTTCTCACTTTTGGCTTGATAGCTGGAAGTGCTGAAGAACTCTCTGTACTTTAGGTAAGATTTAATAAACAACCACGTCTAAACAAGAAATCCGTCTCTTGAGGATTCAATCCTGACTCTGAGTGAAGGCAGAAGAAAAAAGCTAACCACTGTCAACTCTGAAATTGATGAATTCTGTCCAAACTCATCAGTTTCATCTGCAAAACATAAGCAGGCAATGGACCCACAGCTCAGTGGTGGTTTCCCCTCTCCAGACCTGCCCAGCAGGTCCAGCTTGCTCTCACAGCATCACAACAGGACATGGGTGGTAATTAAATATTCAGTGTCCTCCACGACAGGCAGGTGCCTCAGCCACGGGGCAACTTGACATCATCAGGATCAAATCTATCAAGTTAAGAATAATTTTTCAGCTCCTCTCCTTTGTTCCACTTTCCTCATCTCCTTCAGACTGGAACCATGACTTTTCTGTGCTCATACCTGTTTCACTACATTTTAGAAGTTCTCACAAGGGAGGTTTTCACACTGGCTACAGGAGGCTTCTGGATCAGATGTGTGTTGTGCAATTCTTTAATAGTATCTAAAAATGCAAAAAACCTTATTTCCTTTCAAGTAGTAACCTGAAAAAAAAAATCTTCCTCTTCCTGATAAAAGCTTCTAGGACATTCATTTTCCCTGTGACTTGAAGAGAGCTGCACACCTTGATAGAGAGGAAACAATAATACAGAACTTAGAAGATCTGTCTCTAGACAAAAATGACTGGGAGAAGCAACGGTACATTTTGTCATTGTATGTTCTAAGACTACATATGTAATCTGGAAACTGGAGGAGAAAATAGCATTTCCCTACACTAAGACATAAGAAATACATAAAGAATGGGTTCGAAATTCATTGTCCGATTTCTTTTTTTTCATGGATTTGGATAGTTAGGTAAAAAGTAAAAATGTAAAACTTCACACAAGCACTTGATTCCTACATAAACTCATTACAACTTCTTTTATTCCTGATAGATCCTTTAGTGTAACAAAATACAACACTTGTTCAGGTCCATTTTGTGAACCTATTCATGAAGTGTTTCATGAAGATGTACTCAGTTGGATCCTCACTGGCAGGCATTTTTCAGTGTGCTCCTCATTTGTTTTTCCACATACAATTCAAGTTAAATGAAAGCCAACACTTAAATATCCTACAAATACTTATAGCCATGTATTTACTAAATGAAGAATGTTTATGGGTTTCCCACACAACTCATTTGCTTTCCTTATACCAACTCCTCCTGCAAGACTGTGACCACCACTCAGCTGGTTCCTCCAAAAATCTCTGAGGTTGCCCAGCCAGTTACCAGGGGTAACTCTTAAAAAAGCTGAACAGTTTCATTGCTACTGACAATTCTTTCCAACAGAATGCCTTGGAAAGGATTCCTGGTTGTGCTGAGGAGACAAAGAGGAACTCTCATAAAGCAACTTTAAGTAGATAAATAAAGTGCTGTCTAACTATCTTGGTGCCCTGCATTGGTTCCCATCATGTAATTACCTCGATTTAAAGCTAGTGGTAATTCTAAAGGAGACTTTACTGGTATTAAGATGAGCAGCCATGACTTCTGACTCTGAATTTCAGAGATTTGGTCCTCCTGTCCAACAGCCCTGCTCCCCACACTACAGTGCAGTATTTCTGCCAGTGCACACCCCTAAAATCCCAATTAAGAACACATTCTCCTTCTAGAGACTCTCCCCTGCCTGATTCTCTTGGCCTTCCCCATGCACAGCCACACGAGCTGTACATCTTATCATCTCCTTCCATGTGGATTTCCAGGGGGTAAAACAAATCTCTTCCCAGAACTGGAGTAGGGAGTGGATGTGGAACACAAAGCTCCCTCACTTTCCCTCTCATGGCATCAAGCACAAGATGAATGGAGGCTTGGGTGGAATTTGACACTCGTGCTACCAAAAACTGCTTCCAGATTCAGGAGTGATGGTCCAGGGCTCGCTAACAGCATGTTTCATCAGGAGTGATGTCAGGGAAAGGAAAGAACCCTAAAACTAAAGTGATTCCTGAACACAGTCTGAAAGCTGAAGCATTTCCAGAAACATGTAGAGTAGTAACTGCTACAATGAACTGAATACAGCATAAATACCTCCCACAAGAATGAAAATAAACAAACAAATCTTGTGCCAGGTAGAATCACTCTGGGACTCCCCTCACTGCTGAAGAAATGAGGAGGAAAGCCTGCTAGGAGACACTATCCTGCAACTTGCAATATGTAGAAAACCACCTACAAACAGCAAATAACAAATAACCAGTGGAAAGCATTTCCAAATTGTCTTCTTTACAAAGAAAATACAGAGCAGTAGTAAATGTCAAAATATATATTTTTTTTCTTCAGCTAATTAACATTTTCCATTAATATTTTAAAAAATGCATTAACAAACCTCATACCACCATGTTGTCTTTTCCTGTTTGGCATCTAAACTATCAGTTTAGAAATACCCTAGTTAGTTATTGAAAAAATGCCAACAAATGGGAAAAATTAAATTTGCTATTCAACCAAAAAAAAAAAAATGGTGAATGTCTAATTGAAATGTGCCATATAATCCCAAGCAGCAAAGAAAATACTCTGTGGCAGAAAGTCAGCCAGAACTTGGTTTTGGGGTGGGACAGAGTGGAGTCAGCACAAAGCCTGATGTACATTTTTGGAATGACGAACCCTTCCTGACAAAGGGGGCTCGCACCCATATTTTCACCCATCTATGAACACAGATCTGAGTCTTCCCAACTCTCCATTGCCCCAGAAGTGGTAGCAGATCACCTTGGTATCTTGGACTATTCTGGACACCAACATTTATAGACAGGCAGGCAGAACTCAGGCACGGCCAAAGTTGCACCTTGACGCAATTTTAATTTCCAGCTAGGATCTGCTATCACGCTGATGTTGCCAAAACCATGCTGAAACCAGCTAAGGCAGACCAAGAAGCCTTTGGGACAGGACAACAAATAAAAAAGGGTGTCCAACAGTGAAGCCTGGTTTTAAGCAGCCTGATTTGCTGCTTGCTCGACAGTAAAAGTCAAGCCTCCTGTGATTTTATGGTCCTGCATTTCGCCTCAAATATTTTAGTGAAGATGTTAGCACCGCTCAGAAGAAAATGATCTAAAAAGCAGCCAGTAGAACTTTGCAGCACTTTCCCAATCCACATGCCAATAGTTTGGCCCATTTACTAGAAAAGTCTTTCCCAAATCCAGGCTGCAGCCCTGAGAGAGGCACAGCCCTCTGAGTTCTGCACTTTCAACCCTCCTTGCCTGTGCTCTGACACTGCACAATGCAAACATGATTTTGTGCAGAACGTTCCAAATTTGGCAACTGTCATGTTCAATCTGTGGTCAAACTCCTGACTGAAGCACTCCACCAGGGTGGGGGCAAGGGATGAACAAGCAAACAAAAAACAAAGTGAATTAAAAAAAACAGTTGCTGCAATACTGAACGCAGGAATCTGCATAAAAGACTGGAAAGACCAAGCCTCCATTATTTTAATTTAAATGTTCGGTAAAAACTTTCCCAAATTAAGAGATTTTGTCACAAGTATCAGATGAACAGACAAAAAGCTAGCAAAATATGTCAAATTACCCTAGAGATTATTGCTTCTGCAGAACATAAAAGCTTCCACCATCAATTTGGATGATTTGGCAAATTCTAATTTTATGGCGGCTTCCTGCAGCTTTTGAAGAGGAAGAATTTAATTTTCCTCCTCCCAGATTTTACTTTTCTTATCAAACACACTCCCCAAGAGCTACTGAGGCTAGATTTAGATACCTCAGCTTTTCCTACAGCTGAAAAAGAAGAAGCAGCAACCCCTCACTGCAGGTTTCTCTCAAAAGGCTGCCACGAAGGAGGGAATGCCTATAAATAAAAACATCACCTGCACTCCATGCTAAGTGGAAGCTCTCCAGTGGTCTTCCTCCTTTTGCTAAGCATGGAACCTGCCTGTGGAAAAGGGACAACCATCCACCCATTCTCAGTGATGAACACAGGCAAAACAGATTTTTATTTCTTTTTTATTACTCTGAAACATGAGCATTCTCTTGATATTGTTAAAGTGGCACAAAGCTCAATTTCCAAGTATGCAAAAACATATGACTGGTGGTGGGCTGGAATGCACTGTTTATCAAAGGGGCCTAATAAGGTTTCAGTTTTATTAGGCTATTTCCTGTAAGTTGATATGTGCCAGTTCTTTTCATTAAGACAAGGATATAAAAATTAAAAATGGATTAACCTAATGGGTTCCAAATTACTGTGTCGCCTTCGCTTCTTTGCATTTTTTCTAAACAGTTCCAATTGGTCCTTTTCCAGTACCTCCTACAAAAAGCAAGAGGCAGAAAGCTTCAGGATACCTGAATTAGAGTTTAGCTGAACTCACATTCAAATACAAATCCTACAGATCTTGTTCCATTCCACCACTCTGGCATTAAATCTGATATCACCGAGGCACCATGTTAAATATGCAAATGCAAAATGGGGGCTACTGTGTTGAAAGGGAGTTTAAATTCCCTTTAAAACCCAAGGTTTTTTTCCCCTCTCAGAGGAAAAAAACCCAGAAACTACGGATGAGATTGAGTTACCTAAACCCTGCCAAACCCTGCCTTTTATCAGCCCAGAATACCAGAACAGAAGTGGGTCTCTTGTAGGATGTGTCATATTTGTCAGTCCCACAAGGTGCCCAAACCCTGAGGCACGTAAAATGGCACCACATGTTATGTCTAGCCAAAACTCAACATTACTCAAATCATTTTAGTAAGTTCTGAAGCACTTCTCAGAAAGGTTTAACCACGCTGCACATGTAGCTCTTTTTACTTCTACATTCCCTTGGGGAAAAAAAAAAAAGTCATTTCCAATATTCACTAGTTTTACAGAATTGAGCTCTCTGAAGGTCTGGTAGATTTGGAGCGTGACAAAGATCCCCCTTGGGAAGACTTTTTGCAGCTTAAAGGGGAAAATGAATGTTGAGTCAGTGTCCAAGTTCACTTAAGGTAAGCTGAGAAGTCCAAACCTACTATGGCACGCTCAGTTTCTAGAATTCCAGACACCAAAAAGTGTCACGGAAAAGACTCTTGGGCACACACAACACCCACAACTAAAAGCTAAAAGTTCCAAGGTTCTCACAAATTTTACTGCAGTTCAAACATATCCAAGGTCTTGAAATCAACAAAATCCACAGCAGATGATCAATACCCCTTTGGAGGACAGAAATTTTTTGAGACAGGGACCAGAGCAAGAGTCTAGGAAATGACTACTCATTTGTTAAAAAGGCTGTGATATCCCCCAAGTGAATCAACTGGCAGCATGCCACAATTCAGAAAAAAATTTTGCTTTTAAGGAACTCTTTGCACGGGGCACAGAAAAACAAAAACAGAATTGGGTTGGGCTTGGATGAGTTTTGTTTTTCTCAGTTTAAAGCACAGAAGTCAAGAACTGTAAAACAATTCTGAGAATCCTGAAGCACTACATTTGGAAAGCCACATACTCAAGTGTGCCCTGATGATTTTTGTCAAGCTTTTCTTCTCTACCCTCATGAATAAAGATCTCCAGCTTGCATGGAATGCTTGGGTCCTTACGTGGCTGCCCCACAGATAAAATAAACCCACACAGCAAATGACTCAACACCATGGTGCAAATTGCAGGAGTAAAATGCCAATAGTATAAGAAATCTCCTCAAATGTCATGCTGAGAAAATCAAGATGCTGAACCCATTTTTATTTTCCAATACAGTGATGTCACCAACATGATATTTTCATTGTTTGCCAGGTTGAGAGAATTTATGGAGGTAATTAATGCAGAACATGTGTGCTGAGCTATCTGTATGAAAAATGGAATTGCCCCGACTTCATTTGCTGCTTTTGCAACCAAAACCTCACTAACATCTTTTTTCACTATTTCCATATGTGAGAAACACAAATATTTATAACAAAAGTAAATGACTAAATGACTGCTCTATTCCCACCTACCCACAAGACACTTTCATACCACTGTCTCCTGCTTATTCTTCTGCTTCCACCACCTGACCACAAAGGGCTCAGGTTTCCATTCTATTCCACAAGCTGAGCATGTTCCTCACGCCTCTTCTCCAGTGTTTCTTTCCTTGGTTTGCATGGAAAACTCCTGTTTTAATTTCTTGAACACTGTGTAGCTCTAGGCCATCTTTCAGGAAAAGCAATGCCATTAAACATTTAATTCTTCCCTTTTGTCTTTTCTTCTGGGCATCTGCAAGGTCAAAGCATCTCCACTCTGGTAAACAGCTTTTAGTAAAAAGAGGGCTGGGCACAAGCCCTCAAAATCAGAAAAATATGATCTTTGCCTTCTACTCTTTCTGGCTGAATGTTGATTTCTGGAAGGGAAGGGACAGAAAAAATGGCCCAGGCGTGAGAGGAAGGGTGGGCAGGTGGGCTGGGAGTAAAGGACCTGATGAGTTTTCCCTACAGCTGGGTTTTCTTTGGAGAGTTTGGGTGAGCACAGAACATTTTCCACAGCTGGAACCACGTACTCCAGGAATGCTGAACACTCAAGCACTGCTAGGACATTTTCTCTCTGACAGAAATCAGGGGAGCAAAGCTTTTTAGGGTAAGACCCTCATCATCTCAGAACTTGTCTCAAAATAAAGGTCTTAAGGCTGGGCAGACATGACTTGCCTTGCTTTTTTTTTTTCCTTTTTTTAAGAAAGCACTGTCAGAGCAGGATTAAACAGAATGGTAAAAATGCCTCTTCCCTTTCTTAACTGCAGCCTCTGTTGAAATTCACCCCTGGTAAATCAGAGTCACAAGCTTACTAATGTAAACAAATCTCAGACTTTCAGGGAGGCAAGGAATTTCTTAATTTGTGCTTTGCTCACTGTTCGGATCCCTGTCAGGATGGAATTCTGGGTTCCTAACTTTGTCAGTAATCAGAGGAAGTTTGGAATTTTTTTTAATATTCAGATCCAATTTTCTTCATGTCTGCCTACTTATTCTCTTTCCTTAATCCTTCTCTCCCCCTCCAAAATGGATCTCATAAAAAGCCTTACCTCTTAAAAAAAATCAAGAACAAACCCCCTCTAGCTGCCTTCTAACTTCTCAGCCACTAAATTAAGCAATCCCATGTCACTTGTTGTTATTTGTTACTGCACAAACCTTGTGGGAAGCCTACCATGGACCAAAATATATTTTTGTGCTTTAATTGTAATTTATTTAAAGAGTAACAGGTCACTCTAGATTTTCTACAAACCCCTCCATTCTTAGACACCAATTTAAAACTTTCAGATTTTAATTACTGTCCTCTTATGTGAGGCAGCTATACTTTAGCACGTTTAATTACTGTTAAAAAAAAAATAAACAATGCCATGCAAATCTTTCTATCCAAATATAGATATAAAAAAATTATGAGAAACCAGTTGGAAATTAAAAAAAAGCCCCATTCCCACACCATATTACACTAAACTGCCCTGACTGAACCTTAACATTCAACCTATTGTTCCCTTAATTGCTAGCAAGTTTCAACCACAGTTCGTTTGGTCTGCTATTCTTCTTTCATCAATATTTTTCCAGTAGATTAATGGGATTTTCCTCCATATTTTGCCTGAAACAGCAGGACATGGTAGTTAAATGAACAAAAAAAAAAAGGAGAGTGGTACAAACGTTTCTGCTTACAACATGTCTGATTTAATAACATCTCTGCAAATTCAAGGCTTTACATGCTGGTGTTTCACTCTGGCTCCCCGTCACCCTCGCAGACTGGAACTTTTCTGTCACCATCCCAAGGTTTCTTTCAGGCAGGATTATCTTTATTTCTACATCTTTATTTCTTTCATTCATTCACTGCAGAAGTTTGAAAGGAACTTTCAGTTTAAGGGGCTGAATTTTAATCTTGCATCTGTTTCACACTGCAAAATGAGAACTTGCGCTCGGATTTAGCGAGCGCCTAAGAAACTAAAAAACACAAGGCTGCTGCTGGGGAACACAATCCTAAGCCCACAAATTGCTACCACACTCTGTTTCCAAAATTACACTCCTGGGAGTTCATATCTAATCTTCTGAATTAACCTATTTTTGTTTTAAAGTTTTAGTTCTTGTTTAGAACAGTTTAAATATTAAAAAAATAATAATAAAAACAAGCTACTGCTCTAAAGTGTTTACGGAAATAAGGGTTACCCCACTGTGGTGAATTTTTAGGGAAAAGGATGACTTAGCAGTAGTCAGATGCTTTTGTGAACAAAATTCTTCTACTTCTCTCTATCATTTCTTACGGCAATTTTTTCCTCCTCACAACATATTTTCAGCAATGCTTCAACAAAACTAACAATGCAAAAGAAAGGTAATGTTCCATTCCAGAAAAAACACTCTTTGGATGCTCAAATTAAGTTTCAGAAAGGCAGGGGGCTAGGGAAAACCCTCTGCCCCACTTCTGGAGATTTATCTAACAACTCTGGAAACATCCAGCTTTGTACCTTAGGGTACCAAAATCACCTTCTGGGTTTCAACACCAGCTCCACCGAGCAGAGCTTTGAACTTCACCATATGTAAGGGCATGATTATTGCTCCAGTTTCTTATTTACTTTTATTTTCTTTCACAGAAAAATCAAAGAGCAGCTACAAAGCTACACGAGTTACAGGTATCTTATGGCACTAAGTCAGGCTCTGTATAAAACTCCACAAACAGGACTGTGGTATTTGGTAACAGCTCTGTAGTGACCCTCACTGGTGATAAAATCCAGAGCTCTGAAAACGAGAAAATGAACACCTGCATCTGTATTTCTAAACTTTCATCAAGTGGGGATTACAAGAACAAGAGCAATTATAGACATTTTCCTAGAGGAAAACTCACAAGTTCTCTGACAGAATCACAAAGTAAGTATACTAACAGCAACCTACCTAACTCCAGCAGAGAATAATTTAAAAAAAAATTAAAACTAATTTGTACATCCTCCCAGCTGGGAATGAAAAATTTAAGTTCAGTCAGAACTCACTCCTGATTTGCAAAGCTTTTGTGTAAACAACTGTTAAACTTGGTGTCTCTATTATCTGTTTCATGCTTGCCCATCTGGTGGTGCCTTTTTGCTGAAGCTGAGGCTACAGAAAGAAGAGTTCTGACCCATTTCTCTGCCCTGAGTGCTTCACTGGGCAGCAAATACGTTGTGTCCAAATTAACTGCAATAAGAATTAATTGCTGCATCCAATTTGCAAATCTCTGTTTCAAACACCTGCCTGAAGTTTGCTATAGCAAATGAAGAGATTTTTTCTTTTTAATACACTATGCTGAAATAGCAGTGAGTCAAGAAAAAGCCCAGTAACAGTAAAGAAAGTAAGTTACTCCACATTTTACACTCTACTATCAAAAATGTTCTCAGAAAATGATGCATTTACCCAACTTCTGGTTTTAAAACCATCATGGTGTGAATTTTAAGACATGCTTATTATTTGTCATAAAGTCAAATAAATTATCTGTAAAAATTTGTAACAAATTATTTGTACTCGTACAACTTAAGCACAGAAGCTTTGAATAAGACACAGCTGTATGAAAAACAGTCATCTAGCCCCCCATGACTCTGAGCTTTCTGAAACTAAATTTTAAAAGGTACCACATCCAGACTTCTAAACCTACTTTTAACTTCTGCATATAAACACTCAACTGCAAGCCAGGGGCAGCAACAGGAGTAGTGTCACAAGAAATGAAGACTTACCCCGACCTAATGATACATGACACAGAGCAAAGTAAGATTTGTAAAAAACGTTTCCCCCTTCTGATTCTATTGAGAAGCTCCCAGTATTGCCAGCCTTTCCCAAAATCACATGCAAGGCTTGGGCAAGAATTTTGTTCCATGTGCAAGCAGCACATTTTTCAAAACCACACCAAGGGCTGTCACTACTACAAAGGCACAGTAAATTGTCTTTAGCAATTTAAAGTGCTAACAGAGACCAGGTCAGATAAAAATGGTGCATTTAATTGTGTGGTTCTGCAAAGTTCTGAGATGGCAATCAATGCTCAAAAGATGAAACTGCAGCTCCAAATCCAACACAGACTGAAAAGAGAGGCTGATTGGAACCTTCTTACTGTAAACCCAAAACAGGCACTGTTTGAAGCCAAGGACTGTAAGCAGATTTCCCGTATTGATCTTTTGGTAGCTGTGTTCACAAGAAATTAATTTTATGCTAGATTGAGAGGTTACAAGAAGTTTCCTGTCTGCACAGTCAAAATATTATTGAAGCAATTCAGGTTGTCAGTAAAAGCTTAAACAAATTTGCTGATAATCCTGTTAATGACCTAGGTCAAGTGTTAACTGTTGTGGGTTATAAAACAGTGAAATTAAGGTGGCTGGTACCCTCAGGCAGGCAATATAGTTACAGAAGAGACTGAGGAGAAATTATTAAATTAAAGAACAACAGAACTCATTCCATTTCTTGATACCACAGAAAGAGAATTGCATCCTTCTAAGAAAAAAGAAAAACAATGATCACCAAGCAGAGAAAATCCAACAGAGTGGAGCGGGAGAACCTATGGTTTCTGTGCACCTACGGGGGTCAGTCTGCAAACTCCAACCTGGAAAAGTTGGATGTTAAATCTTCCTGACATTCTCCTGCCCCTCAGAAAACAGCACACACCTTTTACCAGTAAAAACAGATAAATCTGAGCTTCAGAGAACCTCCTTGAGCTCCTGTGACTGCGAAGGGAAAACACAGGCAGATTTCTCATGAGCATGGCACAGAGTCTGGAAACAAACTTAGGGGAAAGTTTTACCTTTCAGCCAGAAAAAACTCTAAATAAAACTTTTCTGGGATGAAGCAAATTAAGAAAAACACAAGCTCTCCAAGAAAAAGACAAAAAAGGAATGCTTTGAGCACCACAAAATGCAGTAAGCCAGCAGTTTGTCTTCAGCCCCTTTCCTCCTTTCCTCCCTTCATCTCATCCACTTTCACTGTAGCATTACTCCACCAGTCATCAGTTGCATCATAATTGCAAATGTTAAGTGAAGGTGGATTTAAAAAAAGAAAAATAATTATTTCAAGTCAAATAAATTCAGGAGCTATTTCTCTGATAGCTCTGCCCACACTCTTGTTAGGTGCCCACTGCAACATTTACATCCCCCAAAAGTTAGACTAAGCTACACAAACACACCAAAAATTAGTTCCACCCATTGTTAAAACAATTTGCGGGGAGAATTTCAACAGCAGCTTTAATATAAAATGTAAGGAAAAAGGTAGACGTTTTTACCTACATGCCTACATTAACAAGTGCTGTCCAAAATATATATTTTTTTTTTTATTCTCAGTAGTGAAAAAAGGAAACTTTTCTAAATACTCCAGAGAAATGTAGAAACATCTATCTAGGTTTGGGAGAAAATTTATGGGAACAATGTAAATGAAGTGGTTAGAAAAAGATTATTTAATAGAGAAAAACATCATCTTCTGACATGATTTAAAGCTGCACGCTAACACTCGTTCATCAAATAGAGGATCAGCAAATTATAATAACTAAGATTTCTAAACTCACACAATCAATCTGTGTAGCGTAAAAAAATTTTAAAATTACTGAGCTGTTCTAAATGGGGGTTTAAAAAAATTTAAAAAGCCTTTTACAGTCGATATTTTTTTTTAAAAACGAAACTGACAGTAGTCCTGTTTTTGAAAAGCATAGCAAAACATACACTTCCAAAAAAAAATGCCACTTAAAAGCTGGTTACTCTCCAGTAACTGCATTTTCACTGTTGTTTTCACTACCAATTTTGCAAATATTGCTTATCTGGTACAAGCTCTTAAAGCTAAGAAGAGAGAAAGGAGGCAGCATCTGCTGAAAGCTGACTTGGACAAGTGCATTTAACATGCATTCCATATGACACCAATATTTTCCCTCCTTTATCAATTCTCAGCGCCAGTGACTCGAAACAAAGACACAAAAAGTGGGGGTTTTTTTTGCAAACTGGAATGCTCCAGCATCTTTCTGGCATAGGCACTCTCAGTTTCTCAGTTTGCACAATGTGCCTGCCTGCCACTGCCATGGAGGCAGAGCTGCTCCGCTGACTGACAGAACCACAACCATTCCCTAAGAGCTCTTAATAAGACAACACTAACCCCTACTCACACTCCTGCTTTCATTCCTGAAAATGACTTCTGAGAGATGACAATATTTACCAAATAGCTTCTGTCTGGAGGTTTGAAAGTGACTGTTGAAAGCACAATCATTTAAAAAAATCTACAAAGCACTGCATACAAAACAAATTTACATAAAACATACAAACAGACGACATACTGCTCTTATTGTATAACGGTACTGTAATTATTTCCTAGCAATGAAACCAACTGATTAAAGATTACCCAGGACTTGTAAAGCTTGCATCTTTCCTAATTTATTTTTTACTATATTTCTTTTTCCTTCCAGGAACCATTTAAAGTTGTTATCTCATCGCCTTATCGCACAAGCACCCAGAACACCAATAAGTACATCAGCATCACTTGTAAGGGAGAAATAATTGCTCTGACAGGTTTCAGAGCTTCTCTACACAACCATCCAACTCAAGCAGGTGCGAGTTTTACATGATTGTTGGGTGCTAGAAGTTCTTCACAACCTTTGCCCTCCAGATTTTATCCCTAAAGATAATTAACCTGGACATCCTGGTCACGCCGAGTGCCTTCACTGTGCAGGCAAGCAAAAGCTCCGTTTTTTCTTATCTTAATAGGGAAAGGACAGGGGTCTTTAAGGGTTTTTTCCAAGTATTTAAATCACTTTCTCAGTGTCTAGTCGTCGCTATTTTTTTCCCCGTGAAACCTAGCATGGGTTTTCAGCAAATGTCATCTTAAAAATGAACACAGCAAAAGAAAATAAACCACTCACTCTTTTTTTTTCCGGAAAATTACACGCATATATAAACACACACACAACTTTAACACATTGATACACATCCGACACAAACAACACGATCTGATACAAATCCGCTAGAGAACCAGGAGGAGGTTTTACAGGGGAGCAAGCTGCTTTTGTGCATTAATTAAAAGTTTTGCAAGACTAACGCGAGCACCACGCCTGCAGACGAGAGAGGGCTGGGAGTTATCCCCGGGCCGGGGCAGAGGCTCGCCCCGGGCACCTGCCGAGCTGGGGCTGCGCTCCGCGGCCGCTCCGGCGCGGCCGCTTCCCCGCCCCGGGGCTGCGGCTCCCGGCTCCCATCGCTGCCGGAGGGCGGCACAGCCGGCGCTGCCCCCGCCAGCTCCGCTCGGGGGAGGGTATGGAGGGTAGGGCGGCTGCCCGCCCATCCATGCATCCATCCATCCATGCATCCATCCATCCATCCATCCATCCATCCATCCATCCTCCGCACGGCCATGAGCGCGGCCGCGCTGTGCCAGGGCGAGCCCCGCGCTCCCGGGGCTCACCGCACGGGACCACCTTAACGGGGAGCGGGAAGGAATAACGGGGGGAAAAAAAAAAAAAAAAAAACGGGGAAAAAAAAAAGGAGGAAGAAAAATAAGTAGAGAACGAAAGAAAGGAGGGAATAGCGGAAAGGAAGAACGAGGACCAAGCGGGTCACCCGGCCGTGCCGAGGCTCACCTTCGTTGGCAGGGCGGGCGCTCAGACGGCCGGCAGCGCCGAGCGCGACGCGGAGCAGCAGCAGCAGCAGGAGCGGCGGCGGCGGTGGCGGCAGGCGGCGGCGGCGGTCCATGTCGGCGGGGCAGAGCGCAGGCACAGCCGCATGTCTCCGCGCCGCATGCCACCGCTCCGCACCCGCTCCGCGCCGCCGCCACCGGCCCCGGCGCCGGGACCATGCCCCGCGCCCGCCTCCGCGCTGCGCCCGGGAGGGGCCG
>VWZS01004503.1:618414-718662 GCA_013397075.1 Rhabdornis inornatus
CTCCGCCCACCGCACCGCCCCGCCGGCGTCCAGCTCTGTGAAATGCTCCGGAGCCTCCTGCAGCCCTGTGACGTGCCCCGCAGGCCGCCCCCAGCCCTAGGACATGCCCCGGAGCCCACTCCAGCCCTGTGAGATGCCCCGGAGCCCGCCCCAGTCCCGGGAGATGCCCGTAGCCCCGGGAGGTGCCCCAGAGCCCGGCCCAGCCCCGGAGGTTTCCGTCACACGGAGCGGGGGCTCAGCAATAGGGGGTGACACGAGTCCCGTGGCTCGGGAGCCTCGGGTGGGAGCTGCAGCCAGCCACGATCCGCTGGTGTCCCGTCACCGGGCTCTCCCGGGCGGAACGAGCGGCCAAGGAGCGGTGGAACCTCGGGAGTGTCAGGCTGCAGCCGGAGAAACGCCAATTACATCGCTCATCCTCGGCTGCCCGCGGTGGCTCTGGGGCAGCCTGCGCCAGCGGGGCCACAAGAACAGACTGACTTTGCCATCACTAAAGCTAGAGCTCTACCCTAGAAGTTACCACGTAAAATGAGTATTTTTCAGAAGCGTTCTCTTCGTGCTTGCACCTTTCCTTCAGTCCTTGCAGCCCGTCAGAGGCCCCAGGGTACCTGTCAGAACACAGAGCAGAGAAACAGGCGTGCGATGCTGCTATTCCACTGCTCCCGGGGGGAATCACTGCACAGCAGCGCTTCCCAAGCTTCCCCTCCTCTAGATGGTTTTTTCACAATGTGGACAACTTCCTTCCCAAGTGGCTCGTCTCAGGTCTCCAGAGCCACCCAGTGTGGTTCCGTGGAAAATGGGAAAATATCTGAATAATACTGAGGTCAAATAAATATTTCACTCCAAACCAAAGTTATGCATGCTCATAGTAAAGAGTCTAGCTCTGAATGCATGTGCTGTCTGCACACACAACAAGCAACAGGATGGGAGGATAGGAGCCTTTGGCAACAGATGTGGAACTACGTGGCAGAATTAACATCAAAAATCTTTGATAGCAGGGAAGGCTAAGAAGGGTAAAGAAAAAGGGTGAAGAAAGATAACAAATATGGGGGGTGGGGAAGAAATGAAGATGACAATCAACCCAAAACCCAATAAGCTTCTGTTTTCAGTTAGTGGAAAAAAGTATTTCCAAAGAAGGGAGTTTTTGAGGTTACTCATAGAAATCACTTTCTGAACTTGTAAATATCTCAGCATCAGTGAACCCATCTCATATAGGAAGAAAAGTATAATTATCAGCACAATCCATATAATGCAAATTTTAGAATCAAACTTTCTAGAAAGAAAACCTCTCAAGTGAAAAAATGAATAGCAGAAATACTTGGGAAAGTTGTTTCTCAGACCAAATCTGAACAACCTCCTTCTTCATCATCCTGTGTGTCCTTGTGTCCTCAGGGTCAGCTGGGAACTGCAGCCTGCAGCACCTGAGCTCCAGGTTTATCAAACAATACAGAATCCCCAGCTAGCTCCAGCAGTGACGCTGGAGGTTTTACAGGAGAGCAGAAGAGGAGGTGCTGGACTGGTTGCAGGCCAGGACCCGTGCCAAGGTCTCTCCTGCACGGTATTGGCACCCCCCAAACATCTGGTCTAACTCTGCCAGGCCTGCACTGCACTGAAGGGGTTGGAAATGTGTGTAAGCCAAAGCAAAGGAGAGACAAGACTGTGAGAAGTCATCTCAGACAGGTTCCTGTTTCAGCAGAGCACAGTGGAGGACATAAGCACTAAAAATTAACATGCTATTAATCTCCTTTCCTGTTTCCAGGCTTGATTATTCAATCAACCATATTAAAGAATCATCAAATTTAATACCATTTGTTTCATGTCTCCAAGCCTTCCTTTCACTCATATTTACCATCTACCCCATTTCCTCTGTGGTCAAACTTCCAAAAGATGGAAAAAATGCCCAGAGCTCTTGAGCAAGAAACCTCCAAGAGCAGAGGGAGGAGCAGGGTGGTCTGGTCATGCAGTTAACTATGAACAGTCTAGAGAAAAATATCTCCTGTCCTCCTTTGTACTTCTCAATCTCATTTCACCACACCTTTCCAATCATCGGACAAGGATGTTTTCCCACAGCAAAAAGGCCAGAAATTCACGTTCCTCAAAATACAACTTTCCCTAGTAATAAAAACTATTTTGCTTTAGTTTGAAGGGGGGTTTTGCCACTATTTTCCTCAGCTTTTTTTAGAATACACAACTGTTTTCATTGAGCTCTGTCATACAATAGAGATATGTCTTTAAACCCTACTAAGTTCTCAGGACTACTAGTTCTGTCTCTCTGAAGCTGTATCTTTCTTTCGTGATTTCATTTTTTTTTTTTTTAAGGTGTGAGAAAAAGATGAAAGAAAAAGGGTAAAGAAAAAGGGTGGAGAAAGATAACAAATATGGGGGGTGGGGAGTGGGAAGAATGAAGGAGACAATCAACCCCAAACCCAATAAACTTCTGTTTTCAGTTAGTGGAAAAAAGTATTTCCAAAGAAGGGGGTTTTTGACGTTACTCATAGAAATCACTTTCTGACCTTGCAAATATCCAGCATCAGTGAACCCATCTCATATAGGAAGAAAAGTATAATTATCAACACAATCCATATAATGCAAATTTTAGAATCAAACTTTCTAGAAAGAAAACCTCTCAAGTGAAAAAATGAATAGCAGAAATACTTGGGAAAATTTAAAACAAAGCACGCATTTTTAAACAATTTCACTAAAAAAAAGCCCACAAACCTGGGAAAATTCTCAGCAGGAAAGAAAGATTAAATTCATTACAAATTTCTCACTAGGCTTTTTTCTCTGTGACGCACGTTGTGTTAGTTTTGTGCAAATTGCATGTTTGCTCTATTAAGAGTAATTTTCTGTGTGCTTAAAGGGCACCTTTGAAGAAAGAAAATAGCCTCTAGTGGCATTTCTACATAACCAGAGTGCACATGGTAATATCTTTGCCCTAGCATCCATAAAATCCTTCTGGAGAAACACATAACCATGATTTATGATTTTCTGCCAAGCCTGGGCTTTAATTTCTTTAATATATCGGAGATCAAAATCCTTACTAAACACAAATTTTATCTCTTACATTTTTCTTTTGTAAACAGGGAGGTGACACATTCTGTGATTGTATAATGGAAAAAAGAAATCATAACACATGGGCAGAATGCTCCGGATCCCACGTTTGCATACTAAATAGGAAAACAACTTTCTGCCTAATGAAAAAATGCTACAGATTATTAGGAATAGCCACAGAAGTAATCAATCAATTTATCCAATAGACTGGGCCACAGCCTGCTTCCAAGAAGCTTTTTAATGTTTATGGCTCTTGAGAGGCGTCATTTAATTAATTGAATGACACAAAACTTCTAATCTTAGAGATTTAAAGTGTTTTCCTCAAAAACAAACAAAAAGAATTACTGACAGGTTCACTACTCATAAAGAAAGGTGGCTGGACAATCCCCCATTTATTCAGGGAGGAGGCAGAACAATGGTCCCCAAGTGGTGACTCGCCTGTGCCTCCATGGGATTGCTGGGAGGCGTGAGAACATTTCCCCCTCAGTTTCTGGGATTTATTTATGCAGGTTCTTGTTTGTCGTGTGGATGCACCTCCCTTCACACTGACTTCTGTCACTGCAGTGACAAAACTTTTCCACATAAATCATAACAGGGACAGCTTTTTTAAATCATTCAGTAATCAGTTAGGCCTACAAATACGCTCCAGTATGTATAATATATATATGCATCTGTTTTAATATTTACTCTTTACTGTTCAGGTAAAAAAAAAATCGTAAATGGAAGCATTGCTGCTTGAGTTCATCCTAACTGTGACATGGCCCAGTCTTGGAGGTGGTGACCAAGGAGGAAAAACCCTCCCATGAGCAACCAAGTAGATTTACTTAGTTTAAATATTCTTTGGGAGAGGTTTTAGAACATAATTCAAAGGTCTCCTAATGCACAGTGTCGCCCTGAAAATGCAAGCAGATGAGGAAATGCAGGATGTGGAAGAGTAAAAGGCAGGATGCAATAAAAACAAATGATAATGAAGTGTGAAAAGTTACTTTAAATAAGTCATGTAAAGCTAAGCTATAGCCCTTTCCAATCAATACTTACATAATAATTATGTGAAAATCCAGACAAATGGATTAACAAGCCAGCGTAAAAAACTCATCTTTGAGCAGCAGCAAAGCTGAACTTGTAATTATGAAACAACTGCACACCAATCCCATAATGAAAAAAAGTATGGAGATGGAAGAGGGTAGAAAAGCAAAATGCAAATGCAGTTTAGCTGCAAGTTTCCCCCATAAAGTCAGAATCATTTGTTAAATATGCAATAAAAAGGTGACAGTCCAAGCACTTAGACTGAATTTACCTATCTGTAAACAAAAATCTATAGAAGCCATAAAAGAAAAGCTTCACCAGCATTACTGCCAGTTTTCAGAGAAAAGCAACATTTATGTGCAGTAGAGAGTATTGCTACCATGAAAGAGCTTGCCAAATTTTAGCTTTAGGATGGAGCACTTACAGTAGAAATCCATGAATCCTGTAAAACCAGACTGTATTATGGAGACACTGGCAGACCTCCAATAAGGTGAATAATGATAAGTTTGATCGGTTTGCTTTTCTTCAGGTCACAAAGAATATTCAGAAATTTCTGTTGTAAGGCCAAAAAAAATTTTTAAAAAAGACACCCAAGAAATGAAAGTATTTATTCTCATGTATTTCAACTCATTGACTTTTTTTCCCCCAGAAGAAAGTACAAGGCAGTGTTGGACAAAAAATAGGCAGACACATTTTGAAATAAATATATGACAGTACTTCTAATAGCAGGGATCAACATCCAGTCTGGGGAATGCACTTGGAGAGCACACAGGCAAAAATCCGTAATCTGGCTGAGCTGGATTGGAAGAATTCCTTTGTCTTTGCAGAGCCAGGCTTGCACACTGGCAGCAAAATAGGTCTATTTTTGCCAGCTAAAAAACAGAGAAACACTCATGGCCAGCTGCAATTTTAAACAGCAGAATGCAAATACTCTGAAGAGCCCGCGTTCACAACATATGAGAACTCCTTAACAGTTTCATTCCCCTGGGGAACTTTTTGCATTTAACAGTTGATTATCGTATTTTATAATTTTATCTTATTTTATAATTTTTTGCCTCAGGTATTCTTTACCTGCGATTTTCCAAATGATTGAGGTGTTTTTATATTTTCTGGTCATTTGCTGTTTTTTCTCAAATCACCTCACCTCCTCCCTGGTAGTCAAAGTTTTCTCCTCTTCTGTCTCATGGAACTGGCATCACAACTTCTGTCCACATTGAAGGAAGCATCAGGGGAAAGAATAAGATGGGGAAAAGACCGTAACGTGGAATTATCTTAGAACCCTCAACTCCACATCCAGCATCAAAGCATGAAATCATTTCACACCCTTGCTCATAATGCCAAGGTGGGTGTTTGATTACACGCTGTACATATGGTTACTAATTCCCAACTAAATGCTACCACCCAAGAGGAAAATCAGAATTCAAAAGGGGACAACCGTTTTCCAAAGGCTTGTTCCCATTTCTAATGCCTGCATGGAGACAGAGAGTTCCTGTTTCCTTCAAAAGCTGCTTCTTTCAGGACTTTGGAGAGAGATTAATTAACTTGGAAACTGAGAATAGCATAGTATTTATTAATTAGGAGCTATCTAAGATCAGAATTTGTCAGGGTACACAGGTCCTTCGTAAGTTCCTCTGTGGGCAAGTTCCTCAGGTGCCCAGCTTGCAGCAACATTTCTCAGCCTCCAACAATAACACAGCAAAAATAAACCAGAAAAGCCAGGGTAGCCTGTAATTACAGCCCCCCAAACCATCCTTGCCCCAGCTGAGTGCAGAACACGTTCTCAGAGTCACACCTGTGCTGCTGGATGAGCTCAGCTTCTGGGAAACATCCCCATCCTCCTGACCCATCACCCCAGCTCACCCTGTGCGTGCTGAGAAGCTCTCACATTTTCCAGTGTTTTCTTCTTGATTATAATGAGTTAATTACTTTGCCAGAAAGCATGAGGTAGCTTTTTATTAATCTTCTTGGCCACTTGGGCAATGAAGAATTGCAGTTTCTGCAGAAGGCTAAGCTAACATTATCTAAATATTATTCTTTATAATTATTAGGCAACACATGCAATAAATAATTATACCTCATTATTATTCTCCCAGCCCAAATGACCCATGGCAGGACAGTCTATCAACCTTGAGTCAAGCAGACCTTATCCATTAAACGGGATATTTGATGATATTTTAGGCTTTCCTCCCCAATCCTGTAGCCAGCTGCAGCTCTGCAGTGAAGGATGGAGCTCCTTAAACTTTCTAACTCAGCAAGGAGGGTTAGAAATGCAAACATTTCTTATTCTGAGCTGGAGATGTGCTCTCTATGTCAGGATAACGTATTACAAAGATTTCCTGTCTTCTTGAACACAAAAAAACCTTTTTTTCCCACTGCAATATCAGATTTGGGTTATCTGAACTAAATTTTCAATTTTTAAAACCCCCTTTTTCACCAGGGTTATTTTTCATGAGACAGACAGTTCATGACTTAAATGTTTGCTTTAACATTTGCTTAAAGAGATTCCCTCATTTCTTTGAGCTGTCACCAAAACCTGGAAGAACGTGTGAGTTACTTTTTTGGTACCAGAAATGGAGAAAGCCTATGTCATTTGTGTTACCAAACTAAAGTTGCTGGAAAATATTTACCAGCATTGAAATTACTCATCTCTCTAGAGATTTTAATGTGAGAAATAAACCAGTGTGTACTCAATCATTTCCTTTGGATGCATCAGCTTTGGAACTGGGAAGAAGCAGCAGGATTAAAAGAAACAAGTAACAAAAAATTCACACAGTATGGTGGGGGAAATTTATTACAAAGAGTTGTAGGATTTTCCTAAATGAATGCAAGATTCTAGCTCAAAAGGCAGCTGTAGATGCATAGAGAAAAAAAAAACATAATAAAATAAAATAGTCCCCATTCAGTTCCTAAGCTGAACTTACACTACTGGCATGCCAAGCTGCAAAATTAAAAAATCCAAAACCCACTAGAATCAAAGAGCTTTACTTGACAAAAGAGGACAACCATCAAAAGTGACATAAAGTGAGAGCCTTACATAAAATGACAAAAAGGAGATGTCTTGCAGTGGATTTGTGAAAAAAATTCAGGGAATTGTCAGATGTGTGGAGGGGAAGGTTTTGCTGAAACCAAATCTGTGCAAACCCAGTGTACTCTGCTGGGTTTATGGATGGGCTCCCTTTAATGGGACTTTGTTTTAAATAATAATTTGCTTTAAGATGGCAGCTGAGTGACTTATTGCCATTGCCCAGGAGAGACCAAAGACTGCAGCATTTACAGAAGTAAGAACCCCTGAGATAAATCACAGAAAGTGGAAGGAAGAATGGAACCTCCATCTCTGCTTAAGGATGGAGAACCTTGTAAACTCCTCCAGCAAAGAGCAGAAGCCTGAGCTCTGTGACCCAGAGGGGACAGAAGAGAGGGTCATACCTTTTATATTATGAGTCCTGATTGTTGGGTTGGTTGGGAGTTTTGTTTGTTTGTTTGTTTGGGTGGGTTTTTAAAATTTTTGGGTTTTTTTTCAATATTTTTTTAAATTAAAATCCAAGTTATAACATTACCTACTTCTAAAGAATTTGCTGTTATATCAATTTCATGCTGGGCCACCTGCCCTTTAGTTTTCCTTAAGAAGACTGCAAAAGATTCTTGTGAGTTCTAGAATAACAAAGAGAGCATTTTCTATTATTTTATACAATCTCAAATGTTTTGTCTAGAATTAAATAACCAAGCCATGCTGATTTTGCCAAGTTTTTTTTTCTTTCTATTTGTTTTTTTATTAAGCAATCTGCACTGGGTTTGTTAGATAACAAATATATTTATATTTCTTCCACATATGTTGTCTGACTTGATATTAGCCATTTTGCAAAGGAGGTGAATAGGTTTCTCAGAGACTTTAGGAGGTTAAGCTTATGACCTCCCAGCTTTTACAAGAGAAAACAAAAAATTGCCCAGTAAAATGTTAGGAAGGGCACTCCATTTTTAAAGGATGTTATTATTTGAGTTGGAGTTGTAATGGAGCTAAGCCACACCTACTTAGAGAGCAGGGCCAAACATTGCTCTTGCTTACAGCAGTTTAAATCCTTGGAGGCCCTTATTACTAAGAAAATTGAGTAAGATTTCAGTAAAATCAATTTTTAAAAGCACCAGGAGCTTGCTGTTGACCTCAGCTACAGCAATCTGCACAGCTTTGCTAAAACCTGCTCTCTCTCTTAAATCTGACTGACGCCACTGATGAATTGTGCTGTAAAATTTACTGCTTCAATCCCTTAACACACAGAAGCTGCTGCTTGTGTTTCTGGAGGACCCTGTGAGATGGAAGGGAGAGGTTTTCCCAAACTGACTGCAGGAATACAGAATTCTCTTCTCTCTTGCACCACTTCTCAGCTCCTTTAGCATTCAGATTACCCACAGCAGCACCAGAGATGGGGAGAACAGCAGCCTTAAATATAGTCCTGGAGCAAACTGTCCCCACCTCTGTCCCTTCACAAAGTACTCTACAGAGCTGGCAAGTCTGTACCTGCTATTTCCCTTGCTTTACATGCAGTGATCTGGTGCTTTGGAGTTTTAATTCACAATTTTTATTTATCATCATTACTGTTACTGTATAACTGGATCTTTGACTATGACTATAGCAGCGAGAATACCTCAGGAATTCAAGCAAGAACTGTTTCACACCTTCAAACTTCCCTTCTCCCGTGCACACTCAGAAGCTTTCAGACTTTTTACCTGACACAGCCTGAAATAAATCTGAGATTCCTGGCTTTGTAATGAGGTAATGCTATTTCCATTTCAGATTTGGGTTTTTTCAGCTTTTTCATCCATGAAGGATTGCCCTTCGTGGCATATCAGTCACCTCACACTCCAGACTGAGCAGCAATACTTAATAAGCAGTATTTAAATATCTTACCCAATACACACTTATCAATAATGCATATCCAAACTCCCACAGTAGTTTCATTTTTTAACATGTCTCTGTTTGCCATCAAATCACCATGTGCACTTTGATCTTGCACACTTGACACATTTTAACAGACAGAAGGAACAGAACCATCAGTTCTTTCTGGCACCATCTGGGGTTCTTTTACAGATACTTTCTCCCTGGCTGCCTAAAGCTCAATTCAGCTTTGTTTTTTTCCCTTCCCCCCCCTTTTTTTTCTCCACACTATTTTCCTGATCTTCGTTGCTTGTCCTCAGGTTTCTTCTCAACATCACCTTCCAAGCCTTTACCTTTGTCACACATTCCAGTGCTGCTATAAACCTCAGGAGAGGTTTGTTTTTTCCCCCCCTTGCTCTTCTCATTCTGCTTGAAGTGCACTGCAATTACAACAGGATATGAACTATCCTGCACTGTTATAGATGTGTTCAATTTTCTCTCTTTTAGTAGAAGTCTTTTCCCATCACTTTGGCCTGACAAACGTGACATTCACACATTGATTGTATATGTCTGCTTTACTCAGCATAGCTAATGACTTTCCCTTTCCCTGACTTGAATTCCAGATTAGTTTTCCTACTGCTGAGCATCTCATTCTGTCAATAATTGCAGGACAATTATCTCATTTGCGATTTTTTTTCCTCCAAATGCTGAACAAATCCATGAATCTTGGAGACTATGATGCAATAAATGTAAGGTTTTAAACTAATACTCCATTCTGGAGACTCTCCTCAATGTGTCTATCAGCCTGCAGACACCCCAATGACTTCTGCATATTCTCAGAAGGGAATTCAGTTTGCCTTCTGCATTGCCAAATACTCAGTTTCCTCTGAAAGTTGTTATGTAGTGCTGTGACACAAGTGTTAGAAAATTTGAGGCTTAATCTTAAGAGCCAGGACAGAAAATAAGATTTCTATCATAAAGCCTTGCCACTGTTTCACCTGATTCTTCCATCACCTGCTTTAATGCAAAAAATACTTTATAAATCACACTCTTTTCTAGAGGCAGAGGCCAATCATATCACAGGAGATTTTTCCTTTATCTCTGGGGGATCTCAGACATCATCTCCTTTGCAAGGTGTTATTTTGGGCAATGTATCATGGATAACATTTACTACCTTACACAGCTCTTTATTTTGGACTTTCAATCTTGAGTGTAAATATCAAATCTCACTTGAACTCACTTTTGTTGTTGTTGTTGTTGTTGTTGTTGTTGTTGTTTTGGGTTTTTTTATTAATTTTCTATAGGCTCTGAAATGAAAATACTGGTATTACTGAACAGATATCAGATATCCATGAAAGATGGGAGGGAAAGATTTTTTTTTCCTGATTTTTAATCTCCTCTCCCTTCCATGTGCTGAAAATTATCTTAATTTCTTCCCACTAAAAAATTCTGTAAGGCCCTGAAAATTAAGACATGCAAAGTTATCTTTGACCTGTGAGTCATTTCTGGACCTTATCCACCTTAGCCTGAACAGACAATCAATTTAGGAAAATAATATCTTCAAATAATTTTTTTCTCTTTTTTTGGCAGAAAATCAGAACAACTCTAACTAAATAATATTAAGTTCAAGTCTGTATCAAGAAATGCAATATTTAAAGTGTTCCCTAAAGAAACGTAGGATGTCAAATTCAAGGTAGGTGATGTAAAATTTGATGCCAGGAGTGTGACTTTGGTGTTTCAAGCTTAGGAGTCACAATAGTAGCTTTGGCCATTGGTTTCTGCATTTCAGAAACCTTGTGGTTTTGCTTAATGTATTTTCCAGTACTTCTTTCCAGTCAATTCTTTGTGCATTCAAATCAAAGTATATTGAGAAAATATAAATCCTCTCCACCCCCTTCCTCCCCACACTCACAGAATCATTAAGGTTAGAAAATACCTTTAACATCACCAAGTCCAATCATTTAAAAGAGAATAAACCCAGTGGAAGATTGAGGCAACTTCAATTTACCAGACATTTTTCTACTTTGTGGTTAATAGAAAAATAAGTTTAATGACAACGTGACAGATGGTTTTCTTTGTGTAACAGAAAATAGGGGATAAAGAGATTTGACTGAGAGAAATCAGGACTCTTGTCTCTCATCATGTATTTTGAGAACTGTAGGCTTTTTGGTTTAAGGTAACCATTTAAATATTGAGGACAGAACTCTGAAGCCATTTCATGGGTCAAAAAGATGAACATGACTCAATCAGAAGCAAGGAATTTGTTACAAACCCACTACAAAAGTTAAGGGCACATTGGAAGGAAGAAGGCTTAAAATAGATCTCCCAAGAAATATGAGTGTATTTCATATTTATCTCCAGTGGAGGTTACAGAGTGACACAAACATCCCTGTGTTGTTTCTGTGTTTCACTCAGTTTTATTGCAGATCAATCAGAGAATATTCTCCATGCATAAATATATTCCTGCCAGTGCTTGAAGTATAGATTTTTCCATCACAATTTTTCAATTCTTTTTTTTTTCCTTTTTTTTTTTTTTTTTGTGCTACCTTTACATCGTCCAGATCCTTTTCACTGCACTCTCAGAATTAAATTGGTGCCATTAGGAGTTCCTGATTTCACAGGAAGGAATAACTGCCTTTCATAAACCTTTTTATCGTTTCACCACACCTCCCCATCAACATGTCCCTGCAGGTACAAACATGAATATAAACAGCACATATAATCTTATCCTTTTTTCTTTTCTTTTTTGTTTATATTTTTGCATTCTAGCAGTGTCTGGAAATACCAGCCAAGAACAATGTCCTTTAAAGCTCTATGAGAATACAGTCCTGAGCCATAAAGTCCTTGGTATTAACCCAATAAAACATGCAAGGAATTAAAGAGAAACAAAACCTTATGTACAGATAGAAACTGGATCAGGAAAAGTCCCTTCTCTGCCTCTTTCAGTCCAAAAAATTACTGAGTCTTTCACCCTCACGGAGAACAACCCTAAGCAGATGAAACACTTGCTCATCTCAGAAGCTCAAGTTAGGAACATTTCAATGGAAACAAAAATGCCAACATAGACAATATGAAAAGGGAAAATACTGCTTTGATAATATCCCAGAAGAAAGGAATGAGGCCCAAAGCTTTGACAGCTGTCTATAGCAGGGTCCCACAAGGTTCTGCAGTTAAACAGGGAGGGCATGGGGAGATGGCCTTGCTCACTGCGTGGTGTGTAACACCTTCCAGGTGATGGCTGCCAGTCAAAGAAGCAAAGCTTTGAAATTCTGGTTGGAAATTTTACTATTTCTTGATAAGATATCAGCATTCTAAGTGGGACAATGAGGGGAAGACAAACAGCTTGATAAACAAGACTTCTACTGCTTACCATGAACTGATGCGTGGTACTGGCAAACAACATTTGCAGCAATTGGCAGAATTGAAAATCTACTTGCAGAAGTAGATTTGCAAGAAAGACTTAATACAGAACTGGTTGTTCCTGTGCTATTATTCAATCAAATCTATTGCTTCTTTTACATATCACTGAATGGTTTCTGGAAATCATGAGCTCTCATCCAATATCTTGTTTAAAGCTCATATTGGGGGAACCTGGTTCTCTGCAAAATCACACCAGTTGCAAGCTGAACACTACAAGAGAAGGACCCTTATAATAAGCCAAACACTACAAAGTTAAAACCTTCACCACATTATACATGGGATTTTTATTTTACTGTAAAATTTGAGCTATTGGAGACATGGAAAACATCGCTTAGACAAATGTTTTAACACAGGAGAATTGTTCTGAAAAAGAAAAGACTTCTCACTGAAAAAAATTAAACTCCAGGAAAAACTTGATCAGAGAAAAGGGGAAGCAAAAATGAGGGAAGAGAAATGGAATAGCAAAGTCAAACAACGTCGGGGTAGGATTGTTTCTGTCAGTGCTCCTCCATCTTCCTTGTTCACTTCTCAGTGGATCTGTCCAGCTGTCATTCCTGCATGAGAAGCTATAACAGAAATAACCAAATTTAGTAAATCTGGAGCAAACTAGTGCCATACAGAAATAGTTTATCCTGGAAGAATTAGCAGATGTCGTTTTAATGGTGAAATGTGGGCACTCAGGGAGATTTCCCAGCCATAGCAGAAAGGAATTTCAGCCCCTCACCACAATTCAAAGCCATCAGGAAGCAGCCAGCTAACTGAGGAGTGGTCTGTTGACACCCTTTTTTTAGAGAAGTGGACATCTGTATCTCCATCTGATTTGCACCAGTGAATATTAGTCAGTACAGCAAAGGTAATATAAAAAAAAATCTGTACTTGGAGGCTCCATGACAGTTCATTCCATCCTCTGCCCCTCCAGTCCTGCCAACTGGTGTGCAGACGTGCCTGATCCTGATCCTGTGCTCTGCAGGGCTCTGGGGACACACCTGAGGGATGTCCCCTAGCCCCAAGCACATGAGATGCTCCCCACAAGAGTAACACCTCTGGCCTTTGAGCTGGCAGGAGGTTTGAGCTCATCCTGAGCATGTCAGTCCTTAAAACCACATCCTGCATTTGCACTTCTGCAGATTGGGCCATGGAGAGGTCAAATCTGCTTCAGGCTCTTGCTTCAACCACTCTTTTAATGGGCAGCTTGTGACAGCAAGGACAACTGTCTGCAGACAATCTCAGACTGCACAGCTTTGCTGAATGAATGCCACCCTGAGTCAATACCTCCACTGTTTACCTTGAGAAGATGAAAATCAGATGAAACTCCTGAGGTTTTTGGCAGCTGGAACAATTTTCCCCACAAGGAACGGGCACGGTGAGTTTGAATCTGTATTCCTGAAATACAACAAAGGTACTCAATTAATTTGGAGAAGTCACTATCAATTTCTGAACTTCCATTGAGATACCATAAATAATGCTTTGCAAGCTTATTAATTTAATAGCTCTGATATTCATTCCGTTTCATCATGTGTTTGCCAGGCTTTTATTCATTTTGATTTGTTTTTTCCTCCTCAAATGTTATTTTAATAGCTCTCATGAAATAGCTGCATAATAAGTGTACCCTTTTGTTCTTCTTCAAGGAAGCTCAGCAAAAGCATAACAAATAATAAAGCTGATAAAAGGATACATGAAATGCATACCAAAATACAGGTTTTTTCCTGATGCAAGCACCATTTAACTTCAAGCTAAGACATCTCTCATCTTGAGAAGCTGTTGGGCAATGGATTGAAGCCAGAGCCAAGTAGTGGGATTCTGGATTTACCCTCCTCGTTTTACCCTCCTGACTGTAAGTGTGCAATGTAATAATGTGTTATTTGGCCATCCAGCCCAGAAAGGTAAGAGGGCCCTTTCATGGCTTTCAACTTTGCTGGGTGAGTGTGAATTAAAATGAGTTGTTACCAAGAAAACAGAATACATAATGATCATGGAAGAGTCTAAAATAAATTATGACATTTATGCTCACACACTTATATTTTGGAGAGTGAATGTGACTGAACAAGGCAATTATCTCTAATTAGGAGGGGCTAGGGTCATTCCATTAATTATGTCCATCACAGCTAGTTAACAATATTGATTAACAAGATAAGAAGCAGAATAAGCCATTCATCCCTGAATGGGGTTGTTATAGATTTCTAGTGAATTCCTACAATGTATTTCTAAAGGAAAATTGCAGAATTGGAGGTGCCATAATTCCAACAAAGCCTGATTTCAAACATGCTTTTCTGAAAAACATTCCTGAAACAATCTGCTTTTGTTAATATGGAATAATTATGGAGCTAAATAAACATACAAGAGCATTCCATAAGTGTGCCTGACACACACAGGGAAATACTCTTTGATCTTTGAAGCAGAAAAAATTTCAGGCTCAAACTTTGCAGGGCTGAAGACAAAGACAAATTAAAATCTGATTGACTGCAAGTGATTAAGAAGAATGCAGATCTGCCACAAGAAGTCCTGGACTGACTTGGAAGTGGTTGCCTAAGAATGGCTCAGTGTAATCCCTGGTTTAACTCAAAAACTGTCGGTGGATTCAAATTATGAAGTATTTTGTCTGTGAGATATTATGAAAGAGAAACACAGACACATATGTTCACACTCACAGACACACTTGCTCCTCCTTCACATTTTGCAATAGAATTCTCAATCTGTGAGATGTCCTACTATTTTAAAAAGAAAAATCAGGTTTTTCCTGCTTTTTTATTTTCCTTTTTTTTTGTTTGTTTGTTTTATGCACATGTGTGCTTTGGATTGCATTTTTTTTGGTGGTTTTTTTTTTTCCAAGTTTGGTGGCAGACAATCATGTGGGTACCAAACATCCATGGTGCTTCTGAAGCACCGGTGCCAAACTGCAAATTTGGAAACACTGTCTTGGTTTCTCCAGCGACAAAAGAGATCCTTGATGTGCAATTCCACTCCTCATCCCTCTCAAGCCATTCTCAGGCAGCTGAGATGAGACAACAGCAGCGCCAGAGCATGTGCCTGATTGTTGGCATGTCAGACAGACATTATTAAAAACAGTGGGGGCAAGAAGAGAGATGAGAGGGAAGGCATTTGCTGCTTTGTTCTGATGCTGGAAAGCTTATTTGGGAAGAAAGGAGCTCCTGGATGCACTGACATAGATATAAGGACTTGATGCCATGAAGGCACGCACACTTTATCTGTGTATTTTGGATAATTAAATTTTCAGATATTTTCCATTTTATATTAAAAGAACACATATGCTAAAGTAATCTGATTTAGAAACCTTTGTTCCTATATCTTAATATCGTATTTATTTTCATATCTCCAGCCAAGCAACTATCCCAGAATTAACACAAAAGCAAACTTATTCTGACCCTGTGTATAAAATACAAGTTCTTGGTCAGGTTCAAAATCATCTTCTCATATTCACTGCTTCAAAAAAAGGAATGAAAATAGTAATACTTTTTTTAGAACATAAAGCATCGCTAATTGTTAACAATAATATTTAAATTGCTCTCTAAATGAAAACATTTAAGAAGCATTTAACTCCAGTGCTCACAGCAAAATTAAAGCTATGGTTGGGCAGATAACAACTACTGTCCTCATTTAGCAAAGAATTAAACCCTCTCACAACACCTGCTCCAGACCAGAGATATTATAGACCAAACACTGAGGGGAAAAATAACCCTTTCTACTAGAAATACACAACCTCCTTTTTTTTTTTTTCTTCCCATAATGTTTGTTTTGGTAGACAGATTCTTTAGTAAAGTTTAACACTAGAAAAATGTGGTTTATGTGTAAATGTAAAATACCAAATCATGTGACCAAGAAAGAGATGCAAAGCATTTTACATGGACTGTCAGAATTTTGATAAAGTATTCAGAACTGACTTTTTTCAAACCTTGATACTGTGGTGTTCCAGGAAATGCTGGAAGTCAAAGCCTGACAGTGAGTTCCCCAGCATTCTTATTCCTTACTTACAAATGGAAATTTCCCTCCCCACAAAAAATCAGTAAAATACAGACTATCATCAACATCTTGGGCAGTTGTCAGCGTTTCAGCAGTGAAATGGCATTTCTTTAACATCAGTACTTTTGATGATGATGCAGACCAAGTTTCCAAATGACCTGAGAAGGTTCCAGAGGAGGTACTCCCTAGAGATGCTGCATGATAAAGACAACTGAACAAATGAAAACATGACTAAACTGAACTATAAACCTCAGAATGTGGATATTTTGACAATCAGTTGTACTAGAATTAAATGTGCACTACATAAAACACAAATTGGCTTTACAATTAAAACATAAAAGGCAGAAACATGGATGATTTCAAGATTACAAAAGTTTAAAAGACACCATTCCAGATCTACTTTAGGGCAATGATGATGTTGGTATCAAAAGGCTGCAGCTGAGACTGGTTCATACTAAAAAGCAGTTTCACCAGTGCAGAACTGTGATCAGGGAAATGACAACCTCTGTGGTGACTCCTTGTGAGCATCAGACGAGAATTGAAGATTCTGGGTGCAGATGACAGAGGAGAAACTTTGCCAGAATGCTGGGAACTTCTGGAATAATTCTAGGAGTTAATGGTAAAACTTGATTAAACTATGCTGTTGTTTATGGATCCTAATGCTTTCAACATTACAAAGCACAAAGCAAAACCTTTTTTTCTCATTAAGCACAGAAAACACAATTTCTAACCACTTTTCTTGAATGCCACAAGATATAAACTAGAGTGTAACCACATTGTTCCTAAATTTGCAGTAAATCCCCCCTTCTTCGAATTTCCTGGGGTTGAATACTCCAGTGTGTCTTCTGTGGTTAAAATCTGTAATGGGTCTTCCTTTTCATTCACTTATTTCTCCCCCTTTGCAGTCTTTGAGGGAATCTTTCTCCTCTAAACCTCTGCATTCTTACAGCTACCAAGTCCTTCATGTTTCTGACCATAGAAAGAAGCTTTGAACAGGATCAAGTGTAATTACATCAAGCTTTTTTTATTGTTATCAGTATATTTATTAAAGAACAGCAGACTTTGTATTAGATTCTTTTTTTAAACATTATATTCCAGTTCTATGGCACAAATATTTCTATTTCAGCTTGCATTGCAGCTGTCCTAAAAAAAGTCAGGTTTGTAGAAATAAGTGGAATTTCTTCCTTGAGATCTGTTCAACAATGCGTTGTGGCTCAGGATGTACCTTACCTCAGCATCCAAAAAACCAACATTTGTGCCTTCAGTTTGATTTTCAGATATTACAGAACTCACTAGCTGCAAAGTCTGGAAGTTTGGTAGGACCAGTGCACTTAAATCATTCCTGTACAGACAGGAAAAGCAAAACCCTAAGCTCCAAAGAGGAATGAGAAGCAAAACAAAAAAGGACACATTAAATGCTGTAGCATTTCAGCCCCACTACCTGTCCCATGATACTTCTTCACAGATTAAGTAATAAGCATCAGCTTATCTGCAGCTGCCAGGCTATTCAGTCTCCAGTTATCAGGTCCTCTGCTTCTTCTGCCTCTACTTCATGTTCCTGCAGTGTCCCACCCGTCTTTCTTTGCTATGGCATTTCGCAGACAGCACAGGCAGGTAACAAACCACCAACTGCACTCGTTCTTCTGATCTGCTACTTGGTAGAACAGCAATTCTGGGCAGTATGAACCTCCAGGTAATCAGGCAGAGCTGTCATATTTATCCTGACTTGCTGACAAACTGCTTGGCCATTTAATTCCCAGCTTCCTCTCATTGCAATAAAAAGTTTTGTTAGGGGAAGGAAGTGACAGGGCTTGGCAGTCCCAATTCCCTGTTACTGCAATGCCCACCTCCTTAGCAGGGCAAGGTGAAAATACACAGAGAAAGAACTAGCACAGAGGCCAGCACAGCAAGGTGACAAAGCTGCACAGCTCACCTTCCACAGATCCCAGATTTTCTAGGAAGCCCAGCAGCACAAGGCCAGCAGGGCTCCCAGCTCCTCCTGAGCTCCAAAAACAGCAGGAGCTGCTCGCCAAGCTTTGCAGAGGCTGCTCCAGCTTTAAAGGATGTGGCTGTGAGCAGCCAGGTGATGGAAGCTGACACACACTCTTAAAATTAACCTGGGGTGCTGTGCCACTCCTGTTCCTGGTTTGGGGTGTCTTCTTTCCTCTATATCTCCTCCAAGAGAAAAAGGGAAATCTCATGTTCTGAAATGTGACCATAAAGTTGGCCATCTTCTATCAGGATGCAGATGTAATGAGAAGCAGGGATATGTTACTTTATTTTCAATGAAGTCAGGATTGACTCTTAAAATTGGAGCCGTGGGCCCACAATTATCTTTGCAATTCCCCTCAGCTGCAACTCAAGTGATCACATTTGTATACCAGGAAACAGACATTGTCTATGAGATGCAAGCAACCAGGTTTAGAAGAAGATCCATGTGATTTGTCCTCCCAGCCCTTTCAAGAAGGCAAAATCTCAAATGCACCAAGAGTCTCTAAGGGAGCTGAGGTTTGTTTTGTCGCTGTTCATCAGCAACACGACAGAACGTCGTGTTCCAGTGCGGGGAACTGCGAGGACTTCTTTTAAAAATAGATGGGTCGGGAACGAAATTGAGCCAGCCGAGGCAAACATTGTATCTAAGAACCGTTTACTGGTAGTGGAAAAAACGAAGTAAAAAGGAGTTACCCCACTAAAGAGGGCCAGAAAAGACAGAGAAAGAAGAAAAAGGGGAAAGGAACGGAGATGGGCGGACAGAGGGGTGGAGGCCGGGCCTTGCCCTCAGTGTCCCCGAGGCGGGGCCGGGTGCGCTGCCGGCCCGGGACGGCCCCTGGGCGGTCACCGTGAGGTGATGGGGATCGGCCAGGGGCCCCGACAGGGTCACAGCGAGGATCCCGGTGTGGGGCAGGCTCAGAGAGGACAGGGCTGGACACAAGGATGGAGCGGGCAGGGCGCTGGTCAGGGACACAGCGAGGCTGCACGGACGCCAGGGCGAGCGAGAGCCAGCGAGCGCAGGAGAGCCGAGAGGTAAGCTGGGGCTGGGCAAAAAGCGTAAACTCAAAAATCCCCCCAAAAGACAAAAGCATAAGCTCCAAAAGCCCCCAAAAGGCAGAAGACACAAACAACCCCAGGCCTATGGCACTGTTACTTTTTGTGCCCTGGCCGCTCCCAAAGCCTGCCTGCTGACAGGGAGCACCGGCCCGGCCCAGCCTGTCCCGTCTGATGGGAGCATCCCTGCGGGCATTTCGGTGTCTCCTGCTGCCATGGGAGCTATTTCCAGGCAAATCCCACAGACAAGGCTGCTTCGAGTTGCCTGGCACAAGTACAAACCCTCCCCCGTGTGCCTCTGACAGCCACTGCTGAGGCAAAACCAAAACTAAATCGGCTCCTCACAAGAGTGTTTTGTTTCCTGCTCCACACAGGTGCACAGAGTACCTGTGAGTCCAGGCTGGTTCACAGGAAAGGCTCCACCACCCCTGTGTGTTGTTACACGGGACAGTAATTGAATTGACGGTGGGCTCTGGGCTGACACAAGCATCAGTCCCTTACCTAAAAGCTTTCATACCTTTCCCTTGAATGACAGTGGGCTCTAAAGGCTGACACCAAAGATGGTAGCAAGCATCAGCAGTTTATGAAAGCCTTTCGCCTTTTCTCTGTTGCAATCCGACGGACAGCACTGCACAACCTGCTAGCACTAACAAACTCTCTCCTCCTAACTCTTTATACCTTTTCTCTCTCATACGTAATACCTGTGTGCCCTTCTACACTTTTTTTGGTTGGCCAATACACATCAGCATTCCATGCTTCTCCTTTGTGCTGTTCATCTGTTTTATGCAGCTGCACCCCATTCCTAATGTTCCACAACCTGTTCTCCCACCCTTGTGGCCATCCCAGTGAAGCCAAACATGCCCTTAGAGCCAAGCACCTCCCATCAGGACTAAAGAGCCTTGAGTGGCTGAATGATCCTCACTTGCCTTTCTGCACCTCGGGATAGATCACACAGGGCAGCCGAATCAAGTCCTGATCCAACTGGGGCATTTAGTCACTCAAATGTACATCTTCCCTGCCCCAAGGTGATTATACTCCTTCCACCATAGCTCAAAATTACATTAGCAACTGCCAAGAGTGAAATTAGAAAGCATATATGCTTAGGAGATATATAGATAGATACATCTATAGATATATAGGTAGTTATGTCGCATATTTTACATGTTACACCTAGAGTCTGCCAGAGAGCCACCACATTTGTTACTAGCTCTGACTTCTTCACACCATGCAGAGCAGGAAGAGAATAGTTAATGAACTGTCTTGTCCTAAAATGTTCTTAACCTGAATAATACCAACGAGGAAGACTGTGAAGGATCAAAATGTCAGTTTGTGCTGAGACAGAGAAATCCAACACTTTTTATGTGTTACGACTCCACTTTTTTTTTAAGAAAATTTGCAAAATTTCTTGTCTGCTTTGAGCAACTGCAAGGTTTGTTCCTCTCTAAACCTCAGTGACACCTTCCAAAAGTTCTACATTCTCCTTAGCTAATTTTCAAGTTTTCATAAATAAAAGTGGAAGCTTGCTACACCTCTCTCTGGGTTTTTTAACATTAGTTTCCAGATTTTGTTCCAGCAATAATTTTTTTGAAAATATAAATTTACTTCAAGAATTAAACTTGAAAAAATACAAAATAACACTTGGATTTTTTGAGGAAAGAATGATAAACAGTGAATTTTGATAATCTGTGTGGTTCAGTCAGAAAAGCACCAGCTATGTGAGATGCAGACAATGTCTGCAGTGGTGCTATTTGCTCTGTGAATCCAAATGAGCCCGTTTGCAAAGGTTATCACAATGTTATTTAATTACTGTTTCTGATACCCCAGGCCAACCCTATCATACACCACTTACAGCTTAGAATAATGATGGTCTAACAACACTGGTGAAGGGTTCACAGGGCAGCAAGTTTAAGTCACCCAGAGCTGGTCAATAACTGATTTCAGATTTAAAATTTGTGCCCACATCAAGACACTGTGGTCAGAACAGATGAGCTGCACATCCCCACAGTGGTAATGCTTTCTATTCTGTGATAATCAATTTTAAAGTAACTTTTAGTTACACAGTAACTTGGGTGAAGGTCTGCAAAGCCTCAGGTGGATCCAGGTAACTGTAAGCCCTGACACAGGTGGTAGGGATTTAGCAGGTGTGATTTTAAATAAATTTGTGTAACATTCTAATTATTCTGAACATAAATGAACTCTCACTAGAACAGTGAAGTCCAAGAGACACTTGCTCAGGAAACCAGACAACTAAAAAAGGGAGAAAGAGAAATTAAATAATGGGCACAGGAACAAGAGTGAGGTTGTGACTAATACAGTGAATAATCTATCAAGGAATGCTAGACCTGGAATGATTCTCAGAGAAAGTTTCAAAACTTCTTCCTGGGCAGGCAGTACCATCAATACCTACATTATAAGTTTGAATCTCTGCATGTCTTTTTGTTACCTACAGTGAGTCAGGTGTGGACAATTCCTGCTGCCCTGAGTGGAATTGCTCCCTGTTTGATGAGATTTCTTATCCACAGACTGAATTTAAGAATTTGAGCTTTCATTTACAAATGAATCCAAGAATAGGCATGTAATTCCTCATGGGACGTTACAGCATATGATTTTTTCAAACCACTGGGTATATCCAAATCCACTCTTAAGAGAGGAGGGGGAAAAAAGGGCAGCAGTGTTCCTATTGCTCCATTATTCCTGCAAGAAATAATCTTTCCCAGCACTGATTCCATCCCCTGTGCCAGATTTAACAGGAGAGGCAGAACACAGTAAGTTTCTTGTAGAGCTGGTTTCAAGCAGCCAAAATCAACTACATAAACAAACCAAACATGTAAAGTAGGTAAGAGAATGAAAATCACCCTAATTCTTCTTGCAGAGATAAAAATCTTTTTGTTTGTCTGTGTGAGAACAAAACTTGTTTTGTCATTTGTTTTTTATTAGTACTAAAAGAACATGGATTTTTAAATCACAGTTACACACAGTTCCAGCCAATCTGCGGCTTTTAGTCTGGATGATGCCTTAACTTCAGAAATAAGAAATAATTAGGTTTTGCAAAGAGGAAGGTTCCATACATACTAAAAGCAACATCTTTGTTATATTCACATTTCTCCCCATCTGTTTTTGTGAAAAACTACTAATTTTATGATCTGGGAATAACAGACATTGTGATAGCATTTTCTCCTGTCTGAAAAACTTGAAGCCATGGCAAATACTGACACTCATCACCATCTTGCCTGTTTTCACTAGAAATAAGGACAGTAAATAGTTGACATGACTATGATGGGGAAAAAGTAGATTCTAAAACTGGATACAATCTGAACTTGAAAACAAAAAAGATGTGACAGGGAAACAGCTCTATAAAATTAGGAAAAATCCCTTCATTTCTGATCATGAATAACATGTTTTGTTGTTTGGGTTTTTTTTCTATTGTTCTCCTTTCTAAAGGAATCAAAGGGAAACTTACTTGAGGGAGCTTAACTTGAACTTTAACAAAGTTTCAGAAGTTCAGCCTTCTTGTCTGTTTACTCCACCAAGGAAATGTTTTCTACTTAAGCAGCACATTCGTGTAATTAAATTAAATTACTCCATTCTATATCCCTAAGGTAGAAAGCAGCCACATTTTCATTTATTTATGTGTTATTTTCCCTAGATTCTGAAACTGGTGGCAAAAAAAAATCGTAGTGGAATTAATTTTGAAGATGCATCTGATTTATATTACTCCTTGCAGCAAAACTATTCCCTTTCCATGGTTAAAGCTGCTTCCCTGATACCTCCCATCTGCAAGGGAAAGTGACTATGATTTTTTCCTCTTTAAGGGAAAATGTTTCCAGCAATCTCTCACTTTCACATAATGGGATTATATAAAAAAAGAATTGGAACTGTCATGAATACTTCCCTTTTGAGGACTCTCACCAAGTTCTGGACATGTTTCCCTGCCTAAACCTTCATAATGTGCTATAACTAAATTAATACTGGTGAGGATTTTCTGTTCCTTCTAGAAAAGAGACAAAATATGTGCTGAGTTACACTGAAACTGAGTTAACATTGTGCCAATTATAAATGCTACTGCTCTGACGAGTATAAATGTAGTTTATTAGGATGTCTTGCTGATTTTCCTCATATCGTTTAGATAATGCTTCCATCTCCTCAGTTTCCTCTCTTGTCACACATTGCCTGTAGAAAAGTGTGAAGACAATCTAAATGTCAGATTACCCTCAGATCATAACCAAAAAAAAAAAAAAATCAAAATACCATGTTAAAAGTGTAGAGCTGTTCTTTTTAAGATTTCTAGCCAAGAGCACTGTTTGAACAAAAAGGAGAAAACCTCTCTTTGTGCGTTGCTATTTATGGGTCACCAAGAAAGTTCTACCACTGTTGGGTTTCAGCTAATTCAAAATTAACTGTATAAAATAACAGGGCTTGAATTCTCTGCTACATCAATCCCACCTTTAAATTCAAGTACAATTAGTTTGATCCTCCTAAAATCATCACCAATAATGCTCATGATTTTGGTGCTGCAATTTATTACCCCTGGGCTGATGCCATATAATGGAAACCTTTGTTGGAAAGGACTTTTTGCATGGCCCTTGCTCATGGTGAAACAGATCAGTGAAACCTGAATTGGACCAATGGCTCTGGGCATGGATTGGAAACCCAAGGACTGTCAGGATCTATGTAATATTTTTGCAGAATGAAGAAAAACTTGCCATTAACTCACAAGTGTTTTCACTTTGGGTATATCGTGTATCTTCCTTCTCAGCTATAAACAACAGGGTTGCAGCCACATTATAATTCATGCGCAAAATATTTGCATTTTTCCACAAATGTGTTTCAAATTTCATCTCATGCACTTCAGTCTGGAGGGTATCTGTATTCTCTAGATCTCATTATAAATTGAAAATATGCACATTTTCATTTTCATCCAGCCAAGCTCTTTGTCCACACCAATATTCATGTTCAGATCAGCTGAAGTGATTTGTCAATTTGCATCAAACCTAATATTTGCAGTTCGTTTGTTTTTTAAGGAATAGGATTGGGGTTTTGCCAAATGCTTCTTGAAAGATGTTTTTTGTAAATTGCCAGTCTTATTTTCAAGCCCCTAAATGGTTTCACAGTAGCCCTTATCTGATGAAAAAGTGAAAATATTTTTTACATGTAATTAAATACTACATATTTCCAGTACTTTCCATGGAAAAAACCCAAGTTTGTCTGAAAATACAGTGGTTCAGTCACATCCTTACTTCAGCCAACTTTCCTCTCAACATGAACACTGATCACAGTTCACTTCAAACTCTGTGAGACAGGAAGAACAGCAAAAATACATGTTCAGATCGCACTGGAGTTAACAACAGTTTACAGCAGTGTGGAAGTTAAGAAAACCTTCAGCTGAAACAAAGAATGCATGATTTTTCTGGCTTTTCAAAATGTGGCTTTTGATGCTAATGATTTGGTTACTAACAGTGATGCTTTTGCATCTGTAAATTAAAAAACTAGGCCTTGCTTTTAGAGAAATAACAGAGAAAGCCAATATTATTATGTTTACTGAATTTGTCTTGTATAGTTATTAGTCATTGCTGAAAAGCAGCCCTTCCACTGTAAACTGACAGTTACAACACAGAAATGGAATTGAATTTTTGTCCAGTAGGTCCTGTATAATTTTATGAAATTTTTGAAAAATTGTAGATTTATTTTTTCTCTAATGCAGACAAATATAATCTATTCAATCATTTCCTGATTCACAGATGCACTTCACAGACACTACCTTGTGTCACTACTTAGCTGGGAGACAATTGGCAAAGACTTTCTCTTATCAACTCCCTTGTTCAGTTGCCAAAGATAGAAGCAAATGAAATTCCTTTAATTTCACTGGAGCATAACTCCAGTGCCTGCTGGAAAGAGCCACAGCAGCAGTTTCAGAGGTGTGAACGTTAAACAAAGATGCCAAATCCGTTTTGTTCTGTTGACAAGAAATAAATTAGAAATGAGAGTCCAGAAGTGTGGACTGGTCAGTTTGTACTTCAGTAACATTTTTTCTGTTGGATGCTGTATGTTAAGAGCAAATATTTTACATTTTTCATCAAAATCTCTGTACAAATCCCCTCAGCTATAGAAACCAAAGGAATGGGAATGTATACAGTTAAAAAACAACTTTTTTAAAGGCTGGTCCAGCCTTTTTTACTCAGTTTACTCAGCTGTAAAAAAATCAACAGGATCAGTTCATTCACAAGAATTTGCAGGATCAGGACTTTTTTGATAAGCAAAGCTTTTTCAAAGCTCTTTCTTAGATACATTTGAAATATCAAAATTCCACTACAGAGTAGAAGGGGATCCTGATTTGTTTTATTTATTAAAAAAGTGGCTGTAAGTGAGCATGGATATCTTATGTCATAAGTGCTTTGATTTACTTTGTGTGCTTTTTTTTAATCTCAGAAAACAAATTAATTTTACCTGAGCAAAGTAAAAACGGGCATCCAAACTGTTCAGTGGTGAGCAGATTCCCTCCTTCACTAAACTACACAAAAGCCCAAGACAGGAAGTTTGTTTTTCTTGCCTTCAGTTTGATTTTACACTTACAAATCTATCTCTGAAGAAAGAAGTTTAGTTAAATAAAAGCTGAGACTTTTTCACTTGACAAGTAGACTCAGAAATGTGGCTTTAAAAGGGTGTGTGGTGTGTGAATCCCCACTAAATGTGTATCCCAGGAGTGGCAGCAGGTGTAATTCTTGTGTCTTTCTAAATGTCTTTGAAGGCAGGATAGCAGAAATTATTGAATTTCAGCATTTCTAGAAAGCTACCTTCACCCTGCACAGATAAATTTGATTTTAGAAGCACTACAAGCTTCATCACCGTTCAGTGATGAAGTTTCATCACCTTCTGCTGAAGAATATTTCCAAAACAGAGGAAGGAAAAGGCAAAGGGCATATCGTTTTAGGTTCTTAGTCCCAAGTCTAATCTAGTCAAGGATTTAATACTCATTGATGGGGTTTAACAAATAGTAATTTCAGTTTACAAACTTCTGCCAGTTGTTTATGAGCATCTCAGCCAGTGCTTGTTTCCAGTTGACTTTGAGTGCTGTCCAGGATGATATCCAGCTCAAACACAGTGGGATGTGTCACTGCACAGACCATCCCAGCCAGAGGCAAGAACAGACCCACTGCCACAAGGACTTTTGTGCTGTGTTTCTTTCCCTGGAGCAGTCTCCAGTATCATATTGTTCTTTACAGAAGAGACTTTGAAGACAATACCCGAGCACCACTCCCCTGGTATGCAAAGGCTTCTTTACATTGTGTAAAGCAACCTTGAAATGACCCAAGTTCATAATTGCACCATTTCAAGAGTGCTGTACATTGCCAGAGCTCACCAGTGTAAAAGGGGGGGTGTAGTGAAACCCCAGAATTCTTCAGTATTACGGCTTTACATTTCTTGTTCCTTCCATTTTTGAAATACAGCACGTATTATTATAGATAGTTATATCTGCATATTACAAGCAATTATTGGGCAAAGCGCTTTTCTTTGTCAAAGTCATTGGCAAAACTTACATGATCTTCAAAGCAAACAAGCTGAGATCAGATTGCTGTGCTCACTGTGAAAGTGAAGCGTGCTGCAGAAAAAGGGAGATGGAAACTGCATTAATTTAAAACACGTGCTCCTAAAAAAGAGAAGCACAGCTCAAAGACTCATACAAATATAATGAAACCTGACTTCCCTTCAAAGAATATGCAGAAAACTTTTCATTTCAACTCTCAGCATAAATATTTGGTGAAAATCTTAACTCAACCGAGGGCTTATTGTCACGTTACTGAAACATGCAGTTTTTCCCTCTCTATCGTTTTTGTATTTAAGGTATAAATTATAACTTTCAGGGGTATATTTGACTCATAAAGAGCAAAGATGACTTTATAGCTATTTCACTGGTTTGAAAACAGTGCTTCACTCAGGTTTATAGCCCATTAAGACAGTGTGTTTTTCCTTGTATGATCCCCTCCTGTGCAGTACTAATTTAATTTCAACACTATGGTTTGAACACCACACATACAATTAGTTTCTATCAGGAATGAAAGCTCTTTCACTCAAGGTCAAATTATAAGAAGTCTATGAAGTAGGATAAACTGATCATTTCAGATTAAGTAAAATGAGTCAAATGAGTCTCTATTTTCAGATTTTTTTTCCCAATCCACTTGAGCCAATCAAGAAATTTTGTAACTTAAAAAAAAGAAATTTTTTTTTGCTATTAATGTTATTCCTCCGCATATACTGAAATTAATTTTTAGCCAAATAACAGCAGCTATCTACATAGATAATTAGAAAATATAATGAAGCACTGGTTTAGAATTTCACCAATGAGCCCTCAGCTCAGGAAAATTAAATAGTAGTGATATAACTGGTGTAACATAAAGCACTCTAAGAGAATATTGAAGGGACTTGGGAATTTTTTTAAATGTCCACAGAGCAAAAGTTCAGGCAAGCCCATATCTGTGGTGACAGGGGACCTCTCTGGTTTGTTCCATTTGTCACTCAGTTAGAGGAGGGAAGACAGCTTTCCATGAAACATTCTCTTTTCTTATTTTAGAAATCACAGGCCTCATAAATCACCCCTGTGGTTCCAGAAAACAGGCATTTGTGTTTACATCACCCTACAGGGTTTAAATCTTCCTCAGTGAACTGTGTGTCATCTCTGGCTTCAATATTTGTCATATATCACAGCTTACCTATGGCTTGGCAAGATGAAAGGCAGGATCACTCTGTCTTTCTCCTAGTACTTGTAATTAAGTTTTTAAGATGTGTCTTTAACCTTGATGTTATCTTCCTGAAGAAGAAGAGTACATGAATAAGACGCAAATTCTGCTGGATAAATTCACTGCTTCAATAGATTTGAAGTGAAATCTTTATAAAGCCAACAGGTGCAGTTCAGAAAATCAGGCAGGTTTGGTCTGGTCTTTAATAAACACAGCAGATTCAGAGGTAAATGTGAGTCAAAAGAGCGAAGACAAAGCTGAAACAGATATAAGCTGGAATTTTACTGAGTAAAGTTAAAGTTACTTAGTACCTGTGAACTAGAGGACATTTTAGGAATGTATAAAGAAGGAAGGCAGAAGAGTGAGGGGGAAAGAAAGTCAGGACCAGTTGTATCAAATATCTGCTTCTGAAGAACTCATTTAGAAATGCCCCTGCCTATCCCTGGATGTGTTTCTGCTTTAAAGGAAAGCTATGTAAACAAAGTAAAAGTCTCTCCAAACCCGGAAAATAAGTGGTATCATCCAACACACATCCTTAGAAAACATGCTCCTCCTAGGGGTAAGAGAGAGAGCAAGTTTTGCTGAATAAAACAGGTTTGAATCATTTCCAGTTCAGGTGGATAGGAGTGAAAAGAGCAATTTTCAGTTCATTCCTCAAGTTCCCAGCAGCTTTGGCTGAAGGAGACCCAGCTGGGAACTACTGGAGGACATCTGAAAAAAAAAAAGATGATGCATGAATGTAACCGAGTTCACCGAAACAGAGGCTTTCCCACACCTCTGGTTATATTTTAGACCATACAGTAATTCTGACAGTTGTTGTTTAAATCAGAATATTATTATTTATGTCAAACAGTACCTTTGACACAGAGAAAAAATCTGAAGATTCCTTCATTTCTATCAGAGTGAAGTCAACTCTGTCCATGCCTTGTTATTCATATTTTGAAAACTATATCAGTTGCCCAAATAAACAAGATGAAGCTGATGTATTAAATCTCCAAGCAAAGAAGGCCTTGATAAGATGTGTTTTAGACACACTTGCCATAAGTGGAACTGAAGATCTATTTTGGGGTAAATTTTTATTTCTGAAGCCAAACAAATGTTATGTTCAAGTTTAAACATGGAAATAAAAGCAGCTTGGGATTAGGCAGCGTGGAATGCAGGTACTTGTCAGTGAACCTAAATGATGAAAATGCTTAGCACTTCTAGGTATAAAAATTCAATTTTTGTCCCAATTACTCATTTGATGGTGCTCTTTCTTATGCTACCTCACGTCAGAGGTGTAGAGCTGTGGTTTCATGGATTAGGGAGAAAGACTCGTGAACAACTTTAAACCAGCAGAAGAATCTCCTCTGGCTTGTTCTTTCCTGCTGGCTGACAGTTACCTCCACAGCAAACTGGATCAGCAAATACATCAGTTCTTTTGCAATATTTTATCTATTTTTTTTTTTTTCATTTTAAAAGGAGGAGGAGAAAGCAAATGGAGAAAAGCCTAAGTGAATGCTCTCAATTTAAAAAATGCTCCCAGAAAAAGATGCTCAGCTTCATTTCAGAGTTTCCAGTTTTACAAATTAGCATTTAAATTCTGATAGTTTATTTTTTCAAGCATCCTTTTCATTTATTGTTTCCAAGCTGTTGCTAATTCGACTCCTGTTTTTTGTAATGAAAAATCACCAGCAACTTCACGGTGTAGAAAGATTCGGAAAAACACTAAATGAAACAATCAATAGCAACTATGTTCCAAGATTATTTTCACGTCTTATTTCATCTTTGTTTTCTTCCAGCAGCCAAAAACAAATGCATGACCATGGGATAACCTATAGACTGATAGAATCTGATGAGTTTTGAAGTAGCAGCTACACAAGATAAAATTCAGCAGTGATTATATGCAAGTTTAATGTAATTGAGGTACATTGGATCTGCAACAGGGTAACAGCTCCCAGGCTTCCCCATTGGGCCAAGCAATGATAAAGAAATGTATTGCTCCTCTTTGATACAGACCATACATAAATTACATGAGGGCATTAGAGTGATCTGTGAAGTCCCAAACTCTGCGATATTTTAGTGGCTTCAGCTGGTTACCATTTTACATTTTTAAGATACAATATTTAAATCTTCTATGCCTTTCTAGCATGACATTTCCTTCCAGCACTGAAAAGGCAGTGGATGAGTCTTATTTCACCTTAAATTGTGAAGGAAATACAGCATACACATAACGTCCTAGAATACACATCTGCAATAGCACAATGTAATTTTTCATGAAGTGCAAAGTTGCAGGTCCCATTCTGCTCTGAGTTAATGCACACTGTGAAGACTCTTTTCTATCAAATTTGAATATAACTAATGCAAATGTGTTTTGGTAAATATACTTTAGATGTATGTGGATTTTTGTACATTTGCTTCCTTTAACACATGGCTGGGTTCAGCTCCCTGAATGCTGTTGTGAATTTACCCAGCCAGTCAACAAAAATGATAAAATGTGACTTATCTGATTAACCACAAGCACACACAGTGGTTTGAATTGAGAATATTCATGATTATCAACCCAGTCAATTGTATCTGGGAAAAGTTGTTAATAAAAGATATTTGAAGAGATGAACTCCAGGAAATTGTGATCTGTTTGTGGTTTTTCCAGAAGTAGAAAAGAGGGACTAAAATGACTCAATATACAACTCTCAGCAGATTATTCTCTCTGCTCCACTGAACACCCGTAAGCACAGTCAACTATTAAATTAGCACTGCTAAGCTCTGCTATTTGTGTTGGCTATTTTTATACACAGCAGGCAATAATCATTACTTAATGAGAGCCTAGGCTTTAACACCAGGTGTGATTTTGTCGTCAGGGGATCTATTTTTCTACTTTTCAGAGTTTGCATCCACATCAGTTTCCATCCCCATCAGCACCACCTATTTCTCTCCTGAGGGTTGTGTGGTGAATGCTGATTCCAGGCTCAGCGTGGTGCATGGTGCTTGATTTGCACTGATTGTCAGAAATTGTCACACACAGACTTCTGCAAGGATGTGCAATGAAAATGGGATCTTTGTTCATGTCCCTTGCATTAGAGATCACCTCTAATTTTCTGTTATTCTTCATATCCTTTGCAAAGAAAGGCAAATCTCTGTTTAAAAGTGTTGGTTTCCCAAAAATCTACCTGGAATAGTGAAAGGAATGTATTCACTGTATTTACTGTCAAAACACCACACAAAGGAAGCAAATTGTTTTCCCTATACTAATGAAAAATGCTCAGCATATAAAAAGCTTGATTACATGCTCTAAAGGGCTGACTTTCTGCTTTGCTATTCAGCTATTCAAACAGAGAGAATGCTGCAAAATCTTAAGAACTAAAACTAAGAAAGAAAAAAACTTCAACTTCTGCACACTTTTGTAGAGAAACCCCAGTTTGGAGAGGGTTGCAGATGAACACAAACTCCTGCTACAGGCATTTTTGGGAGAAAGACAAATAAACAAACAAAGCTACACATGACTCTCTTTGACAGATTTCATTTTCAGCTTAATGAACTTAAGTGCAACCAGATGAAGCAAAAACATGCATTCCTTTTTCCGAAAAAACATGAGAAGATCCAGTTCCTTTCATGTGAGACTTTTAGACCAACCTGAAGCAAACACAGGGCTGAGCTCCAAGTATTCACTTCCATAAAATCCTATTAACAAAGACAAATATGAAGCAACTTGGGAAAATCACTCCAGTGATAGATTTCAACTTTCAAACTATTCTAGAGTAGCGATTCTGTAAAAATGACACCAGCTTTAACTGCGTAAAATACATTCTTTTAAAAAATACTTCAGTCAGTAAGCAGTCAGGGATGTGAGAATACCCTTACATTTACATAATTGCAAGCACTTGGATTGTAAAGTGGCAACTCCAGAAATACTGAAAATGGAATTCCAAAATACACTTATGACTTGAATGTTTGCTGTTAAAAAAACCCCAAATGTAGTTCAAAATTGCAGATTCTGTACTTTTTCCATCTTTCAACTGAGGATGGCTTGACTACCAAAAGGTAGAGCATTCTCATTTTCATATGTCCTGTGATACTCACAAACATTACGGAAATGCTAAAGAAAGTAGAATTAATATATTTTATCTTCCATGGACATGGAGGGTTTTTTAAATTCTTGTTTATTGTGGTGTTTGTTACTCTTAAGAGCATCAATAACTCAGTATTTCTCCTGGCCTCTTAAAATTGTCCTGAGAGTACTGACAAACTTAGAAATGTGAGAAAACTTGCAAATAGCTTTATGGTGATTATTTTATCCAGAATTTAGCAAGACTGGTTAGGGTGTTATTGTGGTTTGCTTGGTAGTGTTTGAAAGACGTGATGGCACAGAAGCCCCAAGTTGGGAATTTGAATTCTTTGGTGATAGTTTGGTCTCATTCTGCTTTCTGCATCATCCTAATCCTATGGCAATTAGATGGTTTCTTTTCTAGTCAACATCAGAGTCAACACCTGGATAAATATTTTTTCAAGTTCACAAAAGTAAAGCAAGACAAAGTACGCACAACAGGAAACCTCAACTTTATTAATTTGATTCAACAACTCTGCTTTACTCTCATGGAAACACTTGGCTTTACCTTTTCACTGCACACATCTCATAAGAATGATGTGAAATCAGCATCCATGTAGCTCTTCAAACCTGTAGTAGACTATCTAGAAATATTAACCACCATTTAAATGAACTTTCTTGTTCTGCAACAAAATCTCAGAAATTCAGAAACAGCAAACAGAAACAAACACTTAAGCCAATAGAGAAAAGCTATCATATGATTGAAAAATATCCACTGTGTGACATTGCAGCATCCATGTTCCTATTCTATCCCATTTTTAAAGTCCTCAGTAAATTTCTGTAGAGGCATTATGCTGCATCTATTTTGTACCAGGTGTGGAAAAAACTGACATATTTTGCTTTTTCCCAGCAGCATCAATCACTAAAGTCTTGGTGCTACACTCTCAGCACGTGTTCACCCACCCAGATAACTGAAACAGAGAGAAGTGATCCAGCAGTGCTGCAGTATGGAACATACTCAGCTCCTTCAGGTCTGTTGTCCAGATGAAAGGTACAAGTCTCATTTCTTAAAGAAATGGGCATATTTCTCTTGTATATATTGACATCTACTCTGTGCAGCCCATAGCTGTGTATGAAAATAATCCCTTTTGAAAAATAGCACTTTGGTACATAAAGGATTACTCTCTAGCAAAATTTCCCCTACTCATCCAAATTGTACCTGTGGCTTATTGACAGTGCCTTTTGCTGCTGTGTATAAATCACCCAGTGAAGAGGTGGGCTTGTGTTGAAATAATGCAGCTCTTCAGTAACATAATATGGATCTGCATATCTGTGAAAATTAAACAGAATAAGCAAATTATCAGTTTTAGCTGTCAGTGTTCTCTCAGCTTTGCACAAAGAAATGGCTGATGAGGAGCAGCTCATAACCTGGCTTCAGCTTAAATTATGGGCAAACTTTTTTCTTCATTTTTCTGTCCAGAAAGATGTTGGCACCACCTCAGATGTTTTTGAAGCTCAGCTAGACAAAGCCACAGCTGAGCTAATCTGCCCATTGGTGACAGTACTGCACTGAGCATATGGTTGGACCTCTACAGGTCCCTTTCCAGCCAATGTTTCTGTGATTTTCCATTGTGGAACTGGTCTCATATGTGAACTGGAAGCTAACATCACATTTCTTATGCTCTCCTTTCTAGAACAGCATGATTTTACTTTCTAAATACTCTTGCCCATACTAAGATTTCTTCTTGTGATAATAATCGCATCACTTACTTCTGAAAAAAAAAGTTATTTAATGAGCTGCCATAAGTTGCAGCATTACAAAATTAAAATTGTGTAATTTTAAGGAATTTTCTCTTGTTTTAAAGACAACCTCATCAGGGAGGACTGTAGCAGAAGTGAATGCAGAAAACCCAGACTGGTCTGATCTTTAGAATCTCAGAGTGTTTAAGGTGTTGCAGTTGCATTGTTTTCCTGTGTCTCCCACCCTGCATTTCCTGTATTTCCCCTACAATGGCAAACAGGACAGTGGGCTGATTCATGAGAGCCTCTATTTGCATGGTAAATTTATTGGCTTTGCCTCAGCTTCTGTCAGTAATGCTCCACAAAAATATCATCACAATGTGTTCTCCATGTCAAAGAGAAAATACAGAAATTATACATACCCATACAATTACCTGCTCTGCATTTACTCCTTTCTAATTTTAATGCTTTAACTATGAAAATTGGGGAAACTAGTGCCCAAAATTTTAAGAAAAATACCTTAATTCATGACTGATAACTACTGACTTGGCCTTGCTTCTTCTGTCACCTTCTTCTATCAATATTTCTCTTCGTTGCAGGGGAGAACCAGTTCTGATTTTCTTCTTCCTTGGGTTTCCTCATGGTTTATTGAAGTTGCTTCTTTGTAGGACCACAGGTCTGCTAGATCTCTTTCGCTTACCACATTTTAATTATTTTACTAATTTTCAGTTAGTTTTCTTCACAAGCATCCTCATTTTCCTGACTGTTTGAAACTAAATGTCTGTGTGTCTTACCTGCTCAGCGCAGAGTATCATTTCTACTAAAAAATCTTTTTTTTACTAAAAATTATATCCTGAAACAGTTAAGCATGAGTTTTTCTCAATGTGTCTGAATTTAATTTCTTGAACTACTGCTTGTATTAACATTCCCAGCAATTTAAACCACCTAACTTGGTACCCTCTCTGCCATTAGAAATATCTAAGACATTACAAAGAGCTACTAAAAATTAAGAAATTTTCTCCAGCAAATGAAGTGAAAGCAATTGAGTTAAATAATTAAATGCTCTACTTCAGTAAGTTCTTCATATAATTAATTTTACAACTTGAATCCACGAGATACAAAGGGAAGGCGATAGAAATGGAAAGTATATTATGCATATGATTATAACAATGGTATTCAGCTGCCTAAATGTGCATTTAATGGTGTTTTAGATCCTCCCAAGGTGTTCTAGATGTGTATTGGGACAGCAGACATTGCTGAGGCTCCACACTTCCAGAGCAGCACCTGAATGCTGCTAAAGAAATGTCAGATCAGTGTGATTTGACAGCTGAATCACTCCCTAAAATCTACTTGTCTTTAGAAGTATGTACACATACATATATACATACATATATGTGTATGTATATATATAATCAGTAAAGCAACAAATTGGAAACCAATACAATATTCTACAAACATAGTTAAGACTCAAAATTTTCAACATTTTAGGTTAGCTTATGGCAGAAAACACTCTCAATATTCCTTCATGGAACTGAAATCCAAATTTGGCTCTCCCTGTCACTATATTTATATTATTTTACTGCCTAAGATTAATGGAGCATAGACTGGAGGATGAGATTCCCGTCTCTGTCATCTCTTTTTAAATCACTCTTCTTCCAAAATGCTTAAAATTTTTGTGCTGAAACCTTCACTCATTTGACATCATAATACATAAAGATTTATGTTAATGAAAAACTCTATTTCATATTCATGGAGCTGTAGTGTGAGAGCTGCACAGAAACTTTAGAGGCTTTTAGAAGAGAACGAGAATTTCTGTGATTTCCGTGTCCACAGCACGTGACTTTCTCTTTTGGCAATATTAGGATTTTTTAGAAATTCTGGTAAGCTGTCATTACTTACTGACATTTGTGGGTTTATTCAACCATCTTAACTCAGTCTGACTGCTAAAAAAGTTGTAGACAGGAATTGATTTCAAGCTTGGCTTTAAAGCTGGGTGCAGACCCATAACATAACAATATTAGTACAACTCCTGCAGTCATGGTGGTTCTTAACAGAATTCAATTAATTGGATATAAAGATTAAAAATATTGGAAGACTACTGATCCCCAAATAATGTTCAACTAGTTCTAATTATTTAAACTTTAGGTCTTCAGTTTCCCACTGAGCCAAGTCATGACTTTGGATGGCATAAAAACCAAAGCAGCAGCATTGGAGTCACTCAAGGATAAAAAGTAGGAGACCAGAATCAGATCATTTATGTAGAAATGTTAAAAAGAAATTTTCAGCTTAAGAATTTCAGTTTGAGAAGTCTTCCAATTGCTCCCATTAATAAAAAATTCATTACTAGAGCCAGCAATAAGACAAAAACTCTGAATCGATTCACATTTTACAGAAGAGCAACTTAATACAAGCATTGCATAATAAAGACACCCTGCCTCTACAAAGCAAAATTTTACTTAAGTTCATGTAAAACTCATCTGAAGGACTGAGGTATTGAAGGATTAGATTTTATTTTAGATAAATTTGCTGTTGTTTTTAGGGTGGATTCCAGTAGGCGTGCAGACAGTAGGTGTGCAAGGAATACATTACATACAAATTTTCTTCATTAACTGTTTCCAAGATAACAAAAAAAGGTGTAATGATTCTAGCCTATGTGTTCACTAACATGATAAATTACATTATAAGTGAGAATTTCATTGTTATTTTTGATTCTTCATGTTTTAGACTAATGGGGATTCAAAGGTTGTTAAATCTTCTGAATTCATTAGGTTTTCAGTAAGTGGAAAATTCTCACTGGCATTACACTAATGAAGTACCCTTAAAGTCAGCTGGTATAAATTGTGAATATGGCACATAATGACTTGACTCAAATACATCAAGAGGTTTAAATTCAGGGAAAATTCCATGAGAGCCCTTTCTATGTTTTTAATCAATTTAGTCAAAACCATTTTTTCCCCTTCAATTGCCAAGTTGCAGCTTAATTAAAAAGGATCAAATTTTTGAAAATTTATCCACAAATAGGGATTTTATACAAACTAGTCTTGTGATCTTCCCTTTTTCTTAGTAAAACTTGTATTCACATTTATTCCCATCAAATAAAATGGCCAAAATCCAGCTCTGTGTTTCTTTCCTTTTGAACAAGTGAGTTCACAAAGAGTAACTTTCTTTACTGGACAGCACCAATATTTATACCCAAAACAAATCCGTGCAGATTGATTTACTTCTAAAGCAAGGGCCAATTAATAAAATTGGAAAAAAGTAAGTATAGAGATCAGTAAGTAATGTCACCCACAGAAAAAATCCTGCAGTCATGGGAAAAACAAAATGAAACAAAAAAACCCACTCAGAAATCTGGTGTGTACTTGCAGTATAATGTGATGTTTGTCAGCACACATTTTTTACAGAGATGGTTATGACTATATGCTGACATGTTGCCTAAGAGCAGCAGCAAAAGGATGAAGATAATGAAGAAAAGTAGAGGCAGTCATTAGTTTTTATCCTATTTATGCCAGGAAAATGTGCCTATTTCCCATGCAAAACGAGACACAGGCTATGTCTACACCACAGTCAGCAGCATTACTGCAGCAAATGTGTCTTTACATGGATAAATTGAAGACATCAAGCTCAGGTATTGGCAAGAGAAAAGAAAATAAAACAAACCACCAGCACATAAATACACAGCCCAATTACCCAGAGTTCTGGCTGGAACCTCCTTGTTGATATCTGGATTCACTGGATTGATGCAGAAATTCAGTGTTTTCCATGTCCCATCAAAACCAGCAGGGCTACTTTAAATTAGGAGCCTGGCCTGAACAAGAAATAGCTTTTCTGTGCTAAATATTAAAATATTCTAACCAGGTGGCTTGGATTTAAATGTTGCAGCTCATGGCAAGAAAGTCAACTCAGCTGGCGGGCAGACTCCAAGCATCAGGGCCTTGGGTTATCAGAGCCAAAGCAGGCAAAAAAGGATGTTCTGGGCTCATCCCAGGTGTGATTCCTTCTTCCTAGAACTGCAGAGGACAGAAAAACCCCATTGGAGCTGCACATCTGTCCCAGAAAAGACATCAGATCCAAGCAGATGAGAATTCACCCGTGCAGCAAAGGAGATACCACAGTATTTACACAGGCTCTCAGTTAAATATTCATGTGTGAAGGACAGGGCTCCTCACAATAAACGGTCTTCTGATGTTTTCAAACCTGAATTTAAATATTTTGTCCAATGGCAAAAAAAAAAAAAAAAGAAAAAAGAAAAAACAGCACAACTTTACTGTTTTTAGTCTATTTATCAGTTTAAAGACAGACTTCATTTTTACTCAAGTGAATTTCACCTACAGGTTTGTATCATATAGTTTGTAGATCACTTAAGCTGAAATATTTTATAGACCTGTACTTGTCTTCTAAGCAGATGATCCTGGAATGCAAATACAAAGATTTGGAACTCCCTGTATAAGGCTGGTGATGAAAAATTATGTATCTCCTCACCTATTTCATTTTCCTGGGAATATTTCACCTCAAGGGAAAACTTACCTATTCTCCTTTCTCCAAGATTCTTCCCAAATCAAAAAATCAAAAGGAGTGACTTCTGTTGGCCTCTTTCATATTAATGTTTTCATCTGGAATGGGACTAATACTCTTCCTGAAGAAAGACTTACCTGACATTCAGCATGAGATTTTTCAAGTGGCCAGGAACTAAAATCCCACCATGAAGTGACTGGGATACATGGCTGGAAACAAAAAGTGCCCCTGTTTACATAAACAGGCTTGAACTACCAGCAGGTTTTTTCAATTAATACTGTCACTTTGCCAAACCCTCATGAAATTTGGCAGAAAACATTGATTCACCAATCCCATGTGAAATCTGTCCCTGGAAAACAATGCATAATAACAGTTGTGGCAGAAAAACGCTGAAGCACACGAGGGTCTACAGGAATTTTCAGCAGTGATCAATGACAGCCAGAAGAAAAGAAAGCAGAGAGAGTATAAACTGTTAGGAATATTAAGCTCAGAATGAGATTACTTTCCAGATCTGGTAAATTTAGAGTACCCTAAAGCAGAAAAAGCATGCAGAGATCCTCTGCACTGAGCTAGTCTTTCTGCTTTATCAAACTGAAACAACACCCTGCTTGTCCACCTCAGGAGCCCTCAGTTTTAAAGTTAGTGGCCAGTTACCAATCCCTCACACACCCACCCCCAAAAAGCAATTACCAAATGAAATGTTTACCAAATGATTGCCTTCAACCAACATTTTGACAAGGAAAAGCAGTGCCAGAAGGATGAAAGGCCCAGACAAGTGTAGGATGACTGCAGTACATGAAACACCCCTATTATGTTCTGATAGCCAGAGCATTTTACTCTAATAATGTTGAGAAAACAGAATCTAACAAGTGACATCCAGCAAATACATAATCAGGGAGTGCTTAAGTGACTTGGGATTTGGAAGGCAGTTACTTCAGGAATAAGTTAACTGTTTATGCAGTAGAGTTAAAAATATGTTAAGAAGAGGGTGTAGAATGACTTGCTAGATGTCTTCAATAATATTTCAGCAGGTACCACACAAATAGTTTTGTTAGTGTTGGCAAAACTAAATAAACCCTGAGGAGAAGTATGATTGGAAAAAGCAAACCTTGTGGTGTAAAGTAAACATGCATGTCAAAATCAAGTACCAAGCTCACTCAGATTCCTGACAGAAGTCTAGAGCAATGAATTGGCAACCTCACTGTTTATACTGCTCTAACTCCTCTGTGACTTTAAAGGAAATTTCTTTTTTAGCTAATGCTGAGACCTTGAGGTAGGAAATTCTGCATCGTACTGACGTTCAGCTGTAGAAATGTGGCAGCTCATCCCTTGTTTATCTCATCCCATCCTATATTCCAGCATCAAGGTGGTGATTCATCAAAGCACGGGTTTGTGGTGATTTTTTCGGTGGTTGATTTGGACTATTAAAGCACAAACGGGAGAAAAGACTTGAGTAAAGAGTTCAGAATTCTAATTTTAAATTATCCTAGAGATATAAAAAAACTAACTCTCAGTGAGGTGAAGCTGTGAATTTATATGCCAGTCTGCAGAAGCTAATCCACACCAAACCAGCAAGGAAGACTGTGGAGAGGAGGAAATAAGACATTCTTGCTGTCGGCCTTAACGCAAGCTTACAATTTTTGAGCCTTTTCCTGATCCAGATTTTCAAAAATCCCCTTCTGAGATGTTGGCTTTATGGTATTCAGATACAGGTTTTGAAGGCTTTTGAGGTGCTGGAGGGTTTTCCTTATAAATGAGTTCAAATTCTAGGGATTTTACAATATTTTCTGGGGTTCCTGAATGAAGAGGAGTCTTAGATACAGAAATAAAATAGACAATTGTGGAAGGTTAGATGAGTGAGGACTATGTGAAGAGCAGAGTGTTTCCACTGCCTTCAGTAGAGGTAGATTTAGAAAAATCAGAGAAAGGGGAGAAAAAATCCTCAAGTCAGGCAACCTGCCTTCTCATCTCCTGCTGTGCAGGCAGGCAAAGCCCAGTGTGACAAATAGCATCCTTCCTAACACAGTTATTATGTCTGGTAGGTATCTAAATCATACCAGTAATGCCAGTAGGAATTATTGACTAAACCACATTTGCTGAGACTTACTTGGATGTCAATAGTATTGAAAGGAAATGAAAGAAAGATCTCCTTGTAGCCCTTTATGGTTGTGAGGGATTTTTCTGATTTAAAATTACATATAGCTGTGGTAGGGTTTGCATCCAGGATGTGGTTTAGATGTGTCTGGAAATCTAAATTAAAATGGCAGCCTAAGATCATCCAGCAAAAATTGGGCACATTAAAAGTACTACAAGTTCAACAGAATGAATTTTTCCTCGTTAGTGTTATTGACTTCTCCTACCAATAAAATCTGCCTGCGTTGCATGAATATGATTTACATTCAGAAAGTTCTGATTAGATGTGTATCTCATGTTCTCCACTAAGTTACAATTTCTCTAAAATATTTCATGGCTGCTGTGAAGAGATTCATCGTGGATATTGGACAACAGTGGAAATTGCTGCATAAAGATTACATTAATCGTGAAATCATCAGGCATTAATTCTACCAGCTACTCAAGAGGCCAATATTTCTCCTTTGTGATTAGAGAAGGACAGTGAAGGTTGCCAGGCTTATCAGATAGTCAAAAAACAAACTGGGGCTAGAATTTGAGGACTATGACATCCAGTCAGCTGGAAATTTCCACAGGATTCAGTAATGACAGTTACATAAAAATCTGCGTGTCACGGAGTCCTGACAGAAAACCAGAGCAGTAAACACTCTGCCCTCACTGTATCATCTGCATAAGGACTGATGAAGTTTCTCAGTGATGTCTGCTTTTAACTGGGGTCCTTTGAATATTTTTCCCCCACATTGAAATACTAGAGAATTGCAGCATAAATTCATGTATTCTTTAAATGTATCAACACAAGAAAGCTTTTCCAGCAAATGCAGAAGGCTCATTTCTTAAAGGAGGAATTTACTGTTCACCATTATGCCTCTCCATTGCTGTTTGGTCTTTTATATATAAAAACATTTTGAGAGAGGAGAAGACTGCCTGAAACTACAAATATTCCTTCTTCCTGTCTTCTTGGTGTCTTTAAATGAAGTCCTGATAGGAGTTCAGTAGAAGTTTCAGTACTGAGTGAAATAACTGCAGTTTATATGCAGCATAATGCCAAAGACTCATCTGGAAGACAGAACAATTTTTTTTCACTCAAAACCCTCTTTTTGATCCACATGGGTAATGCTCCAAGTGTTATGTTAAGCAGCCATTATTCTAAGAGAGCCAGCATTAAGAATCCTGAGCTTAAACTGTCACTTCTTGAGGCAGATTTATGGCTTATGACAGTAATTGCTCACACCAAAGGAGCAAGCTGGTGCTCCATCCAAGCACAAAGAGATACTGCCATTAGATGAAGGTAAGGATCTGATAATGCCTGGGGTTTACAACTAGAAAGCTACCTTTTATTTAAATTTTAAAAAGACCCCCAGCCTACTGTACACAAACAGGCACTTGTTTGTGTACAAGTGCTAAAAAGGAAAAGTGAATGTAAAAGCAAGGCAAAGTAAAACATCTTTGAGAAGCAAGGTAAATTTTGTACCTGTAAATTGCTGGATTAGAATCTTTGGAAAAGGCAAAGACCAACTTTGTGCACCCAGAAAGTTAATTTTGAAATTTTAATGTGGACTACTGAAAAAGGAAAAATAGAAAGGCTTCTTGATTATGAAGCTACATTTTAAAAAAAAGAGATAAAACAAGGTCCCATCTCCATCTCTCTCTTCATTTTAGGTTTAAAGATCTTTTCCTAAAGCTGCAGTATGTCCTCCCTCAGAAAACTGAATAAGCAAAAAATAGAACAGCTTTATAAAGTCTACTGTCTGCTATGTTTTTCCAGGTTCTGCTCTGCCAGTAAATCCAAGCATGATCTGAATGGTAACAGCAAGTTTATGGACAATGAATAATAGCATGACATAGCTAATTAATGCTATTTCAGTCCAGACTGTTTAAACAATCAAGCCTAATTGTGCTAAACAATGTGATTGGTTTTTATGGACAGCAGTGGATGAGCAAATCCAATGGAGATTGAAAGCTAAATCCAGACTAATTTATGCTTTATGGGTATAACAAACTCAACCCAGTACCTTCAGTACTTACATCTCTTGTTGGTTCTGCTTTCTTTCCTAAAAATACCCCATAAAGCAAACGACACGTACACACTAAAAGAAACAAACTCAAAAAACCCCCACAAACTCCCCCACCAAACATACTTACTATGCCTTGTTTGGACAGATTTTCTGACACTGAGTTAAAGACAAAAAAATAAATGCATGCCATTGATTGTATAGAACAGCTCAGCTGCTGAAGGTGCAAGGATGCTTCCTGATTATTTATGCCTCTGTTTGGCAGAAATCTTGAACCTGGGTAGCTTCTTCCTTATCACTTTGTGGCTAATCTTGATATGGTGGAGTAAATAAAACCCCATATTCTGATTAACCTCTGACATGATGAATTCTGGGTGTGTTTTAAATAAAGAGAAATCAAAGTAACCAAAAGTGATCACCTGCAAGCAGTCCAGTTTAATTTTATTTACATCGAAGCAAAGAGCCAAACGTTCTGTACTCCAAAGATTCCTTGGTAATAGGGAAATGTGTGAAAAGAGGGCAAGATAGAGCAAGGATGCAGCTGAAAGGTACAGAGCAGCCCAAAGCAGTTTTCTTGGACTCATACCTTCTGTGAATTCCTAATTTTATCTTTCTTCCTGCCAAACTGTCCAAGCTTCATGACTACAGCAGCAGGTTATGGGTGTTCATCTTCCAACATCAACATTTAATTTCTTCCAATTTGGCTTTGAAATCACTTAAAGATGGTCCTAGACCAACTCTCTGCACAGTGACAAGACATTGTGACTCTCACCTGGCACTGGTTCATGCTCTTGCCAGGCAGAGCCCATCTTCTCCATCACAAAGTCAAGGGAAGTGCTGGACAACTGAAAATATGGAGACCAACAAAATTAATAGCTACCTTTATATTAGGAAAGGAGCTTCTGCTGAGTAATGCTAAATTTCAGATTTGAAATAGACATACCTAGGTAATTTTCTACCACATGTTAATCTGAAGCATTACTATGAACAGATAAACCATTAAAGTACATAAAACTCTTAAAAAAGCGTTTTATTGCTCTAAGAGATTTATTCAATATTTAAAGAGACTTATTACCTTTCTCCACTTTACTTTCTTTTTAGTCAGTCAGTTTAAGCACAAATGTAGTTAAATGTACATTTCATCTTCATTTTATCAAGATAAAGCTTGTCCTTCCAATCAAACCACGTAACAGAGCTCTGCAGGATTTCTCTTCTGCAATATTCAGGTTGGGCAGTAATTTATGTCACTTTTGGTACTTGGGTTCTTCTCCATAATGAGGTTTTTAAATGTCCTATCTGACATTTACATTCCTAATGAGATTTCCACACCTCTGCTGGGGTCCATAAAGACCAATATTAATAGCTCAAGCTGTTTTACTGGATTAAAAAAGTTAGAATTTACTTTTATATTATGGCCAAGAATAATAGCTCTTTCCAGTTCAAATACACTAAACACACATAACTATTAAAGTGCTTCACAATTAAATACATTTAACTTGTCCACAGCAGAAGACCTCTCTTATATTTGTCGACTTTTTTAACAGTTTTTCCCCACAAGAAATAAAAAACTTCTCACCCCAGGTATTCCTGGCCTTTCTTTTTGTCCCACTTGGTTTTCTATCTCTTCTATTTGTTGCTCTAAGCTCTAGAGGTGGAAGAAGGGCGAGTTATTCCTGCTGGTACTTAGGAAACCAGGATGGGTTTTATTTTTGGGGAAGCAGGGAAGGAAGACCCAGGCTGGCTGTCACATCTAGAGAAGGAGAGTTTCAAGATATCCACACTCCTGTGTGGAGCGGTGAGGTTAGAGGTGGATCAAAACGATTTGGGAGGGAAAAAGGTGAACCAGCCTGGCTAAGCTGGGTCTGCTTCTTCTACTACCTTTTAACACACCAGAAACTCCCCTCCTGTTTCAAGGTGTCTGTGAAGAAGATACTGCTTAGTGTTCAGCCAGAAAGGGGAAATGCTCTGTGTGTTTGCTGCCTGAGAGGGTTTTGTTTGCTTGCTTTGAAGAGACTGAAAAGGTGTGATTACTCTTCTGGTTATCTGACAGGTGAATGAGCAAAAGCAGAGGGCGGACTCCTGCATTTTCTGCAATGTTTCCACTTAATAGCAGGGAGGAACTTGAAAATTTTGATTTGATAACACTTTAGTTGGTAACAAGTGGTTTCAAATCAAAGGAGTTCAAACTCACCTAATGAACTGATTTTTCAATCATCATGCCAGGAGTGTATTTTAATGCCCCACCCCTTAACTGTAACAAAAATATATTTAAGTTACCTTGCATTTACTGCAGGATAAAATACTGAATAGTGAGTGCAGCACTAGAGTAGAGAAATCACTGAAATCTTAACCAAGCAAGGCCACAATTCCTGTCCACAGGTTGTATAACTGAGGAAAATTTTCTTATAGTACACTCCAAAACCAGCTTAAACAGGGAGATGTACTGCCTGGTTTAGCAACCTTGGATTTTAGGTACACAAAATATTTTTACCTGCTGATATCACTTGTAAGTACATTCTGACACATCTAATAAATAAATACACATTAGCAGGGTAATCATTACCCCGTGTTATAATTTCTCACCTCTAAGAAATTAATGTGCATAATTTGTTTCTGTTTACATGCAATATTGGAATGGCACAACAGCTGAAGCAAATGTAGCATATTTTCTGAGTGCCAGCCAGGGACTGGGTGCTTTCTGCAATATTAAGTATCAATCCTTCACAAGGATAAAAAGCAACAAATATTTTTTCCTCACGGTAGAATTGATTTTTGCAAATGGAGCCTGGTTCAAGTGGTGTAATCATCTTTCCTCCTTTTTGCAGTTGCTCAATGCACAGTCTCATCCATTCAGTCACAATCAATTGGGTGATAAAGTATTTCCCTCATCAGTGAAAAAGGAGAGCTTGTACCTTGTGCACTCAATATCAGTCATTTGCTTAATTGGCTAATAAGAGATTATTCCTCCTAAAAAACCAATCCTTTACCTTTAAAAAATATGGCAGGTCTGCTCCAGGGATTTCAATTCCCAGATTTCTATAGTATAAAACTTTTGAATGCTTACCCCTTAAATTTAATTGTACAACTCAATATCAAAATGATGTCGTCTCAGCAAGACCTTGCTGAGAAAACTAAAGAACAGAAAAACTTTCCTGATGCAGGTAGAGAATATTAATTTCTGTAGCTTAAAGAAAGATTCAAAAATTAGAAAATTCCCAGCCTAATTTAAGAGGAATCTATTTTTCTGGGATATTTTTTTTCTGTCCCTCTACATTATGGCAAATATCTTGTTTATGCAGAGATTTTGAAGAAAGCATTTCTCATATATAGGATGATGGGGTGGTTTGGTTTGGGGTTTTTTCACTAGATTTTATAAACAATTATTTATTATTTGAGGCTGAAACTTTAAATTATCTTGTCATAGACAATTTCATTGAAGTTAGGGATATATTTGACTTTCAATTTTTAAGCATTTGCTATTTCTTTGCAAATTATGTCTCGTGTTGTTGCTTCATTTCCCCCTTTCTCATTTCTTGAGAGGTTTCAGGACTATTTTAGAGCTTGGGTATGACAAATGGTACTTGTGAGAATGAGCTTCCTGCCAAAACTCATGGAATATCACTCACACAAACTCCTGATTACTACAATTTTTAAAATTATTTATAAATTTATTTTTGAGAGGACACTGTGCAGCAGGTGATCTGTTTGCATGGCTGAAGCAGGTGTGGAAATAGCTAATCTTGGCTAAAAGTAGCTGTTATTGTCCTGTTGGTGCTGACTCCTCTGTGCACACGAAACATGAATCTGAATTTGAGCTGCTTTGATGACAGCACACATGCACGGTCAGCTACGTCTCATTGATTTTTTGGGAGGTGGATGCAATGCACATCAGTTTTCCTACAACCATCCCCAAAACAATTGATCCAGGCCCCATTTTTCACCAGATCACTGAGTGTTAATTCAATTTGTTGGGCACAGCAGGCAATAATACATCCTACAAGGAACTTACTTTTGGTGGTGTACAAAGTACATCCTTTTCATCCAAACAAGGTTTTGATGCAGATCAAATGAATTTTCATATCAAACCATTTCTGGCTGTCTCTCAGTAAATCAGCATGGCTTTCCTTTTGCTTCTTTTGTAGTTTTTCCACAAGAATCTAGAACAGCACAAACTAACAGCATCACAGGCTTTTTTTTACACATACTACCAATTTCTGAAAAAACTCTGGATAAATTAATTTAGATAAAAGTCAAATAATATATTTAGCAAAGAAGAAGATTTAAAAAAATAATAATAAAGCATTGTTTTCTACAGCACTGAAAATGCAGTGCGGGATCTGCTTAAAGAGGGAATAAACTGGATTTGTTCCACTTCAGTCCTAAGGAAGTAAAAGGGAGAAAACGCAAATTGATTAAATATTATATAGCAATTAAATATGGAGGTAGCAGTTGGCCATGCAAATTGATAGAACTTTTTCTCTGGGCATTATTAAATTGGCAATTAAAAAAAAATTGAGCCTTTGGAATGAACCTGAGCAGGCAGAAAGCTGCTGTTTTAAACAGTGGTTTCTATTGACATGAAGTTTGAGGAATTACCATCATCTCCATAGGATTAGGCAAACCAGATACAAGTAATATGGTGTTATTCTTTCTTAGTAAAAAATGATATAAAATAAAATTTCCATAAATAGAATATGAAGATCCAAATAAGAAGAACAAACCCATAGATCTTTGTCAGCTATTATTGTAATTTATTTCTGTTTTCAGAAGAAAAAGAAAAACTTCTGGGGAGCAAAAATAATATATTGGAACAAATTGTCATCTTTGGAGCTCATGTGCTAAATTAAATTGAAGTTGCCTTGGATAAATGGAAAAATCAACTTCATATTGGTCTAGGGATATGACCTTTGGACTCCTAATGAGAAATAGTGAAATAATCAAGTATTTCTAGATAAATTCTTGCTTCTATAATCTGAGAGAAGGGGTGCTAAAAGAGTACAGGAGGATTTTGCAAGTGATCAAGTGCACATACAATTAATAGCTCATCAGGGGTTGTTAAGGACGTGATTAAAGGACAGCCAATTTACTAAAGACTTAAGAGGTTAATGGTGAAGAAAAAATAAAGTGAAGATATCCTCCCTTCCTCCCCTTTCTCCTTTGATTGTGATAAATGTATGCTTTCCACACATCCATGAACACAAGATTGCAGATTTTCCCTGGGAATTGAAATAAGAACTCTGCCTGAGAAGACATGCAGAAATTTAGTTGGGAAAAAAAATAGGATGGGGATGGTGGTGGTGTAATGCAGTTTCTTAAGGAGATTTTAAAAGTTTTTAGAAACCCAAACCATTTCTAAAAAGTAAATTAATAATCTCTATACACTTTGTGATGTTGTTGAAGGCTGATAAACTAAAAGCGAGAGACAAAAATTCACTTTGCCCAAATGTGGGCAAGGTTAGCCATGCTTTGTCTATGCTATTCCCTATTCCATATACTGGAGAAAATGTGAGTTAGAGTACATTTTAAGAGGATTTTTGCTCAATAAAATAATTTTAGCGCCTTTTAGGCCATCATGAGATCTATGAGCTTTTCCAAAGGACAAAAATGGAAAGGGGGCCTTTCTGATTGTGAATTCCTTTTCTTGCATATCTCAAATCATATCAGGAGGTCCTCAGTCTACCTCCAAACCATCCAGATTTACCTGAACAATGTCAAGACTGCCTCTAGTCCCAATTGTATTCTTTCTTTATTTTAAACATGAATTACTGAACCTTACTTCAGCTCGCACTCTGAATGGGGAGGGAAGGAATAAGAAGGAGGAATGCAATTTATTGCAAATAGGATCACGAGATCTTTGTAAATATTGAGGTTTAAGAGATGTGTATTCCACACAACACAAATCCCTAGAGGTGGATAGGCTGCAGAGTCAGAGCTTTACTTAAGGAAAGCTCAGAACAGCCCTTAAGTTGCTTCTTCATCCCTTCTCTCTTTCCCACTCCAGCAATGCAAGAAGTTTTTGGACCACTGGGTATGGATTTGAGACATCTCCCTTGAAAAAACACTATTTTGAGGGACTTTTAGGACATTTGAGCACTCCAAGGTAAACCACACAGACTGCATTACATGGCTGTCTAATCTAGAAGTATCTATGGGGAAATACCCATGGTTTGCTTCTGCTTTTCTAGCTGAAGGCCAAGGCAAAGAAAAGTTTTAATGCAAAAAGGATTTGTAAATCCTTTAATTGGCTTTGTAAACCCACACCAAAGTCTGTTGTCACAGTAGTGAGATAAATTTGTAACATACAGCTCTTCTAAACACTGCTAATCTCAGTAACTTCAGGACAGAAGCAGAGATCAAGCAAACCAGCTCAGCTGCATCAGAGCAGCATTTCTGTGCCTGAATTTCAGTCAGCTCTGAGAAAACTTGAATATTCTTCCATTTATAAAGCTACGAAGGCAAATTTGGTAAACACAGTGAAGATCAAGAGTCCATTGTGAGCTTTCTCACTCCTCAGCCTATGAAGGAGGGAGGAGGGCAGGGAAGATGTTCATAAGATTTTTGTTTCTCATTACCTTACTCCGCTTTAGTTGGTAAAATGTTAACTCATTTCCCCAAATCAAGCCTGTTTTGCCCATGGTGGCAGCTGGTGAGTGATCTCTCATGGTCCTTATTCCATGATTCACAAGCATTTTATTTTCTCCCACTGTCCATCTGAGGAGGGAAATGATAGCATAACTTTGGTGGGCACTTGGTGCCCAGACAGGGCCAACACACTACAAATAGCTAATTATTAGATTTAACCTGGATAAAACTCAAATAAATCACAGTCTTGGGAAGAACTGGGTTCAGCTTGGGAGAGCATTCAGCTTTTGGAGCTAATTACAGTGATGACAAAGAGCTTTCTGAGAACAGCTGCAGCCCTCTCTCTGAAGTATGCCCAAGTGTTACTCCTATCACTTCTCTGACACTTAAGGGAAAATATTACCAATAGAGAGGTGACCTAAGGTCTAATCCTGCATGATTCTGACTCCATAATGTCCCTGTGATGATTACTGGGGAGTTAATTCTCAGCTGTCCTATTAAAACCCCATAAGCCACCTAAGAGGGTCAGAGAGCATCTGGGGTTCTCCTTTAACTGCTATCATAAAATCAGAAGCTGAGTTTACAAGGGATGGTCACCATGAAAAGAGTCTCTCTGTATACAATTTAACACATTTTGTTCCATGCCCCGAGGGTAGTCCCACCAAGAGGAGATAAAGAAGCAATTGGGTTTTGGACGAAGGTCAGGAATACCCAGAGAAGAGCCAAAGAAATTAACCTGATGACAACAGCATTAAAATATATGAGTTTATTTCCCCATTACAATTAACTCAGCTCAGGTGATCCGAACCTTGTATTTCTTGAGTTTTATTTCTCTCAAAAAAATGAGGCAACTCAGTCGTCAAAGCGTTTTCCTTAAAATACAAGCATGTGATTTTCTACAAAAGTTTTTACCTGGAAACATTTTGAATATTCATTTCAATGTATTAATAACCAGGATCTGTGGTAAACAGAGATGAAGTTATTTTTCTGTGCAAACTAAGATTCTGTCTGCATTTAGTGAATGAAATATTCACTTCTGCTGTGTCCTGTGGATAGTTACTTAACAGACATTGCTTTCCCAAGCAGAGCATGTTAATTTGTACAGTATAGCTTTTCCTTTTGATTGAGTCCAGCCATTACCTCACCATCAAATACTATATTAGAATAATTTATTAAAAAATAAAAATTAAAGGAGAAAAGCATATTGAGGATGGTCTCTTGATTGTTAAGAACAATGCCAGACCACTAATTTTGATTAATTTGGATTATTTTAACTAAGAGCAGTTTTCTTACTGAAGTGTCATTCCCACATTTATCCATAGCATTCTGAGAAGTCTGAGGGCTACTGCATGATAAAACTCATATAAAAATACACAATATTTTCATAGACCTTAACCAGCCTTTCAGTTAAAAAAAAAAACCACCACAAACAAACAACCCCCCTCAAAAAACACCCCCCATAGCAGACAAAAAACCCCATCTCAAAAGCCAGAGTTATTAATTGTATCTGTCAGAAAGAATGCATCTTCCTTAGAAGAATAAATTTTCAGTCTCTCACTCATAACTATGTGGGCTTATAATAGAGCAGCTGCCCCAAAGCAATCCGTGGCAGAATGACAATGAGGTCTCACACAGACACAGCCCTTTTTAGCAGCATTCTACTGGGAAAAAACAAATAAAAGACCCTATCTTGCATTATCTACTCGGTGTAGCCACAAAGCCTAAGGAATTTCAAACAAAGTTGTTCCAAAAACGTAAGGAACAATTCACTCATTTGAAGCTCAGGACCTGAAATTCAAATTGTAAAGCATCATAATCTCTATAGATTAATACAAAACCATCATATTGAGGCAAAAAATGATTTAAATCTACCTACAGAGTTGCTTTACAACACTGACATTTCATTTTCCCATGCACAAACTCTCTTTCTGCCAGAACATTTTGATTTGCAATGCAGGTCTTTCCCATCTGAGCAACAGAAGCTTACCTGACATCTTGTCTCATCTGAAAGATTTGTTACAAAAGTTTATTTAATTTATGATCGCAAAAATAGTCACCCAGTACAATATTGGGTTCTGTTATCATTATTATTTCTTTCCTTTTTTATAGAAGACATTTTCTACAGCATGGAGACTAAACTGGCAGCATAATATTTTTTTAATGGAAAAGAAATACTCAGAGACCAACCACCACCACAAGTTGCTATGGGACTAGAAAATATGTTTTTGACAGATAATTTTTAGTGTTCAGCTCATGATAGCATTTCCTCCAAATATTTAACATATTCCAAGGATTTTCTTAAAAAAAAATAAACTATGGGACCCTTGATTTTTTTTTTCATTCCCATCAATCACAGGTAAAAAAATAATTGTACAGCTTCTTCCAGAGTATAACATTTATATTTGCATTATGCTGGTTATCATCCACTCCAATCTCTGCTATGGAAATATCAGGGTACAATTATGAGAGTTATCTTTATGCTCTAACCCAGACATGCACTTAAGCAGATGTTCAATTTCATGCTTCTAAGTAGTCTCATTGAAGCAATGATACTGAATTCTATTATCTGTCTACTTTGCTCTTTTACTCCTTTTACTTCCTTCTGTATTTTAGCATCTAGGGCGAAATGAGCATATTTCCTACATGTGTTTTCCAAGAGATGCCTTTAGCTATCCATGTTGTAAATATAAGCACTGCTTTCTTCAATAGGCTGTAACTTACTATGTTTAGCATAAGCTGAAGCCTTTTGTGCAGCATTCTGCTCCATATTCTATGCAAACTGATAGAATGTCAGGCTAAAAGCCACATTTCAATGCATTATTTTGGCTGCTGAGTGCCTGCAACACCAAAGGTTATATCCCAAAATCCACGTGTATCATCCTGCTCTTGCCTAGGTGGACCCAACCACCGCTCCAGGTGTAAACAGAATTTATTTCCCATGTCAGAAGTTAATTCCCCATCGATCCAGGAATGTATTCCTGCTTTTTTCAGCTCATCTCCCCGAGAAGAAATGCTGCATTGTTACAAGGCAGCAGCACCCACGGATACCCTCCAAATGGCTCCACAGAGAGCCTGAGCTTCCTGCAGGAGCATCTGGATTGCTGCTGAAAGGCCATCTGTGTTTCACCGGGAACAGGATTATAAAACTACTTGCCAGATAGAACCTTAGGAGATTTTTTTTTTCTTTCCTCCTGCCCTTAAAAGTAAGCTCTAACTCTTAAGAGTAGTATCTGGGCCTGTAATAATGACACCTGGAATCCAGGCATTTCTCAGTGTTTAAACAAATGTTCGTGAACAAACTTTGGTGCACTGTTCTTCAAATTTTTAGGTTTTTTTTTTTTTCCATTCCTTCTTTCTCTCCCCTGTCTTGCCTATGGAAATCACATCTTATCTTGCAGGATTTTTTCAGTGCCCCTTTCTCCATTATTTAATTTAAAAAAAAATTAAAAAATCAGTCTCTAATTATTGGAATCCACTAGACAGTTCTTCAGAGGAAAGAGGCTTTTACGGTTCTGTTTAAATAACTGGAGCATGCCAGCACATCCCACTGCAGGAGATGTTCCTCTCAGCAGATCTGGTATTTAAATAATCAGTTGGGCTTGTTATAATGGGAAGAATGACAGAGACTTAAGTAAGAGCCAGGACAAAATATTAGCTGACATCTGGAATAAAGTATTCAGAGTATTTCAGAAGATGGGCTGATCATACAAGATCAGATTATAAAGGGCTACACATACACCTAAAAACAGAGTACAAAGAAGCATTTTCTTTCTTTAGAGTCCAGAATTGAGGACTGAGGGAAGAAAGGAAGAGAGGGGTAGAGAAAGAAATTGTAGCTCCTGTTTTCACAGTATCCTGTTTTGGCAGCAACAAATATTGTATGGAATTAAAAACAGAAAAAAAGATAATGAAAACCTTTTTTCTTTTTCTGAGAATGTTGCAGTGATCTATAAGAGACAGATACAAACTGCAATTCAGCACACTGCTGAAAAACACACATCTTTATGTCAAATAAATAGAATTATAAAAAAATTAAAATTAGTTCCAGAAAAAATAGTAAGAAAAAAAATTGTGAAAGCTTATTCTTGTTTAAGCCTGAGTTTCCTATGAGTTTATTCCTTTGTAATAAAATGAATAAAAGAATCCATTTAGATTAAGGACACTTTGATAATGGTGGTGTCATTGTGGTAGACCTGGAACAAATTGTGTCAGAGCCAGGTTTGGATATGGGCAGGCTGTGGTAGAGAAGAACAGTACCAAGTTCTGCCTCACAAAAGGAAATTTTCAGCTCCCCCAGATGCATGCCCACAAAAGCAGGGCTCAGCTGGGAAATATTATGCCAAAAGAAGTGTGAAGAGATGACATCTTGTCTTGATAAGTAGCTGAGCACTTCCTCTAAAGGTTTATAGAATAATCCTGAATAAAGCTCTTGCAAATTAGTTCGTCCTAAACAGAAAAAGGATCAGAATTAGGCTTTGTTGGTCTGGTCCTGAAAAGAGAAAACTAAAAATTAATCAAGTTCTGAATTCAGCTGAATCCAGGCTGGAGTAGTTGAGGTACATGAATCTCCAGGGAGATTTGGTTCTCATTAGGAAAAGATGCTGCAGTTATGAGGAATCTATAAAGTGAGGAGGGACTGGGGAAAGATGGGAAAGATGGCAAATCTCAAGAAGAAAACTGGGAACAGACTGAGACCCTACACAGAATGGAAGAAAATGTTCCACAGACAGACAAAGCTGCCTTGGACATCAAGACATGTAACAATAAAGCAAGGAGAGCCATTATCAGTGCCAGACTGCATAAAGTAGAATATGAAGAGGAAGCAGAGCTGGAGAGATACAAACTGGTAACAGCATTGCTTGATGTGAGCCAGAGAGACTGGAAAATATCCAGTTTAGAAGATTGGAACAAGCTGCATATGAAGTTGTATGTACAGTAGCAAGGATGTTTAAGTAATCTCTTACAATGCATGGAGTTGCCTGTAATTAGAAATCTGGAAATGCAGTAACTTTGGAAAGGAAACGCTTTGATGACTGAAGTTTTAATAACACATAAAACTCTGGCTCAGGCCTTAAAGGAGAAAGGGTAGAGTACAGCCAAATTTAAAGAAAGGGTTTGATCCTAACTGACCTTGTATATTTTCTTTCATAGCATACCTGCCTTCCTAGAAGGAACAGAGAACAAAGGGATCCTCTTTTGGGATTTAGCAAAGCATCTTGACTTATTGGCACATTAAAGTTACTGGCTAGGCTGAAATTTAAGAGAACAAGAGGAGGATTGTGCCCCCCATAACGTTAAAGGGAAGAGTACTGACTGGAGGGAGCTGAGTGCTGCAGCTCCTCACGGAGCAATGTGGGGGCAAATTTTGCTGAGATCATTAATTACACTTTAAGCAAGGGCATGGCAGCACCTCTACATTTGGAAATGCTATCTACCAGGGGCCTGCAGGAAGCACTGCATGGTCTTAAGGAAGAGAATAAAAGGAACTGCATAAAACAAAGTGAAGGGCTGTGCCTTGGGGGACCAACAAATTTGGCCATCAGCACAAAACAATGAAGACAAGCCTGTGCATGCTCCTCAATCACATGACATTATGAACCACGAGCGTGACATGTCTGAGGAGGATCTGAAAGCCATCCTAGGGTCCAGTGAGAGATAAATCACAGCCAGCCATGCACAGGGAGGGCAAGAGCTGAAGGAAAAGGCTACGGTGATTTTTATGTGAAGAGGTGAAACGAGCTGGTTTGTTCAGCCTTGTGAAAAGCTGACAGGGAATGGGACTTCTTTCTCTACATATTATAAGGGCAAAGTAAGGAGTATAAAGCCAGGGTGTAAAAGGACAAAGCCAACACAAGAACAAAGGATGTCATGAGCATATTCAAAACAGAAATTAAAAGAAGGTATATAACCACTAGGTAATGAGGTTTGAACAGCTTTCCAAGGAAGCAAATTAGATCTGTTTCTAAGGCATCCTTTCTGAATGCAATTAAAAAATAAATTGATGTTTACTAGATCTTAATCTGCTTCCTCAGGCCTTTTTTTTTTTTTCCTAGTGGAGCAAAAATAGGATACGACTGTAATTGATTTAATTTCTGCTGTTTCCTTGTTTGCTTACGAAAGTTCTGATAATTTCAACATTGGAAAAGCTTTGAGTGTTTTGGGAGTTTATCTTAATGTCAGTCACATATATTTTGGATGAAATGTTTTTATTGTCTCTCCATCAGGTCTTAATCAGAAATCAAGCATAGATAGTAAAAGTTGCATTTGTACAGCTTGAAGTATTTCTAATAGCTGCCATGGAGAGGCTACAAGAAATTCTAGCACTCCAGAATGATGCAAAAATAAATCCTGAATGATAAAAAAGTAAAATCTTACAGTCCTACTGCATCCATGTTTCATCCCTTCAGATCCTAAGGCCTCAAGAGTCCTCCCAACCCCTGTCTGCTAAAATTTGAATGCCCGATTTCCCAGTTCTCTGTTTTTTCTGTCCTTGTTTATAAACCATTTGAAATATTTTCTTCTGTTTCAATAGAGCCACAATGAGAAATGCTGACTTTCATGTGCATATTTTGAAATTGTTTTTTAAAACCACTGATTTTTGACCATCAGTCATGTGGGACATGTTTCTGTAGAGTGTGAAAGAAATAACTTAAGGGTTATTGGCCCCTTTGCAATCTATGTATTGCCTAATTTCTTTTGCCATTCCTGCTCAATATCAATTTAATCTTTGAGACACAGAATCCAGAGCAACATTTTAACAATGCAGACCAATTCTGCCTTGCCTGATTTACCGATGCTGTCTGGAAACCACAATAGAAGGCCTCAGGTCAGTGGGATCTGAATTAATTGTTTTCTGCAAATTGTTAGGCCTAATCTGTTTCATCCAGTGCATTCAGCATGCAGAGACCACTATGAAGTTTTCAGGAAGCCTTTCATATTCAAATCAGGTAAACATCAAGCCATATACATTCATGAATAGAGCAGTAATTACCATGCTCTGAGGACACTGTTGAAATGACATTATCACTTGTCAGCAGGATACCACTGGCTGCTGTCATTGACAATTCATATTTAGCATCAATGTTAAATAGTCTGCTTATTAGTTTGTTAATGACCCGAAAAAATCAATGATTTAAAGCACTTTAGCATATAGGATGGTACCGTATAGGTTTGGCAGATGGCTGTGAAAGCAGTGTGTAGACAATGAAATATTAATTCAAAATAATGGGTCACTTAATAGGAATAGATTGCACCCACAAGAGGAAAATGAGCTGCTGCTGATGATAATAAAAACAGAAAAACAATGATATAACACTAGTTAATCCAACAATATTAGAATGGAAGACAATCAAGGCTATTCCTTTACCAATGTAAGATTTTCATTAGACAAGAAAATATCTCACAAAATCCTAAATAGTTACTTCATTATTTCATTATCCAAAACTTGTCAGAGGGGCCTGGCCTCCCTTTTTCTGTAGAAGAAGCTGCAAAAACAGTATTGATAATGAAGAGTCTTATTAAGCAAATCTCATGGCAACATTCTGAAATTTGATGGATTTTTGGGATCTTTTCAGCATTTATAATAAAAAAAAATTGTTTTGCTCTTCTCCAAAGGCCTAGGAGTCCTCTGATTTTAAATGCCTTCTATTTTTAGGAAATACTTCCAGGAGTGAAAGCAGCATTTCCAATATATCCTAGTTACTTTACACACTCAATTTTGACTCATACAAATGTGACAGTGAAGTTTTCCACATGTATATTGCCCTGATGCCATCTGCCTTAATAAAACACACTAAATAATATCTCTCAGGCTCTAATATGCTGAACCAAAGAATATCATTATTTTTCTTTTCAAGTTCTCCCTTTTTCAATAATTTCTTCATAAATTTCTCTTAAGTATTGGGTTTTGTTTCCTTACAGGACTTTGAATAGCAGAGAGCACTTCAGCTCAAAGAGAGATAATTATTGATTTTTGAGTCTTGGAACAGACAAGTTCTATCTGAGCTGCTACAGGAATAGCAAGGGGAAAAAAAAATTTTGCAGAACTTCCTCTTCACTTTTCAAAGCAATATGAAACTGGAAATTTGAAAAAAATCAATACAAAATCATTTTCTCACTCATGCAACATAGAGACCTTCCAGATATGGGTAGACTTGAGATCGTCTATAGTAGGCCTGGGGAGCAATAAGATTTTCAATTAACATCATTCCAAATATATGCTGTGAAAAAAAGGATGCTACAACTTCTACTGTCAATAACCTGTCTGTGGGAGGGAAAATTTGTCTTCTACAGTATTTGATGTGGCTATCACAGGGACAGATTTGACTTCATCTAATGGGTGTAACTATTTTTGACTAGCAGTAGTCTTTCCAGTGGATAAATCCTAAGTGGTTGTCACTCAAAACTAGTGTATATTTTTTGTATGCATGGCCTGTTCCTTTAGAAGTGTCTGCTGTGTGCATATTAAGCAAGAGAGATGAAAAAAATAAAGGAGAAAACAAATACTATGGATATAAGATTCTCTCCATGTGTTTATTTTGATTGACATTCAGGTTTTCCAAAGAGAACATCCTGGAAGCTTCAGTAATATTTTGCAATGCTTTGACCAAGGTAATGTCTAAACTTAGATCTACAGTTGAAACCAGAATTTGTGTATCAAGTCAGTTTCTTTTTCTTTTCAGCTACCTCTAGAAAGAAATGAAAGTAGGCAGGAGGTAAAAACTATGAATTCTTCAAGCTTGATCTTTATGATGTATTTTATTAGCCACCTCAGATGAAGGAGGAGAGTGGCAGGTGCAGTTAAAACCACATTAAACTTTTTTATTTTTTAAAATAAGGAGACCATGCAGAAGCACCACAAAATTATGTAGGTAGGTGTCATTTCAAACTCAAAGAAACCAAATCTCAGAAGAAAAGGTAGCTTGAAAGGCTCAGCTCATCTGCTATTAATAAAATGCCATCTGCCATTTTATGGTGCACATATAAACAGCAACAGAGAGATGCCAAGGTAATTTAGAATTTCTAACTGCAGCTAGGCCAGACCTAATTTCATTCAAGGGATAAATGAGGAAGTCTCCCTTTGCCAACTGACAAATTTAATGATTCATGATTAATGAAATCTTTTCTACTCCACAGGCCTTTCCTTTCACATGCTTCATTGTTATCAATGGAGTGAGGGAAACTGTACTTTCAGAACTGAGCACAGCAGAGAAAACAATATACCCCTGATGACCTGGATCACATTCTTGCTGAAAATTAGAGTAAGTAGTGATTAGAGAACCAGTAGCTTTCTCTGCAGAATTCTAGCATCGTGTGCTCAATCCAAATATAACTATTAAAGTTAAATCTGATTGGAGGAAATTGAAATATGTAATTTTAAAAAATGTTTCTGTAGTAGAAGCTTCATTTTCATGGAAAATTTTTTCCAAAAATATTTATACTTGATGGTGAGCTTCAAGAGAATAAAAGTGGTATTTATGAAGGACTCTTATTACCCTTTTAAATTAACATTTAAAATGTAAGCATAGCACTTCCTTGATTTTGTAATGAAGCTACAGAAGCAGATAAAGCCAAGTCCTGACTGCTGAGTATATTGTTCCCTCAAAACAAGTCTTTCCTCCATTCAGAATCCCTGCACCTAAGGAGGGGGTAGACTGTTGATTGCCTCATATTTCTTGCACTGAAAAGAGATTTTGTCTTCCGTACATCACCATCTCTAACAAAATAGGTAGATATATGTGGTCACATCAGTAGATGATGTTTAAATAAAGGCAGAAGATAAGGGGTCAATGAGCTGGAACCAAACACTAGAAATAGATTAGAAAGATCAGTATTTGTAAAAACCTGAATCATATGGTGTGTACAAGCACCTGAGTATTGAAAGATTATGTTCTAAATAAAAATCTCAGAGTATTTTCCTAACATGCACTGTTTCACAAGAACAGCAGCTGGAGGTAAGTTTAAACTAAATTTAAGAAGTGGTTATCAGACCCTCCAAAAAGCTGTGAGAGGAGGGAAAATGAAGTCCTTGTGCAATCTTGTTCCTGTTGAAAATTTAATGTTGCACAGAATCCCACATAGTTTAGGCTGGTGGGTTGGTGGCCACAATTTGAACTTGCAAAAACAGTTCAGATTCTGCTGCCAAAACACCAAAGCTTTTGAATAAGCAGTGTGGATGCTGAACTCAAACAGCAGAAATTAGTCATAATAGATAGAACATAACAAGGGACACTCAGATATTTTCTTCATAAGGGAGGTCAGATACATCAAACGGCATATCAATGATAGAGAAGTCACTACAAGCCTACTTATAAATGTTTACTTCTTGCAATTACTTCATGATTAAAAGCAGAGTTGTACAGTGCTCCAAATGTACAATTGCTATTGACCTGATTGTGATTTTTTTCCTGAGCAACCTAAACCTTAAAAGTGAAAAGATTATAAACAGATATGCCTAATAAACATTAGAGACGCATGTCAAGTTCATTTTCCATGTGTCTGTGATCATCTCTTCCAAACCTTACAGCCAAAACAGCAACAGAAACCAGGTCAGCAAGTGCACATACCCTGAAAGGATGTCTTGGGCTTTTCTGTAATGAATCTTTTCACAATCATCTTTAGAACAGAAGAAATTTGCATTGTTCTTGTACTAGGAAAAATCCTCATAAAAGTTCTTTTGTTAAGTTAGAACACTCAAAGCTCCACCATGTGCATTGGAAAAAAACATTGAGTAACTCTTTCTTATTAGTACTTGGCATGACCACTTCATGACAGCCATTTCTATAGTGTAAGGAGTTTGTAAACACTGTTTACTTCATAATCTAATTTTAGTGGCTTCTTTGGATCGAGTAGAAACTCAGGAGAGCGAAAAATTAAAACCAACAGAATAGCTGAAAAATAATTAACAGAGAGGGTGCTAATTTTAATCTGTAAGGTCACATCCAAACCCAGTAATACTTACAGGACAACTATTTTCATTGAGGCCAAATTCAGGTTTCCATCACATAAAAATATAAAAGCAATGCAAAGACAACCTATGTGTCAGAGAAGAAAGATTTCCTTCATTTCTCTCTTTTTGACCCATTTTTGGGAGTTTGGATGTTTTAGGATAAACCTGTACACCTTGTAAATCATCTTGTGCACCAAACATTAAATATGTAAGATCAACTAAAATAAATGAAGAATTAACATGGACACTGAAACGTGGCTCTACAAACTTCTTTTTGGAAAAAAAAAACCATGGCAGTACCTTTGTGATTAATACTGCAGTGGTCTGGTTTTGTAAAATTATCATCAATTGCCAGGAAACAGAAATAACTCAGGAAACTCATCAGCTATGTCCATCTGCAAAGATTCAGTGTTATCACCTATTTCTTCTGAGCCACTCCATAGTTGATTGGGATGGTGACCCACATGAAAACACAACACAATAAAAGCAATAAGAAGAAACTTGAATACTGTGTTAATTCATTAATAATCATAGCTGAGAATGTGAGAATGTACCATCTGAATGGCAAATATTTACTTCAAGTCAAAATGTGGAACTTCCGTGCCACTAAATAATAATGTCTTGTGCCATATTCCAAATAAAATCATTTCAATATCAAGGCATAGGAGCTACTCTGAAGAGCTTAATTGCTGGAATGGTTCCAACACAGCTGTTCATTCCAAGGAGCCTTGAAACAGTTAACACTTATCTAAACAGGAAAACACCATGAAATAAAACTTTATTTACAAACTCACACTGCTGCAAAACTGAACCCTCCTTAAACTTTCAGGTTTTGGCATTATTTCTCCAGCATATTTGGCAGAGCTCATTACAGCAACGTGCAGTCCTGCAATTGTTGTTTCTCCCCATTTCAGCAAAAGGAGCCCAGAACTTCAAAGGGAAATGATTGCAAACAGTCTTCAAACTTCTGCCTACAGGAGACCTAAAGGGAATAAATCTCCTACCCAAGTCTTTGTCATCTGAGTTTAAAGTACAATTGTGGAAATCCTGACAAGGATTCCAGCAGGACCAAGGCCACAAAAAATAAAGGTGCAGATATTCATCTTGAAACACTCTGAAGTAAGTTGGGATGTGGCTATTTATTTAGCCCTGTGCAGGTTTCTGGCCAGCCTCAGCACAAGTCTGCCAGGAATACAGCTGGGGTTGGAGCAGGTCAAAAGATGGGGTAGGCAACACCCAATAGGCCCAGGAAATTAGAACAGATTTGTCCTCTCATTTACACTGGGGTAATTTGGGAAATCAGATCCAAGAGGTGGCTTCAATAGCCGTGCAGTCTCCCTTCCCTGAGATTGTAATTTCTGAAGGCTGAGGACAAATATGTCATCCTTCTTTCTGTCTACTCTATTCTCATGCAAATGGCATGGAGTGCTTTCCTCTTAATTACCCACCTTCTTGCCAAAGCTGTCAAAAAAAAAGAAAAGCTAACTTTTTGGATTTATTTTATTAAACTTTTAATATTCAAATTTATGGGAGTCTTCAAGCCTAAATCCTCATTAGAGCTTATCAAATAATTAATGCTCCAGAAATTAACTCACTGAAACAACATGCACAACCCTCATCCAATTAAGCAGATGGATAATCCAGAGTGGAAAAAAAAAACGAAACCCTCAACCAAAAAACAGCTAGAACCTCTTTGATGCATCCATGAAGGAAAAGCATAAGAATATACTATATAAAGCACATTTTAGATTCAAATATTAAAAATTAAAGTCTGCTGTCCACTAAAGTGCCCTGCATATGAGGGGATGTGCATGATAGTCCCAACTTCAGTGAAAATGTCCCATGCAGATTTACAAAGTTTTTATCTTTTGAGGAAGCAGTTAAAAATACTCATCTTCTCTTTTTTTTTTTTTTTTTTTAGAAATATGTAGCTTGCCAGTTCCAAACAAAACATTGAAACATATCCAAGAACTTAAAATTCCATTTGGGAATCGTGATATGCCTAACTAATAAATCTCATCCACTTTCCACACTCAATCAAAACTCTGAATTTTTCAAATGAAATTTACCCTCAAGATGGTGAATATGAATCAGTAAACCTTGAAAGCACTGAGAAGTCCTTCCTGGACTTTTCCCGCCTTCCTTTTCCAACCCGGAAAGCCCCATGCTGTGGAGGCTCTGACAAATGGTAGAAATTCAGAAAGACTCAGGGCATTTTTGTTTGGCAAGAGGATACTGGAAGTTCACCCAAAGATGTTCAGACTTAAAAATCTCAGACTATTTAACTACTTATCAGACAGGCTCTCTGAAGTTAAGTTGGCTGGAGCAGGAGATTATTACATGTGGCATTTCTCTACAACACAATTTAGACAAAAACATGCTTTAGAAAGAATCCTGACAGTGCCACCAGTGGCTCTCTCTTATCTGAGGCCTCCCTTTTGTCCATATAAAGAGCTGATGAAGAGATCACAATCTGCCCTAAGCCCAGGAGAAAGACCAAACAGAATGTGGGTTTTGGCTGTCTTCCACCGAGTCAGTGACAAGAAAAGACTTGAACCAGAAGATCTTACTATTCTGGCAAAAAACCTTTTTTTTACCATTAAACATTTCTGGCTGATTTTTCAAGGTAAAAAAAAAAAATTCTAAAAAAAATTGAATAAGAAGTGCATATAAAATTAGATTACCTGGAGACAGCTTTAATTTCTATAAAACCATAAGAAGTTTTTATGTGACTGTTTAATCTTTTAACAGCTGCTTCTTTAAGTACTCATTTGCACTAAATATATCACATGTCACCATACTTATGATCTTCCTGAAACAAAAGAACATCTTCCAAAATGACTATAGCTGGCAATATTAAAGCAGCACCTACTGGCATCATTATATTTAAGTATCTGAAATAGACATTACTGTCAGCAGAAATTTTTTAAACCTTTCTCCCTTCTTTTCCTTACAAGAGGTTATTAGAGTTACTTCAGTGTCCTATGTCCTGTGATAAAATGCTGGAAATGAACTCTTAATATTGGCAATAAATACCTACAGCCCATGAATCTGAGTTTCTCAGATCATTTATGTACCTTAAAAAATTGTGTTCAAAGCACATTCTACTGACTACCTTGAAATTCTTAGCAGACTGCTGACACTGTTGTTCAAGTTTCCTGGAAAGAAAAAAGCCAAGGGAGAGATTCACCCAGAACACAGTTTGATCTCTTTACCCACATTGACTGGGGATTTCTTCTGCATGGGCTTTTGTGCTTAAATATATTAACTGGTGTGGAACAAGCTGTCAGCTCTAAATTCAGCAGTTACTGTCCACAATTTTTGGTGATGGGGCAGTGCTTGAATGCTGGCATTATTTATGAACAGCAAAATCAACTCAGGCACACAATTAAGGAATAAAATCCTAGGTTGTTTGGGAAAGATGGCATTGCAAGGGCACTGATTATCAGGTGAAAACGAAGTTTCTGTAGGGATGCAGCTTTTCCTTTGCACCATTCTCAGCATCCTGAGGCTATCAAGTCCCTCAATAGAGGATACACCTATTAAATTCCATTTTTTTTTAAAACTGAACTGTTATTTTCCTCCATAGAAAGATGAGACCCTCTATTTAAATAATTAAAAGAGCCGCTGTTGCTCAAGATATTAATAAGAGGCACCAGAGCTGAGCCAGAAAGTATTTTTGTGCATTTGCCTCAGCCCTCTGACACTTATGTTTCCATTTGCATGCCCATCCTTACATCTAAAAAATAATTCATGTTGCTCAGAACATCCTTAGTTTGATCATAATCCTACTGTCATGTAAAGATACGTGACCTCACCCCAAAAATATGAGTATAGAGCCTTCTTTAAAAGGAGAGAGAGAAGTTTCTGCCCACAGGTATTTCCACTTCCCCCATACTGCACTCTGGAGGCCACAGGTATGTAAGATAAATTGGTTGCTCTGAAAAGGTGGAGGCCTTTTCTTTGTGAATTGAGTTTGAAAAGCACAGGATGCTGGAATTCAGAAGCAGGTGATACAAAGGAGTGAAGCCTGAGTGGCTTGCTGAGCATCCCTGTGCTGGGGGAATGGGCACTGCTATAGAATACTGTCTGTCTCTGTTTACACATAAACTACATAAAAGGTTTTAAAATATCTTAGTATCTTGAAATATGAAAATATAGAGGGCTACACTGTCTATATTGAATGTCCTGCAAATACAGCAGCTTTGGAAAGGTTTAGGAAACAATAACAGCTTTGAAACCCAGATACATCCTTCTTACACAGACACCAGCTAAAACAAAAATATATAATACAAGAAGAATAGGATAGTCATATTCCCTCCACCCCCAGAATGCAAAACTAATCAGGTGCGTTTCTAAGCTGCTCAGAAACCTCCTGTAACTTTTCTAACCTGCAGCTCTGTGCATGAGATTGATTAAGATTCGCCTTCCCATTCAGGTCTCAGGCTCAACAATGCTCAGCAGGCAGCAGCAGTATATTTAGCAAGAGATCTTATCCATCACTGCGAAAAAGTACTGGGTATTGACTGATGAATGGAAGATAAATCACAAGAGCTCTGTCCATTCAGGCAGGGCTCAGTGGCACTGACAGAACCCTGCATGAAAGCTCATTTTGTGCCTGCCTGTACAATATGTGGTTTGTAGAGAGCATTGTTCTCCAATGATATCAGTCCCTGCTCGGTGTGAAGCCCTCTCCTTTCATTCCCTTCAACAAAGGTGTCCAGTTCGTAAAACAAAATCCTCAAAGTGAAGAAATGTTATGATGACCTAAAATTCAAGTTCAGATGTAGACTGCTTTTCTTGTTTGCCACAAACTAAACCAAGTGCAGCCATTTCTCATTTCTGACAAGATGAACTAAAAAGGGCAAGGGACAAGAGCTGGAGGAGGAAGAATCCAGGAGGTGGGCTAAGAGCATTTCATGGAGTAGTAACCTGTCAGCTACTCAGTATTACCTGTCCTAACAATATATTGCTTGAACTGGTCAAAACCCAGTAGTACTTACTGATAACGATATCTCCAAGTACCTTTAGAGATAACGTGCACAAAAGGCAATGTTCTTTTTTCCCTCTGCATAACCTATCCTGATGCCATCTAACAAGACAAGGTAGCCAGGACAAGCCCATTTTGGTTATGAACCCTGACCCAAAACTTCTATTCTTAAACAATTATTAGCTGGAAAACTACTTTAAAAATTATATAGCTTGCCCTTGTGACACGGGCTGCCGGGAGCCCAGGCTAGCTCTTTGGAAACACAGCGGCGCCGTGCCAGGTGTGGGGAGCTGCCCCTGGGTGAGATTTCCTGGAAGCAGAACCTGAAGAGCTAGCAGCTCGTTGGTGTGGCCCATGCCCAGGATTGGGTAAAGGACACAAGGAAGGCTCTCTTCTTCTGAGGTTCCAGAGAGTTTCTTGCCGTTGTAGAGGTCAGAGACAAAAAGCCCCAAGCACTCGTGTGCTCGGGATTAAGTTTGGGGGCAGATCAGGGGTGGATACAAACAATGGACCAATGAAGGGTCTTCAGGGGAGGAGTGGAGGGCAGGGTCTGACAGGGTTACAGCAAATAAGGGAAATGGGGAGGGGAAAAGGTCACATGGGCCAATGGGACATCGAGTTTCCAAAGGGGAGGAACAACTAAGGATTGGCCCAGGGTAAAACTGACACAGAAGGTGCTGGGAAAAGGGGCGGGGTTACAATGATGGACAGGGAAGGGGCTGGAACAAGGGACGGGGTTACAATGATGGACAGGAAAGGGGCTGGAACAAGGGGCGGGGTTACAATGATGGACAGGAAAGGGGATGGAGAAAGGGGCAGGGTTACAATGTTGGGCAAGGGGCGGGGAATGCCAAATAAGGTAGTTTCAAGGGTGGACATTACTTGGGGACAGACCATCTGGGGAAAACATAGGGGAGCATAGGAACAAACCATTTTAACAATAAACTGAATAAAATAAGACAAACATGGGCTGCAACACCCTTGCTCAAGTTTTAACACAGGTACATAGGGTCAGCAACTAATTAGTCAGCCTTTAACTCACCAAGACCACAAAAACAGCTCTAGAAGTTGGCTTAGCTGAAAGTTTTATTGTTTGCTCCTATGAATGCAAAAATGTCCAAGGCTGCTAAAGCAGGATTAAAGTTCCAGGTTGTTGTCACATATACTGGCTGAGAGGTGGAATCCCTTGTGTCCCCACAGCCCTCCCCAGCTGATGGCTGAGGGTTGCTTTGCTGACCCAGAACTAAATTGGGGAACAAGACAGAAGAAGTGTGGGCTCAGGGTGACTTTTAGCATTGTGCCACAGATGCCAGAGGAGAAAACCCCCTCTGAAACTGACAATACTTGGTGAACATCACAGAGTTGCCAGTTAGGCAAGAAACCTCTCAAAAACAGTTTTACCTGCTGTGTTCCACGTCCTGTCAAAATAATTTTTACACACAGCTAACCTCAACCCAAACATGCCTTTTCTGATGAAGCTCTTTCCTTGCCAGAGTTCCGGTGACTGCAGGCAGGACTCCTGTGTATGACTGAGCTAATATAATTAGCATCAACTGTGCTGTGAAGTCAGAATCTTCAATGAGACTGCAAGCTCAAGAACTGAGTCAAATTCAGAAACACGGGAGCTGTTTGAGCTCAGTCATTTCAATATTTTCCAATTTGAAGAGAAAGAGCACGAAGTTATCCTTAATTCAGCAGTTTCACCGGGCTCCTTTTCATGCTGGGCCATCAATCACAACACCCAAAGCCAAAGCACACTTTCACTAGTTTTGTGGTTGCAATCTTTCACAGAAACTTAATAAGAGGAAGAGACAGATGTGAGAGATCTCTCCTTCAGAAGACAGTTTATTTCCTTTTGCTCTAAGTCCTCAAATTATATAACTCACTTATGGACCTATAATTCATAGGTACCAGTTAGGCACAGTATATACAAGTCATATTACACATTAAATACTAATATAAAAAAAATGCTAATAATACCCCATCAAAACATTAATTTTTATTTTCTGTCACCAAAACTATAGTGCTGATGAAGACTAACTTTGCAGGTAACTTCACTGATGTCTTAGAACACTTGATGTAAACCAGCTCCATTACAAAGTTGATGAACATTCCCTCCAAACCTACAGTGCACACCTTTTATGTTGCTTTTTCACTAGTAAGATTAGCAATCTTCATAGCCAGGAATGATTCAAGCAAATCATTATATATTTGCTTGCATTTATGAGAGCAAAACTTTTAGCTGTACCTCTAGGAGCCATCACCAATTGGTGTTTATGCCATGGTTAATGAAAAAGCCTTAGTAAAGACAAGGGAATTAAACACAGTTAACACACTGAAGGATAAAAGCACTTCAAAGAACAGTTGAAAACAAGACACTCACTTCACCAGAAGTTCAGACTTCTCAGAAAAGCCTCCATCTTGGACTTCAGTGTCCGCCAGACAAGTTAAATCCAACTCCAGAGCTTAACAGCTTTAATGAGAAATAAAACCAAACCCACAAAAACCAAACCCATTAGCTAGAATAGTATCTGAGCCCATTTTTTCTTCAAGGTGCTCGTGTGGGGAAAGTTCCAAGACTTAATTCTTTTACCCTTAGCTTGTTCCTAAGGATACATGAGGCTTCATTGAATTAATTTAATGGGCATCTGAATATGTTTATCTATGGCAGAAATATCTCTGTGTTAGAATGAAGGTTAAGTAACTACCTCCACTGCAGAATTAAATACTAATTGCTGTTGCCAGGCAGCTCTACACTGATTCTAGGCCATTCCAGTTTATGTTGTCCTGGACAACTCTAAACGCTTCATCAAAAAATGAAAATTCATGTATTCAGGAAGTGGCCAACTATTGTAAACCTCCACATTAGGGTGCATGGGTGAAAATGAGATTAATTTGCTTTTGCACAGAGAAAACAAAAGAGGGGCCATGGATACTGTCTAGATAGACTTCAGTAAAGCTTTTGACACATCTCTCACAGCATCCTCCTAGAGCAACTGGGGAGGATGAGCAGCTGCTCATGGTTTATTGAACATAAAGGGATTTTTTTAAAAATGTGTGATTTGTCCCAGGTTTAGCTCAGTGCAAAGTTAGCTCAGAGCATTAATACAAGTGTCAAACTCCACCTCAGTATGCTGCACCAGCCCCCAGTGAACACACAGGCATCCTCTGGACTTGAGATATCAGCAAGGATAGCTTAATCTACTGCTGTACCAAAAAGAAGTTGCAGCCCTATTACTTCTCCCATCAGTTAGCACCAGGGAAAATGTTGCTTCAGTTCAAGTAAACTTGATTTCTTTCTTTTCCATGTAAAATTCTAAGGAAGACAGTTTTGTGGGCATAGAGCCACAGCAGAAAATACAGAAACCTTGTTAACCTTGTCTTAGGCAGGGACACAAATAAAATAGCAATATGAATGGAGAGAGAGATATTGAGCTAAGAGTTAGAAGATAAGAGTTTATACCCAAATCCAACCATAGCTTCATTCAAATGACCTTGAGAAGTGAGTTCTCCTCTCTGTGCATCTGTCTCCTCATCTGCATAAGCAAACAACGATGCCGACTCCACTTCACAACGTACTGGGAGATCAAGGCATTATTGGAAACCAATTTAACGTCTGTACCCAGGTGACATAACTCAGCTGGAATGAAATTTCCTCACGGAAGCAACTAAATTTGCAGACTAAATTTACAGACTCTAAATCTAAATTTAATTAGATGGCAAAACCGATTCCTCTTCTCCTAAAGTCTGAGGTGAATAAATTCAAAAATAGCAGCTGGTCAGGATGAGCTTTAGTCACACTTTTAGAAAAGGGAGCTTTTTAGAAATGTTATGGAAAAGTTCAGCAGCTGTATCTACAATCACTTTGAATGTATCACGCTAACTAGATCATCAACAATTTCCTTTGGCTTTTTAAACATAAGACAGGCAGAAATAACCTGATTTACATAATTACAATTATACACAGTAATGAGATTCCATCTTGTAGATATAACAGCTTCCCCAAACACAAAGGAAAAGGGCAGATCTGCAAATCTAATCCTTAAAAGAAAACATTCTACAAAATAACAGTTAATGTTGCTGCATGTACTGTAAGTAAAAACATATCCAAATGCCATATAGATACAAATATTTGATTTATTCTGCATGCTAATAATTCAGACACCGTTATTTTGTTGAAATCCTCTAACAGAGCATAATTTACCTTTTTATTTAAGGAAAGACCCTGCAGTCTACAATTTTCTTTCCCTAATCAATGTCAAACTTTGTAAAGATGCACAAGGATGCCTGAATTCATCCAAGGTGCTTGCTGATGAAGTGAGTACAGCTTCACAAATTCAGAAAGACCATGTGGACTGAAAGTTTCCAAATGATTTTGCAGCAAAACAAAAAATTCCTGAAGATTCAGCTTGCTCACTTTGGTCCAGAAAGAGTCTGTATGTACAACCCTATGATGTCAAAGTTCCTGACATTTAAGCCTTCAAATGATAGACTACAAACAATGTTCTCAAAATACAAACAAGGAAACAAGCACACCCATCCTTAAATCTGTCAGTATTTTTTTTTTGCAGCAACAAGATATTTTATTCAGTGGGTTACTGCAATTTCAGGTTGTTTTCAGCAAGCTTTAGTTGCAAATTTTCACACTGTGAGTTCTCAGTTATCGATTCTGTATTGTTCCACCCAAAGATGTAACAGGTATTCGAAGATGTCACCTCCCTGATTGTAGGTTGTCACAACAGGAGAGAAGATGAGAATAATGAGCACATTATCAAGGTAAACGTCATAGGTGTACAGAAAGGTTAACTGGAGGACTCCCAGCCGCACCTCCTGCTCAAGCAGAAGCAACTTCAAAGTCAGGAAGCCCAGTGTCCAATGTAACCAAGCCATTGACTTCTACCAGAATGCAGATTCTTCAACCTATTTGAGCTTATTTTAGGGCTTCACTTTGCTCATAGCGAAGAATTATTTTGTCTCTCTTTTTTTTTTTTTCAGCTGGAGTTTCCCTTGTGGCAGTCTGTAACTGTTGTTCCTTGTAGTCTTGCCTTGCACCTCCTTTACCTCCACATCACCTCCTTTACTACTGTATTTTTTTTAAACTGTTGCTGAAATTAACTGAACCTCACTCAGTGTAAGCACCACAGTAGAAGAGGGCCTCTAGAAAAAACAGAAAAAATGCAGATGAGCTGATCTTAGTGCAAAGATGCTTGTACCTAGAGCACGGGGGGAAATACTTATAGCCCACTGTTGTTAAGAAATGAGGGATACTGAGGTTAAGTAGGATTTAAGTCCTATTTCTAGATAGTCTTCTTTAAATACATAGCCAGCCTGGAAATGTTTCCGTTGAATTTGGGAAAATTATTTTAAATAATCTAGATGAATTGAAGAGGATATTGATGTAGTTCTATTTTTTTTTATTATTATTTTTGAAAGAGAAATTATTTTATGTAAACAAAGCAATGCACTTGAAGAGAACAGGGAGAACCACATACGGAACCTACACCCAGGAAGGTCTGAAGAGGGTTTCAGTTGATGAAAGTATTTTTTGAAGAGTAAAACAGTTGTCTTTTCAGAAAACTTAGAACAATAAAATTACCATGGCAGTATAAAAAGACAGATTGTCACTTATCTCCAGAAGAAGATGGAGTAAGGTTGGTTTAAACAGGAGCACACAAATGACACAAAATATTTTTCCATTTAAAATCACTTCAGATTAAAGCATCTGGCACTACATACACTAGAAAGGACCTAAAATATTACAGCTCTATTTTCTATCTTAATGGATAATTGGTAACACTAGATTACAGGATTTGCAGGTTCCAAGTGCTGTATTTTCATAGGGAAGAGCCTCCTTTCTTTCAGGCTTAATAAGCTTGGCCTATATCAGCTTTTCTCACATCAGTCCAAGTGTCACATTTGGGTTGGGGGAAGCTTGTTAGCAGTAATTACCAGCAGTAGGTTCTATTATTTGCCAGAGTAATTTTCCCTGCTAAGTACCACCAAAACTGCCTCAAGCCTTTAATTTTTCTTGCCTTCCCCGGCTCCCTTTTAAGCGGGTGCATTTTCCCATGATACTGCCCTGCCCGGAGCGGCCGGGGCAGCGGCGAGGCCCGGGTATCAATGTGATCTTGAGAGATGGGGTCAGCCCAGCGAAAGCCCTTCACAAACAGACCCTGAACCCTATTAGAGATGCAAATCCACTCTCTGAGTGAGGATTGTTTGGCGGGATAATGGAGCCTGAGGAATTCCTGGGCAGCCCGCTTTTCAGCGCCTGGGCTTTTGTCCTCGCCTTAGCAAATTTCTGCAGCCTGTTTAAACCCCAGCCATTGTCCCCATGGCTTCATTGATTTCTCTCCCTGCCACCAGCTCACAATGGGCTGATATGAACATCTTTGTTACTGCTTTTGTACTGTATATCAGAGTAATGTTTCAGCAGATTGAGGCCTAGCAGGAAGAATTAAACCTGTACTACACAGAGCATGATGAATTGCCGGATTTACATATCATTTCAGAGGGTATTTCTGGTGGTTCTTGCTGAATGGTGTTGTGTCTCGAAGGATGTAGTCAAGGGATGAAGTGACAGGAAAGGAAGTGATTTAGATATTCACTGACAGCTTAATACAAGATGGGGACAAATTGTGCTGATTCTCCCACTGCATCCTTCCATGGCATTAAAGAGATGGGCGGAGGTGGATGCACCCAGGTCCTGTCAGGCTGTGCTCTGTAGCCAGGAGAAAGAAGGGCACAGGAGATTTAGTTTATTCAATAGCAGCTCGCTTTGAAACATCCTAGAGGTGCCAGGGCGCACTACCCTGGTGTTTTGATCCTACTGTTCTTGGCGAAAAGATAAACTGCTGATTGAGTCAGGTCCTGACATTACACAGGCAACATATTTCCAGGTCCTGACATGCTGTGCAGCACACTTCTAAGGAAATAGCTGTGCTCAATGTGAAACTGCACGACTCAAATCGGCCTAATTCCACTCAACATCTTCTGCAGCTTTTAAGCCTCTTTATAGGCTTAAGTGTTGCTCTTTTTCAAAAATACTTCACATCCTAAAGCCAAAAAACCATATTCCTATTTCTGTACCTTCTATCAATTACATTTTGAAATAATATTTGAAGATTTTTTTTTTTTAGTTTGTCTGCAAAAATCACTATCAATCTACATCTGTGTTGTTTATAATGGACTTAAGAATACTTCTTAGCAGAAGTAAACTCTGCTGTTTAAACTCATAAGGCTTGACAGTGTTTACATAGTTTACAAATGTGAACCACAATCCACATATGGATCATATTTTGTGTAATTGGCATTAAAACAATGCAATGAGGAGAGATAAGTAAATAAGCCTGTAAAATGGTGGAGGTAACAGTAGAAATAATAAGCATTAATTTCAAAGTTTTCAAATCAGAAGAAGATTTACATTGACATTAAATCAAAACAAAAAATATACATGGGTTGCAATTCTTTTCCAAACTGGGTAGGGCTAAATCTTACCCTCAAAAATCAGGCATGTAAGTTTTCCCTTCCTATCATGCAAAGTACCCCAAATTGAAACATGGTGAATAGATTTGGGGAAAAAAATTCAATAGCAAAGGCCAAACCGATGAGATTTTAAAGCAGCTTTTATACTATCTTTTAATCATGGGCATTTCTTTATGTTGGAAATTAATATTTTCAAAGAGCAGAGTTTTTGTTCATTTCTGCCATCAACATCTGGTAATAAGCAGATAGATTAAACAGATCAGCTGAAACAGACTAATCATCAGTTGGAATGAGTCCAGAGGAGAGTCACTAAGTTGATCACAGGGCTGTAACACCTCACCTATGAAGACAGGCTGAGGGTTGTTCAGTCCAAGAAGAAAAGATTCTGGACTGATCTTATAGCAGAGTCCCTGTTGGTGTGGGTGCTTGGCACTGCTGCACAGTGGTCCCAAACTGACTGACACCATCAGTTTATTATCCTGTAGTAAAAACCTGCATTTGGGAAGATAGTTTGTAAGGATAGTGCAGAAGGCAATGTTTCCCAATGGATTACAGCTGTACTGGTTACCCAGGAGTGGAAACAGCCTTGCCTGCCCTATGAGGATGGGGGTTATAAAAGAGTGGGCTAGCTAGCCACAAGTAAGTTGCAGCTGGTGACCCAGAGTGTGCTGCAGTTTGGGATGGAGCCTGCTGGCTGCGCTGTGAGGAGGAAGGGACACGTGGCTGTGCAAGGGACAGGCAAGGTAAGAAGATGCTGTGTGAGGGACAGACAGGGCCAGGTGGCTGGGTAAGGGACAGGTTGGGGTTAGCCAGTCATGCAGAAGAAAGAAAGAGACTTGCAGAGAGGAGTCAGTGCTGTGTGGAGTTGCCTGAGAGAAGGCATGATAAGTTTTTAATAGAAGACTGGTGTTGGTGCGAGTTGTGTCCATCTCAACATAATTACTACACCTGCATATCTTTTATCTGTAAGCTTTCCAGCTAGCTCCACACAATATTGACTGCTTCCCTCTTCATTCTGCGTGACATCCAAACCCTTCCTGTCCCTTACATGACTACCTGACCCTTCCTCCTCCCAGTACAGCCAGCAAACTCTCTCTTCTCCTCGGTCTACCTAACCTTCTATCCCTTTCTTTTGCATGTGCATAACACCTGTGTGCCCTTTTACTTTTTTACGGTTGGTTAATACACGTCAGCATTCCATGCTTCTCCTTCAGTGCTGTTCACGTGTCTTATACAGCTGCGCCCCACTAGGGATGAGGCTTGGCCACAGCCCCGTTCCTAATCTTCCACAGCCTGTTCTCCCACAAGTCCCAGTGCCTCAAGGGAGCTATATAAACTGGACAGAGACTTTTCACGAGGGCATGGAGTGGTAGCACAAGGCTGAAGGATGATAGGTTTAGATAATTTATCAGGAAGAATTTCTTTAAGCATGGTGAGGCATTGGAACAGGTTGCCTTGTTGTGGACTCTGCATTCCTGGAAGTGCTCAAGACCAGGCCAGATTGGGCTCTGGGTAACCTGGTCTAGTGGAAGGTTTCCTGCCCATGGCAGAGGGGTTAGAATGAGTTCATCTTTAAGGTACCAACCCATTCTATGATTCTGTGAAGTTACTTAATTCATTACAGAGACAGATATGTACATGAGAGATTTCTTTGAGCAAAATAAAATGGCAGAATTCTGAAATGTGAATGACCACTGCTAAAAGCTACCTAGAGAGCAAAGACGTCCATTTGAAATGTTATTGCAGTAGTACAGGACTTGCTCTAGACTAGCGGGGGAATCAGATTTGAAAGAATCAAGTGATAGGCACAATGGGCTGCTTTCAAGGATGTGCTTTAATAAATGCTGGAATGTTGTTATTTATCTCTGTGAGGGTCAGAAATCCATACAAGGTAGACCCCAGCAGGAGTACTACTTCAGTCTTTTCCTTAAGAAGTAGTAGCTCTGTATTAGATGGACCATTTCTACTCTGAAAGACCATTAGCAGGAAATCCAGCACCCTTGGGCACACACAAGGTCAGACATTGGTTCTGCCCCAATTCCTTTCCAAGAGATCGTTTGTCATGAAATCTGGGGTTTTGGATCAGATATCTACTGATGAATTCAGGTAATTCTTGCAGACTCTGCAGACATGTACAGCTCCTCTTTTCACTTGGAATAGAAAAAACATTACTGAGAGGATTTATTTACATCAGGTAGATATCAAAGCTGGCTACTGAAGTACAAGCAAGGCTGGCAAGGCAAGGTGGCTCAATGCCCATTAAATAAGTAATCACCTTTTTCTTGATCATCTGCTGGTCACCTCAGTTTTTCTACAGTTATTACATGCAGTAGGCAGTGAAAATTTGAAAACTACACTGAAAAATAAATTGGAGTTGTTCAAGCAGTTCTCTTTGCCATGTTCCTTTCATTTTTTTTTTCTGAACTATATGAAATATATAAACCTGAAAGCAGCAACTCTTAGCCAAGCCTTTTAAAAATGGTTTTGCAGAGAGATGAACTGAGTAGCTGGATAAGTCTTTACATAGAACAGGACTGGTTCAGGCAGTTGTTATTCATTAATGATCCATTTTGTTTTGCATTAACAATGCAAAACCCTCATGTGGGGTTTTTTTGAGAACAGGCACCAGTCAACCATAATTGAATTAAAACAAAAAACATCCACCCACCTGTCCCACCCCCTACAACTGCAAGTTGTAGGAGCCAACTTGGTTCATTTCCCATCTTACTGGCAGTATTACCTGGCAAACAGGCTCACAAACAAATTCTGTCACACTTGTCAAAGAGGTTAATGCTGGATGTGCTCTTTGTGAAACACTCAAGTAATTTTCAGAGTACTTTTTTACTTTATTTATTTAGGCAAATAGGTATTCTAATCAGAGTTTATTACTCCGTTGTGCCACAAATATTTCTCAGGTCTAGTCACAGGTTGTTAAACAACATCTATCACCAAGAAAGTCGACAGTTGGCTTGTTCCACATTCTCAACGGGACCTATGTGCTGAAAACGAAGTCACCTGATTAACTTTGACAGTTTAATTTCTAAATATGAGATGTACTTCTTCCAGGTAGCCTGAATCAAGTTACACTTCCTTCCTATCATATTCCTGATACCCTGTTAAAGCTCCCAAATCACAATTATGTAGACCACCTCTCCTGCAAAATAGCTCCTCCTCTCTTCTTAGCCCATTTTTATGTCTGCTGTTATCACCCCAGTCCTGTGCTTCCTTTTCCCCTCTCTGTTCCAAAATGTTCTCTATTAGCACTAATCTCCAGCATTGCAAGCTTTGACAAACTCGCAGCACATTCTTCAAGGAATCTGGAATCTGCATTTATTCAATTCCCAAAATAGATATTAGAACTAAAGTTTGCACTTTTCTGCGTCACTTGAAAACAAAGCAAAAGTTTTCTCATACACAATTACCATTTCTTTTCCAATTTTGTTAAAAGGGCATCTGTCTGTTCCTTACAGAAAGGAATTACTGAATTACAGGGAAGTCCATTAAACAAACAAAATCCCCAGCAAACCAGAACACTTGGGCAACGTGCAGTTTGGTAAACCGAAACTGGTTTGTGACAGAAGAGCTTATTGAATAACCTGACAAGCCTGTAGGTCTATCTATGTCTGTCTAATGCAGGCTCCCAAATTCTGATCTAGGTTTTGTTTCTGTGACTGGAGACCTGAAGCCTCTGGGTTTTGAAGATAGAAAGGTGAGGTAAAGAAAAACTAAGCAAAATGGTTAATTGCAGTGTTAACAGCTACTCTGACAATCCAGCTCAATCATTTGTACTTCCAGTGCTGAACTCAAAATAAACCAAGCCTAGCTTTCTTTTTTTTTTTCCACCAAATTTCTGGACTCTATGAGTGAAGGGCCCTCTTCCTCTCTTATTCAACATGAACAGTCATCTCCAAGGCAGATAGGAAGTATCCTTAATATGCCACAGTTTTTTGAGCTAATGCCATGGAGATCCTCATTCATAGGTGTTCATGTAGGTTCTTTTCTGTGTGTTTTTTGGCTGCTCACTCTTAATACTCGGTTGTCAATTTGCAGTCTTTGGGATGTCAGTGTTATACAAACCAAAGCCAGGAAAACTTAATTTCCCTGTGAATACCACAACAGCTTTTCTTAAGGTACAGCCCTTTTCCAGAGATTCAGAGAGAAGTGACAGCCACACACACATAAAATGACAAAATATGCATCAAGGGGCAGGGAGGGATGACACAAACCCTCTTTTTCCATAAATCATGGGGATCAACAGAATATAGTTATAGCACTAGGAAACAAATCCCCTTAACTTTATCCGCACTTTGGACAAAGACAAGCTTTGTGTCTGAAACTTCTCCTAGTTTATTGTACAATCTACTCTTACAGGCTACCAACTGCTACCTTAAATAACTTTTGTTTCCCATCACCACTGCCCACCTGGAAAACAAATCCATGCTTTCACTTACTCTTTGGATGATTAGAACACTTTTCCAAACTTTCAGCCTTTGTTTGTTCACAATCACAAGATGTATTGTTTTAAGCATCACAAGACACCATATAGCTGGAGAACAATAAAAAAGTATATTAAAAAAAACCTGAAAAAGTGAAACAAAACAAAGTGCAGACCGCATTTTTGTCACGTAGAAACATTAGGCACTTCCTTCTAAAAACACATGTATAAACAAATCTTATGCTGAGGTTGTGTAATGAGTCGGGGATCTGCCTTCCTTGTCCTAGGAGGATAAAGAAATCATAGGTGGGATCAGTCTGGGGGATGGACAGCTCAGCAGATGTGAACTTTTATATTTCTGCACATTTTCATTATTTAGTTCTTAAGCAGTTCTCGCTTCCTCAGAGAAACTTGGGTTTTGAATGGTTTGTTACCGCCCAACGTTAGCTCCTGATGGATTGTTGTCCCTCAGGAAGAGGAGCAATCCTCAGATCTCCATTTATTTTCCTGGTTCCCTCAATATTTGAAAGAAGTTCCTGTTATTTATTCTGCCTTAAAGAGTCATTTTCCAGAATACTCCATTTCTCAGGTGCTATTCAAGTCGAAAATGCAATGCTAGGAGCACTTCCAGATCCAGCATGGAAAGTTCAACCTCCTTAGAGGTCTAACCTTTCATCAGTCCCTTGTGGCAGGAACAACCACAACTCCCTTGTTCCAAAGGTAGACATCCAACTCAAAATGCCTTTACTCCAGAATTTTCTTTCCATTGTCTGTCCTGCCCAATCTTTTACCCTATGCTTCCACACACAGCTTATCACCTGAAACAGCCTGCAAGAAATGGGCTGCTGATACTAAGCTTTTCATTTAAAATAAATGGCAACAGTGGGAGAATAACAGCTGACTGTAGGGAATGTGACTTTCCTCCATTTTAAAGTTATTTAAATTTATCTGTGCTTTAGGAGGGGTTTTTGAGGGTGGAGATGGGGTGAAGTCACGTTAAGGGATATGGGGACCACCTGAAATGTACATATTTAACATATACCTTTCAGTAAATGTCACAGATACACACAAAACCAAAAATCAACCCCAAACTCCAAATAATTGTCTTGTACTTTCAAGTTACAAGCCTTTTTCTCCAGGTACTCCTTAAAAGTTTGGTTTTGAATTTCAGCAGATATTGGAAGCCTAAGAGTGGGGACTCTGAACAACATGTAAACTAATTATTGATTTTCCCCCTTAAGACAGCAAGCTCATTCAAAGGAAAAGAGATAATCCTCTTAATGTTTTGCTCTAAGAACCTCTAGGAACACAGATAAAATAACTTTATAAAGAGGTATCCATTGAGAATTTATTTGCATTTCAGTGTAACAGGGCCTGATGGAGGGTCTGAGCAGTGCTCTTTTCAAACCTATTATTTGCTGAAGAACTGCTGCCCATAGAGTTTTTAAATGTTGCTGTATGAGCAAGGTCTCACATGTTTCATGACAAACTGTTCTGTCTAGTATTTAAAACCAGTCGGTCCATTTACTTCAGTCAAGTTAATTCTAATGCCTTGAAAATGCACTTTTGCCACAGTGACACCTCATTGCTCCAGAGGTGGTTTGCTTGTAGCAGATGTTCAGCTCTGTTTACTAATCTAGGAGTAAATGTATTTCAAGGACTGGAAGGCATTCTTCCAATTTCTTTTCCTTCTAAAAGCCATCTGTACTTTTTCCTACCTCGCCTGTCACCTTCTCTGGGTTTTCTACAATGTATATAATTATTGAAGCCCTAAACCCGGTGTTTACTATTGCTCAGAATCAGAGACACTTATTCTTACATATCCTGTTCTTTCAGTCCTGATCATGAACAAAATCAATAGTTTATTACAGGAACAATTTTTCATCTGTGTCACTTTCAAATTGCGCCTCATAGTACTCTAATATACAGAGATATTTCCTGCCACCTTCATTTATTAGTGAGGGGGTCTTAAATTAGAGAGAAAAGGTTTAATGAAAGTAATTTTCCACTTGCAAATGTCAGCTTACTTCTTATTTTCAATGAAGTGTCTCACAGTATTTGTCAAAACAAAGAACTGAAGTCTGGCCTGATGATACCACTTCAGATAGACTGTAAGCCATGGAATGTGTCATGGTGTCAATAGAAGGCACAGAGAGGGGAGAAAAACAATGAAACAATTTTTTTTATAAATCCAAAACCACAGAAAACCCTAGCAAAACCTGCAGTTTTTCAGCTTAGCCTGGTTTGTTTAACACTAAATAAATCAAGTTGCAGTTGACAATAGGAGTTCATGGGTTTGCTACAAATGCAGCAGACAATAATTTAACATGAGATAAATAATCCCTGTTTCTGACTGGTGGCAGCACTTCTAGCAGTCAACTAACAGGTAACGTGTATGCTGAACTTAGATATCTTTAGCAGTATTAAGGAATCAGTAGAAAAACCTGAGTAACATGACAGCTAAATAAACGAAACTGTTGCATCTTCCTTTGCTTCTCTTGGCTTTTCAATGAGACACCAGGAGCTATAAAACCTTTTCCCATTACTTAAATACTACAAGAGTGCACAGAGTTCTTCTCCCCATGGATCTCTTGTTTAAGTACCCTTATGCTCCATGAATTCAGAGGCAGACCAAGCCATGTCTTATTCAAAGTAATGGAAATACCCACCCAGAATAGCAATTCTGTTCTTTTAACAGGAAAGGGAACCCCCACCAATATATCTTTTAAGCAAGAATTCTTTCAAACGTGTAAAAAAGTGATACTATGTAGAGACCAAAATGAAACCATTTTTCAAGGTGCTTGGAGAAAAAGCACCTCTCTACCATTTTACCTTCCCTTCAAGAAATAATGACCAAACAACCAAACAAGCTGCAATTTCCTTCCCTAGCCCTGAGGTGACTTTTCATCCACAATTAATTCTCCCTCTCTGATCAAACTTAGAACTTGCAGTTGCTAATCTTTATGAATTAACCCTTTCCTTTGCAGCCATAGAGTTTCTGAGCCTCCTAAATCCTTTCATTTGATTGACAGCTTAAGGGTAAGGTCTACTTTAATCCCACAAAAAAATTCACAGTAATATGCACAATTTGCCCAAGTTTTCATATTTGTGGCTAACAAGTGTAGTCCATTTTTGTTGTTCATCAATAAATCCTCATTTCATACTGAAAATCCTATTAATAATTTACCAGACAATTGGGCAAAAAAATTATCATTGTGAGAATCAAGTCAAAGTTTATCATGTCTGTAGCATTTTTTAAGAATTTCTTAATCCCTTACAAAACCTTTATTAACAAAGACTAAGACAAAGGGGCACTCAGTTATATTGGCTAAATTTGCTACATTGGGTACTGGCTGTCCATCTTACATGGTTTTAATCCTCTTTGTCAAATAAACCCATGAAGACTTTTCTTTTAATAGGAAAGCATCCAACAGTATCAGGAAGTCACTTTACACAGAACTTTTCAGCTGAATCGTTGCTTATTCCCTAATTGCTTAAGTTCAGTATTTACAAAAAAGTTCAGCAACACTATTGTCAGAAGAATATTTAAACAATGAACTCTATGGCCTTTCCTATCAGAGGATTTCCATGTTTATGCACAGTTATTTGTAAACTACCTCTGTCTTCCCAGCTCTACATCCATTCCCCAGCAGCAATTACAGAGAGGGAAAAGAAACAGTGTCTGAGAATGGCACAAGCTCACAGGCATCTGGTAATTTATGTGTCATGTCTCCCCTTCTGAGCACAGTGTTTATATTATCTTTCCAATTAGTTTTGCCTGAGCTCTTAAATTCTGTGGACTATGTGGGGCTAGAGATTATTCTGCTAGACAAAGTGAGTCAATTGGAAAACAAATAAAGAAGAGAATATCAAGTTTAAAAATGCAGAGATTAAGAGAGACAAGGTTACTGAGGCAAAAGGATGTCAAGGGAAGAATTATAGTCCCAGACAGCAGCTCCAAAGTAGTTCCTAGAACCTTCTTCTTAATAAAAAACTAACTCCCCACAGTTTTTAACTCTGTAGAATGCAAAGGTATCATGCTCAAGGCACGAGATTTACTTTCTCTGTAGGCTAAGAAGATAAAGAGCCATTTAGATCTGTTTAAATACTTGAGATGTGTGGGGGCAGACTATGAAGCAGAAAGTACGAGCAATTTAAGGAGCAGGTTTACCATTCCATAGAAATTTGGTGTGTGCTCAGCCCAGTGGAATTCTCATCTCAGACACAAATAGCACATTGATCATCAGATTTCAAAGGTTTTTTTCACTGTATATGGAACAACGTGTCAAAGCTATTACTATAAAGAAGGCAGCAAATGGGTGAAAAAGAGGCAAATTATTTGAGTTACTCTGGAGTTTACATGGATACAACATGGAGATTTTCACTTATTACTTTTTCACATTATAACCTAGGGCATCACCAATGAAAAACACATAGTTTGACTTTTCCTACAGTTGAGTCTTGATCTGTGCCATGCCAATTCTGCTGGCTGGCATCCTACTCTGGCTGCTACAAGGCTGAAATCTATAGCTTTTGAACCAAACCATGGCCACTCCTTGTCCAGTTAAGTAGAAAATATTATTAATTTTCAATACTGGACAACTGTTATACTTGTTATTCTATCAGACTTTCGGCTTGGTTTAGAACATCTTGTTCTGTAGCATTTCATTTGGAAAAGTCTGTTAGTGCTAATAATGCCTACCTTTTCTTCTTTCCAGTCTTCTTTCTTTTACATAATTTATCAAGTGTCATAAACTGAGATAGAATTCGTTTTCCAAAACATAGAGTCCCCAAAAATCCAGATTTTCCATTCCTTGCTGTCCAACAGTGGAGTTTACTCTAGAGTCCTGCATTTTTTGGTGCTAAATTTCCCAAATTATGTGTGTGACCAAAATTTGTAAAACTTCCTGGTGGTTTACATCTGACTTTATTCAAAACAGTCTCTCCAGTGCAAAACCTGTAACATAAATGTTATCCGCTGAGCTTTTCTGTTTCTCATCCTGAGGGAAATATTGTGTGGCTAACGTTTAATCCTCGTGGCATAGATTTTGTGGCTTTCCCCACTTTTCGAGGTTCCAACCACAATGCAGATAGAGCTCATTGATGCTCACACTTTCAGCCCCACTGTGTACTTTGCCAGCCCCCCAGTGTCAGATGTTAAGGTCAGAGTTCAGCTTGTGCTGAGTGGTATTTTGTCCTCTGAACAAAACAATCGCCAGCAGGATCTCATGTACTCTGTATCCATCATGTTAGCACTTTTCCAGCATCCTTATCTCTGCCTCCAGGAAGCTGTGTTGATGATGTTCTTTCATTATCCCAAAGCAACTGTGGTGAAAGGTGAGCGAGTCCTTGATGAGGCTGAGCACGCTGTGGGGCCCGTGCTGAACTGATACGCAGGATGCTGCACAATTTGCTAAGTAGGTTTGTGTCATGAGGCAATTATTCATTTAAAGCTGTCTGAAAACAATAACTTAAGTATATTAGGAGGCTCATTTTTTACAGCTTTGCCAGGGATGGGGTCACATAGCCAGACATTCTTGCAAAGCATTATTTTTGCTGGATGGACTCTGGGCTTCCTGTCCCTTAGCAGCCTCTAAGGAATCTCTCATGTTGGCAGGACCTTACCTGTCTTAGTAGATTTTCCAGAGTTCTTCACATATGATTCTTCACATAAGATGTAATTCCCCAGAATTAAACATTTGTCACCTCAGAAGTATCATAATATCTGAGAATATCCTTTTGTCTTGTCATTCTGGGAAGGAGGCAGTAATCATGCACTGAAAAGATGTTTTCTCATACTCGTTATTGGAAGGGACATCTGATTTGGAGAAGGAAGTCTCTGAAATACCAGGACTTTCCTGGGAAGAACTGGAGCAAATGTGATAGAATCTGGTTGATTGCTGTAACTGGTGGAAAGATCTTGTCCCTCTCTATTCACCAAAAAAGCTATTTTAATATCAGGCTAGCCAATGGCAAGCGTATTTTTCAAGTATTTCAAGTTTGAAATGTAAAGTTTCCTTTTGTATGTTTTTTTTCTTTGTGTCTGTCAATGCCTCCTCATCTCCATATATTGATCTTGTAGCAACTTCAGCTTTTTTCTCATTGTAGGAACAAATTATTAAAAGAAGAAATGTATACTATTTTAACTACTGCACCTTTTCCCCACACATCCATCTATTTATCTGTCTCCTATATTCATCAATCCCTACCACAATCAACATCACATACTATAAAAAGTTTGATCATTGCAGCATACCTCGTGTGGGAAAGGGACTATTACTCCCTTTTGTCTAAAGAGAGAACAGCATGGATAGAAGAAGTGATTTTTTACAGAGGACTGCTGAAGTCTGCAAATATAGAAGCGTTTGAACCACTGAATTATGTTTCTCTCTACAATTTATTTCATGCAGTATTATAATTTCACTGAACAGTGAATATAATCTGCCAGAAAAATTATTGCTTCCATATTTTAGATGGATTTCAACTCAGAATAACTCAGTGAAAAATCCTTAAAAATTGCATGTAAACAGTGACTCTCATATTTAAAACTTTGTTAATAGCATTCATTACCATAAGATGATAGAAATGTTATTAAAAGTGCATGGATGTAAGACTGGAAATTTAGGAGTATTTGGAACAAGTGTTTCAGTTCTAGTCTCTGTCCTCTTCCGCCTCCTTTACAATTTAGGATTTTATCAGTCTTATTTTATAAACACTTGCAGCTTCATCTTGTGAAAAGGCCTGCTCTCACTGTTGCTTTGAAATTCTGCCAACACCTCCCTTTTAATGCCCCTGATAATCATCAGGTAGCACTGTGACTGTTGCTGTCACACCTTCATCGCTTTGCAGGCGTTAAAATTTGGGAGGCAGCAATCACTGGACTGAAATTTTCAGATTAGTGCTATTCCTGTGGGAGGAGGGTCACAGTTGTCACACTGATTTTGCTAGATATGAACTCAGCACAGAATACAGTAAGATAACCTGCAGTACTGCCAGCTGCTAACTACACATAAATGTAAATATCTGAGATGGGCCACTTTCAATTAATTGTAGTTTGTGACAGGGAGGGAAGTTAAATATGTTGAGACTTTTAAAATAGAATTGTCTTCTAGCAATAGAATTGACTCTCTACAACTTTTAATTTTTTTTAAATAAAAAAAATTAAAACAGCAAGGCAAATGTGAACAGAGGAAGCCAAGGCTGGGGTTTGGTAATATCAAGAGACCTGTGCAAAAGTGACAGCCATGAGCTGAAACATGCTTTGTTTTGACTTCTAGAAGGAAAGGTCTGTGCCTTATCTTTGACAACCCTGTAGGGATCTGTAGGGTTCTTCTTTTTTTCTTTACTTTTGAACCCCCTATCATGGACTGAAGAGGAAATTGCTTTTTCAGATCCTATAAATAAATTCTGCTCATGAAATCACGCACTGTAAAGCACCAGAAGACAGTCCCCCTCCCAAAGGTTAAGTGAACTGCTTGTATAACATTCACAGACCTCAAAAGCCCAGTAAAGAGGTGTCTGAGACTTGGAAATTGTTCCCTCTTATATTCTGTGGCTCTGCAATGGGAGGGTAGAACTTTAATAGTATAACCAAGACATACATGACTTACAAAGCCTTTGCTCCTGCCTCTCAAAATCTCTCAAGTATCCATGATTGAATAATTGGTGTATGCAGCTTGCTCTGCAGCACAGTAAGAAAGTCTAAAGCATCACAAACATTTATTTTGGAATCTGGCGAGAAAACAGAATTATTATCATTAGGTTTTGAGGTGCGTTTGAGATTACAGTGAGGCTGGAGCATTCAGTTCTGATTGCTGGTTTAGAAGAAGGAAGGACACTGTTGAGATTGATAAGGTCAACAAAATGATAGTAACTAATTCAAAAGCAAGATGGCAGTGACTGAAGTTATAAGGAAGGGATTAACCTATAAGCAATTTAGGTGGAATGTGTTTTTCAGTACACAAAGGGTAACTGACACACGGGATGAAATAAATTGGCAAGGTCAGCATGAAATGAGCAGAGAAATCAAGAAGAAATGGGATAACACTCTTAAAAAACACCAAGTAAAACAATGCCCAGCATAGGAGGAAAGATTCCATAACAACAACAGATCACATCCATTCTCAAAGTTGACAAACACAAAATAAAACTACAAGTGAAAGGTACAGGGTGTCCTTGTTCTTCTGGGAAACACAAAATTACCAATTCAGATTACAAAGCCTGGTAACCAAGCATCTGTGGATTGGGATACAATTTCTAGGCAGAGCAGGTGCTGACAGATGTTAGGGTTCTTTTTATTATTCTATCTTATAACCCAGCAGAAGATGTCCATTCTTTTTTCTTTTCCATTGTAGTGTCAGCCAGCAGTTGAGAGAAAAGACTTGTGGAGAGAAGGGATGAGTAGAAGCCACTTTTATAATACTGTGGAGAAATAGACTTTGGTATGAGCCATAAACCTCATTTCACAGAATAGCAACCCCTTTAAATCTCAGACACCAAATAAAAGGCAGCTCTGTCACTCTCTTTGGTAGTGATTAACATGTGGCATTGAATATAAAACACACACGTTTGTATTAACAGAAGGTAAAGTGGAAAATGTTTCTGAATGCTACAGACCAGTCTAAGGATGAAAGCAATTTATGGAGGTTAACTGTTGAAAAGAAAACAACAAGGATTTAGAGAAACAGAGAAAACACTCAAACTCTATTGAAAGAGACAAAATTTGTTTCAACATATTCATATTGATTTATCTAAACAAAGGACGTTGTTCCTCGGGCTACTCTAGCACTGTGATGTGACAGAGAACTTTAACTATTTCCAGAAAGAATTGGGATTTAAAAAAAAAAAAACTGTGATGGCCCAAGTTTGAAAGAGTAATTTATATTACAGGGAACAGCAAACATCACTAGAAAACAAGCCAATGCCAACATTTTGAATAAGATGTAAGAATTACAATGACAACAATACTTTGGAAGAGCTTGCAAAGGAATGCAGAGGGAATGAGCAGAATCAGCCCAGAGGAATTTCTGGGAGAAGTGGGGTGTGCTACAGTATGTTTGTCATGCTGTTTGATGTGAGAAAACAAGACAATGTTATTCATTTTGAAGCAATCAAAGGTAAAAGGATCTAAGTTGGGGTTTACTGCTGCGAGAAAATTCCTATTAAAGGTACAAACCCCAGTCCTAAGTAGAAAGTTGCAAGAGGCAGCATTTGTAAGAAAAAAAAAAAATCAGGGAAGAATATTTACATTTTTATAAAGCCAACCCCAAAACCTCTGCCCTGCCTATTGCTTACAGGAGCTTTCTAATGGCTGTGAGGCAAAGAGCACATGAGTATTGGAAAAGAAGATTGCTGTATTCATGGCACAAGTAGGAAAACTAATAAAAAACTAAAAAACTAATAAAATTGCCACCAAGTGCAACACAGATGAAGAGGAAAAGTTCCAGAGGATATGGGTAGCTTGGATACATTCATAGTTGAGGCAAACAACATAAAATTACACATGTTCAATTCTTACTTTGAGATGATCTGGTTTCCTCAAACTACCACTTGGATTCTGATTAATATATGAAGTATTCTGCTGAAAAATACAAAAAATAATTTCCACAGCACAATTATTATGGTTTACAGAGGGACTGTAGTATTTTGCAGGAAAAACCCAAAACAGTAGAACATAATCATCTGCAGGAAAATCCAATAGTCCTGGGTTAAAGTTAATCCCGTAAAATATATATTCATATATTAGAAATGTTATTTTGGGGACAGATGTTAAGAGAAGACAAGCTAAGAATGATACTTTTCCAAGCATGCCTGTCCCTGGAGACAAATATAAGCCAAAATAATCTGCAAATATATGTTTGAAGTGATAAAAGAAATCAGCCTCTCCATAGTATGATCCTTTCTCTGCAGTCTATAATTTTAGCAAATGTTGTTTCTGCAAAAAGTGAGCAAGAATTTGTTGGGTTTATTTGCTGTTAAACTGAAAACTGATTTTCTTTTTTTTTTTTTTTCGGTGCTTCAGTCTGGTGGACTTCCTGTATAATTGTCTAGAGGATGATCAAAAAATTTATCGTGGTGTGAATGAGGGTTATGTTGCCCAAAAGTCCCAGCTGAACATAGAACACATCAAAGCTGAAAAGGATGAACAGGAGCAAAGAGAGGTGACTTTTCCAATGTCACAGGCCAGGTCAGGCACAGCAGCAGGAATAGCATCCTGCTCTTTGAGCCTTTAACCTCACTCTCTTTAACTTTCCCTGCCTCAGAGCTTTCTACACCTTTCTCTCAGAAATGTCCGTGACCACCTTTGTGCTTCACTTCAGTTGAAACTCGTGGCTTTCCATGGAAGTTGTTATTTTGAGGGAATATAATTCTGTCAATGACATAGTGTGCCCCACATTGCTATGTGTGTGCCATCACTCTGTGCTCATCAAGTCTTGGTACTGCTTAGAAAAACTCAGTTGAAAAATATTGCCAGGACTGCTGCATGCTTTTTTAAATTTCTTGGAGTAGTCAGAACAGGAGGATAAAAAATAGTGACACAAGAGCAGTTCAATTAAAAAAAAAAAAAAAAAGGACTCTGCATTATCTGTAATCAAAACATACATTACAAAGTAAAAAAAAACAAACAAAAAATCGCCAAAATTTAAAAAAAAAATCTCAAGCAAATTAACAATGTTGAATTCTTCCAAGAAAATCTGGCCCACAGACATATGATAAAAGTGAGACACTGGAGGTACAGTGAGTCACAGTTCATGGTGGGTGGATTTGGTAAACTTCGAGGGGCTTCTGAGGGCTAAGAAAAGTGAAAGTCTAAGGGAAGATCCTGAGATGGGTGGAGTTACAGTAATTAAAACCAGCTAAAAATGTGATGGGAAGGAAAGTAGCTGTCAAGACAAGGGAAAAGATTCAGGCATCCATGAAAAGTAGAAATTAGTAGCTAATTACAATAGACAAATTCCCAGGTCATTTTATTCGCTGCTCTGCAATTTAAAGATTTCCTCATTTAAAGCCAATATGAGATAATCTATTTCTTATTGAAACCAGAATGAAGTCATGTACTTAGCACAAGAGCCAGGATCAGACATTTACGTTCTCTTAGCTCTGCCACAGATTTTTTTCATGTGACCTTGGACAAGTCACAATCTTTCAGTTCCTTATCTCTGACTTGGGGATTATATCCCACTGCTTCACAGAGGTGCCCAGAGATAAACATTTGTTCAGATAAGGGGGTGATAACATCTCAGATACAAAAATAAATTAGAGCTATTATCTCCAGGGCAAGGGTAGAGACCTTGCATGCATTTGCACTGCATTTAGTGCAGCACAGGCTCAGTCCTCACCAGTGTCTTTAGATACCAGTGTGATACAGATAATTAATAGTAGAAATAACTCTTCCAGTACAAGCAAGTAACTAATACAGGAATAGGACAGGGATAACAGATGAAGCCCTTCACACCACAGAGAAACTCTTTACAAAATGTCAGTTTAAACAGTAGTTGTCAAATCTAAAAAGTAAAGTTAAGGCAACTACAAATGCAAGACTGAAAATTGTTGCCTTCTGATGGAGTTTTATCAGGCAACTAAAAAAGGTTTCAACCCCAAATTGTAATTGCCAGCCTGGAAAGCCACAGCTGTGGGAGCAAAGCTGTACTGGTCCATGAACTTTTCTGGATTTGTTCAGGTTATGAGCAGCCAAAGGGATCTGGCCAAATCAAAGGCACTGTGACAATTGGCAAGGACAATTGGCACATCATGGGGGACACCAACCACAGATTAGTTATCACAATAACTTCAGGCAGCAATTTATTGTCCATTTTCAGAAGGACTCCCTGGGTTAGGTGTGTTAGTCCCTCTCAAGAAAAATTTCAATGAGCTAGATAGATAATAACTGGAATTCCAGCACTGAGAAGTACTGGTTCATAAAACCTATAGAAAAAATTGCATTGATAAATGTATATATGGGTTTCTTCTGCAATAAATTATGCAAGACTTTTGCAGAATGGGCAGTGAGAAGCTATTTTTCTGTTGATCTAGCAAGACTCATGAATGCTAAATTCACACTGCAATAAAGGACTCAGTGTACAATACCTTTAATAAAATTAAAGAGGTGTTGTGAAGACTAAGCCTGCTCCTATAATGTATTCACGTGCAGGACAGCTTAATGGATCTCTATATGTAAAATATTTAATTTCTTTGTAATGTCAGTCATATGCTAATATTGTCAACTTAATTTTGGCCATTCATAAGACATGGCATCTGGATAAAAACATTCAAAGATGAAATCTTCATATTCAAGGAATCCTATAAATCACAGTATTCAACCTTTTCAAAAGTGATTACTGTCCATTCTGTCTAAGCATTGTTTTAATCTTTAAAAGACTAATATTAGTGTTCCCACAACATCATAAATCAAGTCAAAACCAGAATGAGGCAGACAGCAGATATTTACTCTGATGACTGAATCTGTCATGATAAATACTAGTGCCTCTTCAGCAAACATTGCTGTAAATGGGGATAAAAATAAAAGGCAAATCAGTTCTGTGCATTTAGCTAAACACTTCAGAAAGAGGGGCTGAAACCTCAGAAAAACAATGGGCTGAGGAGACCCAGGGTGAGTTGAATGTCCCTATGAATTGAAAAAGCTTGCTTCAGCTTTTTTGAAATTACCATACAAACCATCTTACACAATATTCTTGTAATTCTTTTTCATGAGGAAAAAAATTTCAAAGAAAAAGAAAACAAACAAAAGGGTTTGGTTTTAAATTAGCAATTTTTTTATAAGGCTTTTTATTACTTTTTTGTGGAACATCTGAGCTGCTGCTTCTACCTGTAAAGCAATTTTTCATCTCTTTTCATATGGTTATTTGGGAGACAACCTTCTAGACTGAAAAATCTCTTTCTTCCCCTTATAGTCAGCCAATGACAGAGTTTTAAGAGCAAAAAAAAAAAAGGCAAGAAAAACAAATCCATTAGACTTTGCAACACTTGCAGAGAATATGCATTTGTTTTATGCAAATATGTGCTATTTGAGAGTAATTTGATTTATATTTAACCTAATACTGACTTGAAAGTAATTCTTGGGCTGGAAAGGAGTTTGGTCACTACTTCTTCTGTCCTAGACTGCAGGAAAAAAAGTGCTGTTTTCCAGCCTTTCAAAATCAGCACTTCTAAGAAGCGAGACAGGAGTTAGCAGATGCAGATACCTCTCAAACTGTGAGTTAAAAATTGTCTGCAAATAGATTCTCCAGCAGCATCTCCTTCTACCTCTGTCTAGGACTCCCTTCTATCAAAGAATTCACCAGCTCTGCCAATCTCCCACATTTCTCTAGCTGGAAAGACATGTAGGGAAAAAGGGGCAAAGAGAAAAAACAACACAAAAAAACCAAAAACAACAACAAAAAGGAAATAAGAACTAAGGCAAGCTTTAATTATTCTGCAAAGCAATACAAGTTTTTCAAGTTAAACGAGAAAGAGCTGAAATTTTAGGTTATAGTAATTGCATCTTTTTTAACATTTTATCTGCATTTTTACAAAAGTGAGCCACCTTCATCTTTCAAATTTAAAGGCTCAGCTTCAGCTTCCGAGATTTGGTCTCTGCAGGCAGCAGGACTTGGACTTGCTTCTGTCAGGAAACGGAAACCCAAAGGAGGAGCCATGGCCAGCATCTGAGCAGCCACAGGGAGATTAATTCCCACCAAACCCACGACATTTGTTCAGGAATGAACAAGCTCCAGCCATGAGGCAGAGAGGAAGAGCCACACAAAGAAATTGGTGATTCATCCTGTATCTTGCTTTAGAAATAACCCTACGGCATGCCTGGCTGACCTCACCCATTTGCTGCATGAACTCCTTGGAGCCCTCAGCTCTTGCTGTCCCCTGACTATTCTATTGAGGGCCAGGCACTCTCCTGGTAGGACAGCATGTCACTGCTGAACTGTCACCTCCAGCACCCTGCCCCCTGAATGGGACCTTCCTCAGCAAACCCTGCTCCTTTTATACCCACAGCCAGCCAGAGCTATTCACGCTCTGTCAAAACTCCTCTTGCATTTGCAAATTTTTTATTGTGAGCTCCTGCGTTGGTTTAGGAGACCTCTAGGGCGTCATTTATGCTCCACAGTGCATTGTGGAGCTTTTCTTCATCGTGGTGTGGTTTGGTTTTTTTTTTTTAAACATCCAATCCCTGGAGAGCAAGGTCACAAGACCCACTAACTATTGTGTTTAGCAACACAAAGCCAACGCTCTGTTCTTATAAAATTCAGCACAGCTTTAGGCAGGGAGATTTACATAGCGAAATCCCTTGGCAATGGAATTCATCAGCCCCTGGAATTATTGGAAATGAACCAGGGCATGCATTTATCAGGGTGTGCTCCATCCTTTTTTGCCCTGACAGACTTGCTCTACGACAGTTTAATTCTTGCTGTTAGAGGGTGTTCAGACTGTGTCAGTCCTACATCAGTTAAACTGGACCCGAGCAAAATATGGAGAGATTCTCACTGATGACAGGAAAGGCTGCAAATGGCTTTTGCTGTTCTGGAAGTCCTGTTTGTTACATTCAGAATTATTCGTATTGATAAAGATATTAATATTTTGTGCCATTTTAAGGGTAAGGAAAAGACTTGAATCACTAAAGCTTCAAAGTAACAAATGAAGTTTTGTTAAATATTCCCTTTAGATAATATTTCAGTGCAAAGATCCTACAAATGTTGGTGATGAAAAGGCAATTGCTTTATTTCTAAATTAATATTGTAAGATTTTAGGACTGAACATACTTGGAAGGGCCTGTACTATAGTCCTATAGAGACAACTGAAATAATTCTTCTAGAAGAGGACTAACTGCCCAAATTCTTGTTTCAGAATTTTTAACTAACTTCAGTGACACTTTCAGTATCTTTGAATTAGTAATTTTTTAAAAAGAAACACATTTTTTCTCAGCAGCATATTTGGATGTTCATGCCATAATTCAGTAGGGCAATTTAACACAGGCAGAAGGAAAATGTTATTAGTGATCTTTAAGAACCAACATAAAGTCCTTGGTTCTTTAAGAACCAAGGACTTTATGTTGTCATTAACATTTGCATCATTGTCAAGAACATAGTTTCTTACTTAATTTCTCATAACTGTTCTTAAATGGTTGTGTTAAATTTTTGGGAAAAAATAATGGCATAAAAAGTAATAGGATTATGTATATTATGGAAAATAGCAATTTTTAATTCATAATCTATCTCAGGTCTATTTTATTCAAAAATTGCTATTAAAATGTTGCCTGCTATCGAACATTTTCCTCAGAAATTTAGAAGGTTGATTATCTTATTTACTCAAGGTTCATGCTAGCAAAATGCTGGACAAGTAACTGAAAAAAAGACTCAAATCCTGCTGAATAGCTCAAGAGCCAATCAAACTAAAATGGACATATACCACAAAAAAACCCAACCAACCAAAAAAAAAAAAACAACCCCAAACTGACTTAGAGTTGTGCTCCAGCTTTCAAAATCATTACCACACACACAGGCCCACCCAGAAATGAGGACCCCCCCTGCAAAAGGCTCTGTACACAAACACCTCCAGAAGCTGTCTTGATCTTGATATAAATTACCTGCTCATCTATGTGATAAGTGCTCTGAACAAGTTAATATTTTCATCACAGAGATATGAAACAAAAGTGTGGCAAGGCAGACAGATATTTTAATTTAAAGGAGAGGGAAAAAAATTATTAGCCAAGACCTCCAGGGTACCTTCTAACCTAGATCTAGGTCTTGACAGCAGCCAGAGGTAACTGTAGGGGCAAGAAAGTAAAGGGAACACCAATTCTTCCTCCATATTTTTATTGGCATGGAATTACATTTCCATTTCCCTGCAGCCTCTGTGGGTCCCCCTGAACTTCTGGATTTTGGGTTCCAGCACAGAAAGGGACATGGGATACATCAGTACCAAGCAAGACTCCAAATCCTGTCCTCTTTGCACTCATTTGCTTCATGGGGTTCCCCTAGGAGAGCCAACACATGTTTAAATGAAACCACATGGTGGGTTTTTTTCTGCTGTATCTTGTAAAATTCAGTGACAGGGCATAGAGGAATTAGTTAAAAATGACTTGTGGTTTCATCATTTTCCAAGCTCCATGATGCTCCCTGCTTTGATTTTCAGAGACCACATATAGCATTAGAGAATAAACCAAATTCCTCCATGTTTAACCCTTTCTTTTATATACCAGCAGACATAGACTCCCCTGTTAATCTGTTGAAGGTGTTTACCTACAGAAATCGTGTCACTATCCCACCTTTTTAATACAGAAAGCCGTGACTGATGATGTGCCTCAAGAGTATGTCAGTAACTGAATATGTATAGAACTGAAACATTCAGCACAGTGTTTAAAATATTTTCTTTTTTTCTTTTTATTTATGGCAAAGGATCAGTACAAAGCTGCATCTTGTAGACTGAACCCCTTTTTCTTTTTGGTTTCAGGGAAGTAACCTCACTGATTATTATGATGCTCCTATGACAGTGGAAGTTCACAAATGGATTGATAATTAAGGCAGCAAAAGAAGCAATGAGCAATAAGTAGTGAAAGAACAAATAAGCAGAGTTTTTACAGACAGCTGATTAATTTTGTTTGGTACAGAAAGCTAGGCTCCAACCATTCCTTGACAAAGTGAATAATTAATACAATAAATTTTGTACTGCGGAATTTGTAGCAAAAAGAGCTTAAAATGCAACTGGTAATTATACAGAGATTAATTCTGATGAGTGTGTTTTGAAGGTGCCAGAACACCAAATGTAGGTGTAACATTTTTCCTCCTCGCTACAAGCAAAGGGAATATTTGTGTTCACCTCAAACAAGTGAAATATGAAGATGAGTAATGATTTTTTTTCCCCCTGACAAAAGTATTTGTTTTAAAATGAAATTTTAAGAGTCAGGGTCTGTGTTTACAGAAATGTGGGAATGAAGTGAGGAAGGAGAGGTCCATCATAATCTCAAACAGAAAAACAGAGGAACAAAATATTTCCTCGTACTCTTCTTGTGGAACCTGCCTTTAATTCGGGGGCTTTCAAGTTTTAAAACTTGAAGGTTCCTAATAATTTTTCAATGGAAAAAGGCACTTCTGTGTACTAAGCCCATTGAAATATGATTGATTTTCCAAGTGACTTGCTACTGGGGGTAAGTCCACATGTCTCTAAAGCTACATATCTGATTTTAAAATATACATTTGTTTAGCATGGAATGTTCAAGCTAGGATTAATTATTCTAGGCACTTGCAACAGAAACTTCTGGACACTTACTGCTAGAAGAATCAGGGTGAGGGGGAAGGGAGAGAGGTTCTAACAACCCTGGTTACAGCCAGCTATGTGTAATAAAGTCTTTAATTAAGTAGTGCAAGTGAACTCTGTGAGCTCTTTTGGGATGGGAAGGTGGAGAGAGTGGGATTAGAGCCCACAGCACTAAATCAACACACACAGTCACAGGCACATATGGTGCAAGTGGAATTCAGTAGAAGTTGGAGACATCTGAGGCCAAATCAGCCCCACTGCTGTAAAGTTATCCTGTTAAAGGATAGCAGCAGAGGTCATGGCAGCTTATGCCAAATATAAAAATGAGAAGTAGAGGCAGGAAACAGTGTTCAGATGTTACTGAGCTTTAAACCTGTTTTATGTCTGCTTTGGGCCTTCCATTTGTCCAGACACTGCACACCAAACCTGCTCTGACCACATCAGGTACAGCACAGCCTCGTTTTTGAGCAGCTGTGAACACAACAGTGCAGCTGTGTGCCTGTGCTATGTGGGATGTTGGAACATGTTTGTAAAAATTAACTGGTGGACATTAATATATTTATAGCTTCCCTATTCCCATTCTAATTGCAAATCAATTAGAATTCTTATCTTCCATATGTGGTAACAAAATACAAACCCCTCATTTCAACAAGACAGAGTAAAGTGAGACAGAATCAAGAAACAGGACAGAGTTCCCAGCTGTGCACTGCAGAAAGTTCTCTGTGCGATGAACAGTGGCTACTAGGGCAGGGTGAAAAAATCCCGAAGCTTTACTTTATCAAAGTTATCTTACAGCCTGAGTTTAAAAAAGGATTCTATACTTAAAATAAAATTTAAAAAACAATACTCTACCCAAGGCAGAACACCTTGTCTTTGTCTAAAAGAGATCACCACATCCATTCCTTAACTCATAAACTTCAGCCCAGAAGATCAACTGGGTCTTAAGGAGGTTGGCCAAACCTTTTCTCAAAATCATCTATTTTAAGCAGGAAAAGACTATCCACAGCCTAAGGGCAGTGGAGGTAGGAAGAGAACTGGCATCAATTTCCAACTTGCAGAAGCAAGCTTTTGACTTTCAAACATACCTTCCTCACTGAGAAAATGATGTAACTGTGGATTTCTTTTAGTCATTATTATCTTTTTCTAGAAACACTTTTTCCTATAGAATTTAAACTTCTGTGCCGTATCTGACTTATGAATAAATGCATAAAGATTACTTTTTATTAGCAAATTCCCTAACTTTTAGAACAAGTGGTATTAAAATCACTCATACACCTGGGAAAACAGAGGAAATTATTATAATACAATCTTTACATACGGTATTGAGGCCACATTTGCTGCAAGATGACAGATTAGTACTGATGGAGTTTGCATACTGCTAACCACTTAATATCTGCTGGTATCATCACCATGACAGACAAACAATATTTCTGCTGGTCACAGCAGTTCAACACTGCATTTATCCACTGTAGAATACAACACACGTATCCAAGTAGATGAAAATAGAAATTTGAATCAGTGCTTTATTCTTTTGATCAAGGAGTCTGCTAAGAGAAACATTATTGATCTAGGGCTCAGTGCAGCGTTGCTGTGTAACTATTTTATGAATATGTGGTCTGGTAGTGCAGGGGATCTTGTTTCCATGCTGCTGCTAGGGGAACGTGCTTCCAGGGTTTCCCTGTTTTTTCAGAGTGGTAGTTCAGGGATGGAAAGGCTCCCGAGATTAATTAAAAGCTGTCTCAGAGGTGGTGGGGAGATGAGGCCATGGAAAGGGGGTGGGTTAAACCTCGTGGGCTCTCCAGGTGGACACAGGCAGCAGTTTTTTGCAGAAGGCAAACCACAGGGACAAGAGACAAGAAGAAATTAAAAAGAAGTGACAAACCAGAGGGAAACAAAGCTGGCATGGATACAGCCCATTCCTCAGTTGGAATTGTATCTGCTTCTTTGTGGTTCTCTTCTGCATCCATGTTTTACTTTGTGGAGGTCATTTAGGAGTTAGTTATCATGAATATTGTTTCTAGGGCTAGAGGCTATGAGCCTAGGGCTGCTAAGGCAGCTGTTATAAATCACAGGGAAGCCCAGCCTGTGTGTGGTGGGAACAGACTGTGAGTCAGCTGAGGGGTGATGGATTCTGGGGGTTATTTATTCCCGAGGATGCCAGGGTGAGCTGGAAGTGCAGTTGTCCCTGTGGTGACTGCAACAAATCATCCGATTAACAAAGTTTGTATTTTAAACCCGGCCATCTTGAAAAGTCAGTGTGTTTTGCACTCCTCCCATTTTTCTCTCTTCTTGTTTACAAAAGAAATGGCTGAATGTAAATATATTTAGCAAGCAGGTAGCAAAACGTCACCACAAGTGGGCATCTAATAACTAAACTAAAAGTCAAATAATTACAAAGTAGTTATAGTAGCCAGCTGCCTGAAAATGTTGTTTAATATGAAGAACACTTTGAATGTGGATAAATTTTATCACTCAAATTTCTGCATCTAATAAAAGCTAGTTTAGTTCTCACAACTTCTATTTCCTTTGCAAAATGAGAGAAAAAGAGAAAAATTCCTCCTTATTTCAGACTCCAGCATCCCCCAGTGTCTGAGTCACACTTTACCCCAGGTTCAGCAGGGTAGAAACATAATCTGATTCAATCCTCCACATGGGTAGCTGGAGGTTGGTGGGATTTTTGAAAGAGGGGCTAATGCAGGGAGATAAGTTACACATGTCCCATGCAGGATAGCAAGTTGCTGCTGATTAGTGATCTTCTGTAATGGAAATGCAGACCAGTCTTCAGGGGATTGCACTTGATTTCTTTTGAAGATACACAATGTGCCCCTTCATTGGCCCAGTCTCTGAGGCTGCACACTGGCAGTGCAGGATGAGAACAACTTTGAAAAGCAATGTTAAAAAGTTAGTTTAAATGAAGACAATTTCCGGGTAGCACTGTTTTGTTTATTTGCTTGCTTTTAGAAGTGTTGCACTGCTGTGTCAATGCTACTGCAGTTAATAGAGTTGAGGGCAATTTTAAATCCTAAATATCAGGGTTGTTTACACCCTGATGGTTATAGCAATCACAAGTTTTGACACTGCCTGCTTGCTCAGTTGCACTGGTTGAAAGAATCCTTTCTGTGAAATCAGAGAACACTGCAAAACCGGACTGAGCTGTGTCATTCCTCACAGAAGTTTGTTTGAACTTATCTGCAGAATTTCACTGATAGGGACTCGGCTAACTTCCTAGACATTTATTTCCACTGCTTGCTTAAACAAAGAGATTTCTACGTCAGAAACAGTGAACGCAGTTGACATAGATGCTCAGGGAGTAAGAAGCAGAAAGACACTTGGTTATGTTTAGAGAGGACATCTGTGCTGAAGTTGAACTTGGCTGCAGAGGGAAGCAGCACATTCTCAGTGTCACGGGAAGAGGAATGCTTTGTTCTCTGTCCTGTGCCCCTCACGGAGTCTCTCAGCTCAAACCAAACAACATTGAGTGAATTAAACAAGTTCATGCTCTCCTCCTACTCCTAGACAGCCTCAGCCAAAAGCAGTGGGGACAAATCATCCTTAGGGTTCACCTGTAACATTCTCACAGATAAATGGTGATCAGTGGCTTATTTAAAGTCCTGTGTAGCCTCCTCAGTTTCTGAGTTTCTCCAAAAGAACTCCTATTAATAAGGCACTGCTGCTTCGAGCTTCATCATCACAAGCCCAGCACAGCAGCTAGGTGTCAATAAAATGTCCAGAAACATCGTTATAATGTGATGTGGAATTCACTAAACTAGATTTTAAAAAGCAAAGCCTTCTAGCTCCTTACAAATTTTCCACTGTCAACTCCCAATTCAGACATTTGCTTAAGGACTATAAACCACTCCGATTTTACACAGAGCTTAATTTTTTTTCTGAGTGAGAATGAACTCCTGACACATTTGAAACAGGGAGATTTTAAGGAAAAGGAATTTAGATCCAAGGGGCTGCAGAGCTCACAGGGCACCAACTATTTGTCTGTTGTGCTTATTCCTGATTAAAATCCTTTCAACCAAGCTATCTAAGCTCTGTGCTCTCACCATCCTTGGCTGGCTCAGGCACACAGAAATTTACTAAAGATGGGTTTTGGCTGATCTTAGAACATCATAACAGCAGTTCCCAAAGAAGCATGTTTTCCAAGGGATTTTGGTGCAGTTTGTCCTGATGCAACTCTAAATATCTACACCTCTGTAGGTGCTGCTGCTATGAGGAGCTTTGTGTGTTCTGTTGTGAGTGAAGGTGGTCAAACCCAGCAGAAATCCGTGTGCAGGCATGCAGTTTGCCAATCACAATTCCAGCACTGAAGGGTTGTGTGCTGATGGCTGCTGTGCAGCCAACCCACCTGTCAAGACACAGGGAGAAATTGCTTAAAATGAAGAACCCCTGGTGTAAATCAAATATTGATGAAAGGAGGCCTTTAATCACCTGCCTGCAGCTCTGTGAGGCACTGCAAGAGTTGATTTCAGACTTATTTACTGTGTTCCTTTCACCTTTTCCCCCTTGATTAATTTGCTGGTAAATGCTAAATGGAGAGATGGGAGCCTGTTGTCTAAAGAACAGATGTTGTTGCAAGCCCTGCTGGTTCTGATACTCTTCCTCTCTACTTTTCTGCTTAAAGGAGACCCTGCCACACATACACACCCTGTGCACAATGAACAGAGCAGTCGTGGCACTATCTAGATATTATTCAACACCCCGAAATATTTACTCAATGTTCTTCCAACTGCATGTTTTAGAGCTGCTCATTAGTCTTGACCCCTCTCTGGCTCTTTTTATCTTAGGAGGTTTGACCATGGGTGCAGGTACAAGGATTCCACAGCTTAAATCTCCTTGAATCAGGTGGTTTATCTTTGTCTGCTTGCTCACTTCTGGTTAGGGGCAGCTGAGGGAGAAAGTTTGGAAGAAATTGGATACATTAAGAGATAGGGCCACATCTTTCCACTCAGTTTTAGGGATCTGACTCAGTTTTAGGGATCTGACTACTAGCCAGGCACATTATTTTTGCTGAGGACGGTTGCATTTTTTGATTGTTTTGCACTTTTTCTCTGTCCTGGATTAAGAAGGATTCAAAGCCAAAAAGGAAAGAGAGAATGGAATGAAAACAGTCATGTGGGGGGCTGTGAAAAACAACATTGCTGTGAAGCTGGGATAATAAACAGTGACCCATGATGATCATTACTGAGCAGCTACAAAAGCACTGGGAAAAAGGGAAACATCACTCAGCTGCAATAGAGTCTTTAAGTGACTGGTCCTGTGGCAACTGAACATCCGCTCAGATGGTTGGGAAATCAGCAGAGCTTGAGGGAGCCCAGACATTTTGCTATTAAAAACCTTGATGTCCTCTCAGCACTGATGGCAGGAACACATCTGAAGGTGCAGAGCATCTGTTCAGCTCCCTCTCCTGAAGCTGGCTGCAGTCTCAGCACGGAGAACATTTAACTGTTTCCCCCGTGCACTTCCTGCCTGATACAGGATGCTGTCTCCCACAGCAATAAAGGAAATGATAGCCTCCCATATACATTCAAGTAATAATAAAATAAGAAGTAGGTAATAATAACCAGAGCCATATGAAATATGCACTTCACGAACCAAAATTAAACTGGAGAAATGGCTAAGCAGGAAAGGTCAGGGCTCATAAACTGAACATAATCTCCTGTGCTTTACGCCTCCCTCCCCAAAAGCAAATTAAATTTTAATGATTTTTGGAAGCTCTGGCTGCTAAATACCATTTCCAACCTTTTGTATGAGATGACAGCACAACCCTAAGGCCAGTGAAAGTGGCCAAGACCATGTGCTTTTACATGCAGTGTGTTGGATTATTCCCTAACACACATCCTGGTGGGTGATGCAAGCAGTTAGGACTGCAAGTTCTGCTCAGAGCTCAGGATATCAAGGTGACTGAGAGGGAACCTCTTGAGTGTCCCTCAGGATTAGAAGGGAGGGTGTCAGGAGTTAAGCAAGGACAAGAAGGAAAGGCAGAAAGTGATGCACAGG
>VWZS01004510.1:1590-61893 GCA_013397075.1 Rhabdornis inornatus
CCCCCCCCACCCATTTATTCTCCATTTTGTTTTGTTTTGGCGTTCCTTCCTGTTTTTGTTTTGTTTTGCTTTTCTGCTTTTTTTTTCCCATTTCTTCCCTTCTCTTCCCCTCCCCGGACGAAGGCGAAATTCCCGTGCCGGTCCCCACGGAGGCGGAGGGGAGCGGGCAGGAGGCAGCGGAGCGGTGCGGAGCTCGCAGCCCCCAGCCCCACACCGGGCACTGCCCCCTCCTCTCCCGGGATGAAGGTAGGACGGGAGGGGAGGGATCTGGGAGTGGGGCAAGCTCTCTGGAGGCGTGGGAGGCAAAGCAAACCCATGCCCCCCGTCCCCAAAGCATCTCCCCCGTTTTGGGGGGCTGCCAAGGTGTAGGGGATGGGGGACACTCACCCCTTCATTGCCAACCCAACCCTCGACTTTGCACCCACAGACTGGGCACAGGCCCTGCTGGACTCCCATCTGCTAGGACCCCCCAAATCCCCTTTTTTTTTTCCCACAATAAACCCCCCCCCGTGCTCCTCATCCTTAGCCGGGGGAGTGCTGTGCATCTTTTCCGCCCGCTGTTTTTAACGTGCTTACTACACGTTTTCAGGGTGTTTTTTGGAGCTATATTTAAAGCATGCAGTCAGTGGCTGGATTTAGAAATCCAGGCATAAATCACATTAAAACGCGGACGGCGACGATCCCAGTGCATCGGCAAAGCTTTGCCCTGATTTCATTCCTTCCCCTCCCGTCTTAAAAGCAGAACCGAGTCTGACAGCAGGGTCCCATCCCCCCCAAATAAAACCCTGTAGGGACAGAGGTGTGATTTGAAGGCAAGGGGGGCCCTGCTGGGGTTTATTCCGATGCATCCATGGCGATTTATTTATCGATGGGGGAGCTTGGATAATTCCAAAGCCTGGGGTCTCTCCCCACCCCAGCCCCTGTGCCTGCAGTGAAGGAGCTGCCATCCCTGGGGAGGGGGCTGTGGAGTGGGGGGGTCCCAATGAGGAGATCCCCAGGGAAACGGTTTGGGAACTGAGCGAAGAATTTCTGATTAATGACCAGAACAGCTCGGGATTTCGGTTTTCTCCATAAATCCTGGCTGATTATAACCCCTGTGCTCACCCTGGCAGCGGGCTTTGCGTGGAGGGGGGAGCCCAAGAAAGAACCCCCACCAGGGGCTGTACCCAGTGCCTGACAGCAGCTGGAGACTGCAGCATCCTCACCATCCCAGCCAGAGCAGGGAAGAAGGGAGAGAGGCCAGGGGGTGCACAGGGGGTTGGTGCCCTCCCCGCAGTTCACAGCAGTTCTGATCCCGCAGCTCTGGGGTTTGTAAAGGCAAACATGTCCCAAACCAGGCTGGTTTCGAGTCCAAGTACAGACTGATGTTTTTTTTTTTTTCCTTACCTGGCACAGGAGAGTGGGTATTTATGCACAATCCCACCCTGTTTTCCTGCTCTGCCACCTGTGTGTTCACTTCCACCCCAAATCCCGAGCTGGGACCCCAAGTGCCAGGACCTGCCCCATGCTAGGTGCCCTTTGCTTTCCACAACCTCCAGCAAGCCCCTGTACTGGGTTTTTTTCACAGCTAGACTGGCTCTTGGATACATCAGGCTGGATTTATTTTTTTTCCCTTTTACCCAATAATAAGCTTTTTACATCCAAGATCAGGGGGAAAAAAATAGGCAGGGAGGAGGGCTGACACGCACAACCCATAGAGAGCTTTGAGAGGAATACCAACCCCAAAGCTGTAATTACTGCCTGTGTTTCTTGGCTACGGATCAGCTGCTAAATTGGTTGTAAGGCACGGAAACGGCAGTTACACCTTTCAGCGGAAAAAATGTGGTTTAGTGGAGAAACGTGCATGGGAAACCTCCCCAAAACTGCAGTCCCCATACAACACCCTGCTATTGCACGTTCTGCATTTGGGAGTTTAAAACAATCCTCCATCCAGGTGAGCTGAGCTCAAAATGACAAGACCTTCTGCATCAACAGAGTAAATTGGGGATTTTTCCCTTGATCTGTCAGTTAAATCAAAAATACCCTCCTGGATGCAGGACACGAGCGAGAGAGAGGCAGGAGTATGTGCTATTTTGAGGTTCAATATAAAATAGATACCCTTGGCTCCAACAGTTCTCCATAGCCCAGCCCACTGGAGCTGCAGGTACTTTCGTATGCATACAAAACATTCTAAAATGGAAAATATTCGCAGCTGCTCTCGCTGTTTTGACAGGGGGGAAGGAATCGCGGGGCATGTTAAGGAGATATTAAAAGCTGTGGTTTGAAGCTCCTAAAGCATTTACTCAGCGGGAGAGCCAGAGAAAGAAGTTTAGAAGTTAACTGCATACTTGTGTGCCTTTGCTCTGTCCTTCTTAAAATTCACCTCTCCTATCTGCTTCTAATTTAAACAAGCAGAGCCCTCCAGGAACTGGAAAATCCAGATTTGCAGCATCTCCCAGGGAAAGACGATTTCCTACGTGCCCCCCCCCAGCGCGAGGGTCCTGCTGAAGGTTAAACTCGTGAGTGCCTTTGGTTTTGCACCAAGTTAATCTCCCCGCAAAATAAAAGACTGGGGAAATGCTGGTGAAAACTGCACTGGTGTTGCCGGCTGGTCCCTGGCTTGCTCCTGTCCCTCTTCCAGAGCCAGACGTGGATTTCACCACTTCTGCCAGCACTGAATGCTCATCCCTACACCGTGCCCTGGCCTGCTTCAGCTTCCCTGCCTGAAAACAGGGTAAACCCATCCACCTCCCCGGGGTACATTACGGTGGCTTAAAATTAACACTCGCAGATGTATTTTCAAATCCCCTCATGAAAGGCATGAGAAGCACTGGGTGTTAGCAGAATAGATCCTTCACCTTTTAGCAGCTGTTAATTGCCATTAAAACCAAACCTGCACAGCTTTATTGGAGCAGCATCTGAGTTTCTGTGTCGCATGCCACGCGTTGCAAAGCCCGTGTCCGCCCTTGGTCGTGCTCTCCTGCACGTGCTGGCTGCCATGACGAGGTGTGGTGGGTAAATCCTGTCCCACTGGTGGTTATCTCACACTTTGGGGCCCTTTGGAGGGTTTCCTTGGTGCCAGGCTTTTTCCTTCGCCATCCTGTGAGTCGTTGCACCAGCTGCAAGAAGCTCAACGCACCTTCCCTCGACTCGCAGCAGGGAGGAGGATGGGATGCAAGGCTTGTTCCCAAAAATACCCTGAGGAAGCAAGCAGGAACCTGCCCTCGAGGAACTGAGTCCCTGAGGCTGAATCCAGCCTGCAGCTGCCAGCAAAAGCACGTGCTGTGCTGGGTGTCATAGGGATGGGAATAGCTCTCAGTGACCAGCGTGGAGTAAATCCAAGTCATCAACAGGCAGGGCTGGGGAAAGGCTGCCAGCACTTCTCACTCCCACATCCACCAGCTGGGGGTCCCTTCCCTGCTGCTTTTGGGGTTCATTGACATGATCACTTCCGTGACATCCTCCCATTACCCTGCAGCCCAGATCTGGCTGGCAGGCAGGGGAGAAACCCTTGGGAAAACGCTGTGGCAGGAGTTCTCCCACTATCCATGAACCCACTGGCTCCTCACACCCCTCACAGGTCCTTCATGCACTCCCAAACATCCAGACCCACCCGGGAGTGCCCTGTGCCACCAAACTGCTGGTGGTAAAACACATCAGGTGGATTCAGCAGGGTAAGAGGGGATGAAGCCTCTGTGACTCCAGCATCCTGTTGGAGCCCAGGGTTTCCTCTCCCCCTGGATCCAGCACACGGAGGGGGTGTCCAGGGCTGGCTCCCAGGAATATCCCATCTCTTTTCCCATCATCCAGCCCTCTCCGTGGGGGAAGGGGCGGTTGGACAAGACGAGCCCTTTCTGCTCCACAAAGCTTGTCAGCCAGCGGCACTGCGCTTATAATTATTATTTCCCTAAAGAAGAGCCGAGCAGCTATAGACAAAAAAGTCCCCTCTTGTCGGAGCTGGAATTTGATGTCCTAACGACTGTTTTTGTACCGCGCCTGTTAGAGGAAAGAGCTCGGCAGGAGGGGGAAAGAGAGATTTAATTATAGAGCTGCATTGTGATTTTGCACACATAGCTGGCTGTTGTAATCAGGTTACAAGTGTATCTGATTTTCTTCCCTCCCCTCCCTCTTCCTCCTCTTTCTCTTTCTTTTATTTCTTTCTTTTTTTTTTTTCCCTCCCCTTTTTTCCTTTCGGAGGTCCAAATTAGTTGCTTATGTTTGGGTGTTGCAGAGATGAGCTGTTATTTGCCTTCACTGAAGATCTTGATCAAGGGAACAGTGTTTCCAAAGAACCTCGGCAGATCTTTGCCGGAGGAAGGCAAAGGTTCCCAGCTCCTATACAAACCTGCTGGGCACTCGCATTCCACCATCCCAGGGCTCCCTTCCCACCACCAAATTAAGGGGAGACACCCATGTATATCTATAAGTATATATATATACATATATCTGCCTCCCCCATGCTCCCCACCAAATTCCTTCACATCCAGGATTCCCTCAATAAATTGCTGCACTCGAAGAAGAGGAGCAGATTTACCTTACCTGGGGCAGGAGAAGAGAAAGAGAGGAGACAAGAACCTTTTTAAAAGAAACTTAATATTTTCCCTATCTGAGGCAAGTGATGCCGCACTGGGATTGGGGGCTGTTGTTGGGTTCATTTAGGAATCTATTGTTGTCCATGTGAATTCTTTTTTACATTTCGAATAACAGGATTATTTCCCCAGGGGGTAATATCCTGTAATTTGAACACAATAATGGGAATAAATTACTTACTTAGAACTAATAACGACAGCCTGATTCCAATATATATAGGAACTGTAACAGCTTTGGTTAGTTAAAGTGTAATTGTGTCGACGGATGACATTTTCTTTCAAAGGAATCTGAATGACTTTTAATTAAATTTGCTGGGGGTGGGGAAGAGAGGGAGAGATACACAGGGAGATCTCAGCTGCTGAGGCTGCGGCTGGTCCCAGCCTTGGTGCCCCAAGCCCAGCTTTGCCCCAGGCTGGGTGTCAATCCACGGTTGTGGAGTTTAAAGAGCAGGCACAGAACGGAGGAGAAGGAAACCAGCACCAAAGTTCCACAGGGATATTCCACATCCCCCAGGGATGGTGGAATGGAAGGGGTGGGGAGAATGAAGAGGGCACTGAGGCTGGAGGGGTAGAGGGGGTGGGAGGATGGAGCCCAGCAGCCCATTTCCCAAACTCCAGCATGGCAGAGGGCAGGGCAGTGCCCATATCCTGCCCTGGGGCACACGGAGTTTCCTCTACCTTTGCTGGGAAACAGAGGAGCTGACAGAGGGCAGGAGGCACCAGCAGCCAGGCAGGGCAGCTCTGCTGCTCACACTGGAGTCACAGAACCCCAGAATGGTTTGGCTTGAAGGGAATCTTAAAGCTTGTCTTGTTCTACCTCCTGACCTGGGCAGGGACACCTTCCACTATCCCAGGTTGCTGCAAGCCCCATCCAGTCTGGCTTTGGACACTTCCAGGGATGGGGCAGCCGCAGCTTCTCTGGGCACCCTGTGCCAGCAACTCCTCACCCTCACAAGGAAGAATTTCTTCCTTATATTCAATCTAACTCTGCCCTCTGTCAGTGAGAAGCCATCCCCCTTTGTCCTTTTACTCTATGCCCTTATCCAAAGTCCCTCTCCAGCTCTCTTGGAGCCCCTTTAGGCACTGGAAGGCTCCCTGGAACCTTCTCCTCTCCAAGCTGAACACCCTCAACCCAGAATTGTTACCTCAGCCCAAGAGTTCTTCAGGGAAGGCAGCTCTGACGAGGGGGATTTGCAGCAGCAGCTGTGCATCCCAGCTCCTCACCCTCACCCCAAAAACCCCCTGCAAGCCCCGGGCTCTGCACATCTCCTCACTGCTGCCTTCAGTGCCAACCGCTCCTCAGGTTTATTTCTGAATCAGCAGCACACGAGCTTCCCTTCAGTGTCAGAAAAAAAAATAAAAAAGCTTCAGTGTGCAGAAAGCCAAGTTCCTGCCCTGAAATAATCTTGGAGAGGAGCAGCGTGCTGCTGCCAGCGGCTCCAGCCTCCTCCAGGACTCATTTTCCTCTGTTTATCTTGAAAATATTTCTGTGCTGAGGTCCCACCCCGCACAGCACAGCCCTGCAAGGCCGCCTCCAGCCTGACACACGGCCTCTTGTTTATCCACAGCGAGTTTTACAAATAGCTTATTAAGCCCAGAGGTCTGTTTGCTGGGGGAAAACTTCATGGAGCAGCTCCTGAAGCCCCTCCCGAGGCTCCTGCCAGCTGTGCCCCTCTCCTAAAACCCCTCTGATGTGCATCCAGGGGCTCAGGCCTCTGTGTCTGCTGGGTTTGGGAATCACTCCTGCTTTGATAAAATTACCAGAGTGCTGCTGATGGGTCTCACACCACTCTCACCCTCTCCCTGTTCCCAGGCTGATGTCCCAGATGGGATTTTGGCATGGCACAGGGATGCTGTGGCACTGCTGGCTCTGCTTTGTGTGATCCCACAGTAGAGCTGCTGGGAGGTTTTTGCCTTTTGCAAGACTCCCCTGCAAGGGCTGCTGGTTTTGGGGGGGGGTTGAAGGGATTTGGGTTGCAAGAAGAATATTGTGAGGGCTGCTGAAAACATGTCCAAAGCCATGAGAGACGAGGACAGTTGGATGCTGTATATGGTGGTCCTGGCAGGAGCCTACTGAGACCATGCCTCAGATTTCCTCCTGTACCTCTGCTGCCCACCTGGCCCTGGGATCCCCAGAACTGAGCTGGGATGGGGGTTCCAGCCCACACCAACCTGTGTCAGGGATGTCCCACTGGGCTCGAGCCTGAACATGGGCATCTCTCTGACTACAGGGACCATCAAACCTGTGCCCAAGCACCTCTGTTCCTGCTGCCCCCACTGTCCTGGGCAGGAGCCTGGCTGTGCCCAATCCCCAGCATCCAGCCCCACCCTGGGATGCCCATCCTGGGCATCCCCTCCCCAGGACCCCCTAAAGCATCACTCCCAGAGCGTGCAGCCAGGCAGAACCCTGTAACACAGCAACATTCATAGCCCAGCTGAGGAGATTGAGTTACCTGCCCCTGGAAGAATAAAGGAGGCATTCAGCCATTTTTTTAAAGTCTTTTCCCCTGCCAAGGCCAGACACCGCGGTGACGGTGGCGCACAGAGGCAGGGAAACACGAGCCCTGGCCTCTCCCTCCGAGGGTGACCCCAACCTGCCCCACATCCCCCTCTTCTCCGACCCTTTAACACCCAGGGAAGCACATGCTTTGCTCACCCGTCACGAGCCCCCTTATCTTTTAATAAAACCTTTAAGAGCAGAAGTCAGGCAATGCCGGCACAAAGGCAGCTCAGCCTCCTCCCGGGACATTAATCATTTTCTTTGACACGTTTTGCTAATTAGCCAAAGCGTTTGACTCGACAGGGGAGAAATTGGGGCCTGGGAAAAAAAAAATAAAAAGCAAAAAAAATTAGAAGAAGGGGGAGAGGTGGAAAGGGAGGAAGAAATGGGAGAAGAAGGAGCTGACATCACCCCTGTGTGATCCTGCATCCCTGAACATCACCTTGCTGGGACAAAACCCAGCCCCAAGCCCATCCCAAGGATTTTGGAGCACCATGAGCTGCAATACGTATTTTACCTTCCCCATCCTACCCCTGGTTACCCCAATAGTGCAGATTGCAGCCATGAAGGGTTATTTGAAACACGCTGTTTGGAGCTTTAACTCGTGGCTTTATCTTTTACACGGCTGTTAATCCTTGGGACACATGTTTCCTATCAGCCCTTGATATTTAACGTACAATAAGTGTCTTATTAAATCCCAGGGACTGGCTCCATGCAGACCTCTCCCCTCAGGATCTATCCTAAGGACAACCCAAAGGCAGATGGGGCACCCCAGCTTGGGCACAGATTTGGGGTGTAGGATGTGTTATAATAGTCAGGGAGAGAACTAGAGTAGGGTGAAGGCTCCTCTGCACAGGAATTCAGCTTTTAAATTGGCTGAGCAGCCGCTTCTCCCACACAGGAGGAAACCCCTCACAATTTATAAAAATATGGTTTTTTTTCAGGGTTTTCTGGCAATGCTGTGGTGGCCAGTGAGCCCATCTGGACTAGCTACTGCTTCAGCATGACTTCTTGTTCTACGTCAGACTCAGTTTTCATAGGACTTGATGTTTGCTGAGGGAGAGACACCATAGAGAGAGCAACTCACAGTGAATTCCCTCTAATCCACAGCATTCAAAACAGAAAATCCCAAGGAGAAAGCAACGCCTGCTTATCCCTCCCTCCAGCCCAGCATGGCAAAATACTGGCTCCTGTCCCATCCCTGAACATCAGCTCTCCATCCCAGCTCCTTAGGGAAGGGCAAGGCAGAAAACCACAGGGCACAATCCCCTTTTCTCCACAAGACCAAGTGCAAGAACAACAAAATTGGGTGATGCAGCCCCTCACATGTTGTAAGGACACTCCCCTGCCCACGGCAACTGTCCCATCCCCATCCATGGGTACAAGGGAGCAGGAGCAGCATCCCAGAGTCACGTCAGTCCTTTGGGGAGTGTTAAAAAAACAAATCACAGCTCTTTGCTCCTCTCCAGCACAAGTTTCTCATTGCTGCGGGATGACACACTCCACCTCCTCCAAAACAAGGCGCTGTATTATTATTCTGTTTCTAATTTGGGGGTTGGAAATGATTTTCCATGCCAGATTCCAAATTAAACCATCACCCCCTCCTGAAAAAAAATTTTTAAAAATTGCCTATGTGCTTTCCAGAGAGAGGTGGCATGGTCGGTGCTCTGTGAGGAAATGGTGAGGGTGAGGTGCACAGCAGTGAGCACCACAGAACATCCCTCTCAATGCCTATTTCCAAGAAAAAACATTTTAAGGAACCAACTCAGTTAAATACAGAGCTGGCCCAGACTCCTGCTGCAACTGAGTCTGGGATGGGCCAGTCCCGCTGGGAAAGGGCCGGGCTCTATCTCTGTCCTCTGAAGGACTTGGAGAAAAAGTGGTGAAAGGCGAATATTTGGGAAGCAGCCTGGTACTGGGAACTCAATGGGAGTCAGCATCATTCCCTTTCTGAGTGTTTTAACCCAAATCTACCAATGGATCCTGTTTGCTTCCTACAGGGCATCAAGAAGCCAAGCCACACAGTGAGATATCACTTCTCCATGTCCTGCCTGGCCTTGGGGACAGTGGAGACACCCAGGACAAGCCTGGGTGAGTCCCCATCACCCCAGGTTGTGCCACAAACCTTGCAGAGAGATTTGGAGGGCCCCGTGCAGCTGGCTGTGCTGGCAGGAGTGTGGAAACCAGCACGCAAGGAGCCGGTGGAAGCCCTCCAAACTTCCAACGCCGTTGTATAAGAGCCACTCAAAAATACTAATCCCCAAAAAATTCAACCCTGGGAGCATGACCAGGCTGCCTCCCAGACCCCCAGACGGAGCATGGCTTGCACACCAGCCCTGCACACATCCAGGGGGGAAAATGCCTTCAGGTGAGCGAGCTCCACAGGAAGGTCGGGGTCCCAGATGTTTTCATACCAATGATCCTTTAAAAAAGACAGACAAGCGAGGCGCGGAGGCAGGATCACCCGACATGCCGAGCGCCGCCGCAAAACAAGTGGTTTTTCCATGAGTCACCAGTGGAAAGAGCAGAGCAGGCATCCCATGGGTGGGCTTGGCCGGAGCCGGCTGCGCATCCCCGGCATGGCCGGGAGGATGCGGCGGCTGCAGCCCCTCCACCACTGCTCTCAGCTCTCCCAGGGCTGCTGTGGGGTCTCACCGGGGTGGATTCCATGGAATCCGCAAGCCTCGGGATGCAGGGATGCATCCTGTGGTGCAGGGGTTTTCCAGACCCCCCCTTTTCCCCACCACTGATATTCCCCGTGGAGACCAAACTTCGGGGCGCCTTTGGGGCTGCTTCATTGCTCTGCCGCTGTCCCCTAAAACACTCCCGAAGGACTGAGGCAGAAAAAAAAATAAATAAAAACATGTGTAAGGAGCGCCCCGAAAAAAAGCGGGGTTTTTTAAATCGGTGGCGGGAGGGGGAGAGAGCGATGACAGGCAGCGCAGGAAATCCCCGGGACCGTAAATCCCATTGGGAACGCACGAAACCAGTGTTTCCTTCCATGGCTGGGTGGGAGGTTACCGGGAGGGCGGCGGGTGAGGCTCAGGGAATCTGGGCTGGGGTGTTTTGGTGTAAAAAAGGCGGCGATGGAGGAGTTGGTGACTCCCGGGCAGGGATGGGATCGCATCCCCGGGAGGGCTGGAGCTGCGTCCCGGCATCATCCCCCGCAGGAGAACAGCAGCCCTGGCTGTGCTGTGGGTACAGAAACGGCACGTACTTGTTGCTGGCCGGGTTTCCTGGCAGTCCCAGGCAGGATTTGGCTGCGCAGGAATTTGGAAGCTGCCTTAAATACAGAGAGAAATGAGAAAAGGCTGGGAGCGACTTTCCGAGCAGAGTTCAGCTGCAAATCCCCGCTCGGCCGCGGCCGCCCTCTCCCGACGCGGCTGCCGGGGATCGCCTCCTCCTCCTCCTCCTCCTCCTCCTCCCTGGGGACATAGAGGACATAGAGGAAGGCTCCCCAGAACCTTCCACACCTTCTCCTCCCCCTTCCCAAAAAGCCTCCTTGGCCACAACGCCCCTCAGCACCCAATCCTCCTTCTCACCTCACCCCGCTGAGGTGACCCCAGGGGTGGATTGTGCCGCTGTGAAATTCCGTAAATCCCCCGGGGCTGCTCTCACCCCATGGATGTGCTGGCTCAGCCATGGACTGACACCAGGCTTCACTGGGGGGGAAGTGCTCATTTGGGGGGCATCAGGAGGAAAGGGATGAAAAAGAGACAAGAGGTGCTGAGTGCTCTAAAACTCAACAGAGAAATTAAAATTCACCCCCAAAGTCTCCTCTGGATGCTCAGGAAGGTGCTCTCCTACCTCTGGAGCTTTGCATGGGTGGCTGTCCTCATCCAGGGTCGGTGCTGGGGTCATTTCAGCTCCACACCCTTCAGGAGTCCAGCTCTGGCTCTTCACAATCCCAGATCCATTTTCAGGGATTTGCCTGCTTCATCCTGGTTTGTTGTATTTATGGGAAACCCAGAGTTTCTTAGGAAAAACAAGCCCAGTGCCTTCCTCAGCTTCCCCAGTGACACCCTGGGGTGGGGAGGGTCCTGGTGACAGATGGTACCCAACTCTGCATCACCAAAATTCAGGTTACACCTTTTCTTGGAGGGCCAAGGAGGAACAGCCAAGAACTTTCCACCCCAGTGATTTTTTATCTCATTTAGGAGAAGGTTTTTAATTACTGGTGCCACTACCCCATGCACTTTCTGTGTAAACACAGCCTCTCCGTGGTGGTTTAAACAGACTGAACTCACACACCTTCCTTAGAGCATCCATTGGGAAAAGCAACCAGCCTCGATGTCCTGTCAGAGGGAGGGGGAAGCCCAGGTCCTGGAGTCAAGATTTCTACAGGAATAAATATACTCAGGATATACCCCAAACCCATCAGCTCTGTGTTTCCCAGCTCTCTCCTCATCCAGGGACAGGGACCAACACAGGAACCTCTCCAACTCCCTATATTTGCCCTAAAGGGATTTTCCTGCCTTTTTTTTCCATGGTTCAAGCACCATCCTTTCCTACAGCACCTGGGACACAGCAAACATTATTCAACATCTTAGCTAGGTTTTATATATTAATCTTTTAACTCCCAAACTGGAGCTTGCAGGGGAAAAATCAAGTCAGGCGGGAACGGGATCCCAGCCACAGCACTGCCCGGTTTTCAAGCATCTCATTTGGCTTCTTGAGCTTCATTTTGGGGAGCAAACAGCTTTTCTGTACTGGGTTGTGCCTTGTGCTGCCTCTGCCTGATGAAGAAGCCCTTGAATATTGTGGAAAGGGCTCAGCTTTGCTCTGGTGAAAAGCTGCTTTCTCAAAAAACCTCAAAACAAAAGCTTCTGTAGGAAAAATAGATGGTTTGAGATGGCCAGGGGTGCTCATCAGGGATTCAGGGCTGGATTTGTCCCCCCCAAGTGTGCCCATCAGCCCCCCAAAAAGCCAGTTTTGCTCATTGCTAATAACTCCCTGCAAAGAGGGGAGGGAAGAAAATTCCCTTCGTGCCCTCACTTATGCAGAGACAAGGAAATGTCGTTAAACTAAACCAAACAAACGAATCCAGAGGCAAAGAGAAAAATCACATTATCCCCAATCATAAATCCTGGAGAGGAGTATTTACAGGCTGAATTGCCAAGTGCATTGGAACTGCAGAGCATCCGAAGAGCAGATAGCCATAAAGGCAGACAACGGCCCTGGAAAAATGCTTTGATTAGGATCTGGGCAGCATTCAGCCCAGATGTTCATTTGTCAATGGAAGAGGGATGGGGGGGAGGTGAGAAAGGCTTTAAATTAATCTTTACAACTAGAAAGGAGCTTGTAATACACACCATATGGGGAGCAACGTCCTTGGAGCCCCCTCTCCTCCCCCCAGCCCGGCGTGCTCGGAGCCAGGCTGGGACCCTCCAGCCCGAGCGTGTCCTCCCAGTCCCCCCTCCTGTTTTATCCCTGCACCAAACACCCTGTGAGCCCAAACCCCTTCCACATGTGCTTTTTTTCTAACACTGCGAACAAAACAAACTGCAACTCCTCTTATAACACCAGATCTCTTTTATTATTCCCCCCCTCCCTACTCCAGACTTTGATACCTGCTCCCCTCTCCCTCCAATATCCACATGTGAGGGGTTTTTTTAACCCTTCCAAGCTGCCAGCAGTGGTGAGGCAGGGGCTGTGTGTGGAGAGGAGGGACGAGGCTGTTTATTAAACGCCAACATTCAAATTAATTCCCCTAATGGACTCAGCGACATCATGGTGTGCATTTAAATGAACGCTTTGTCATATTTCATAGCCAACCTGCAGCTCTCTGCAGAGCAAACCTGCTGGAAAGCCTGGAACAGCAATGACAGGGACAAACCTACAGAGAGATAAATAAGAATGAAATACAAATCCCAAACCCAACATGGAGGGGGGGAATAGAGAGCCCAGGAAGCCCTTGGAAATTTGGAGGTGCAAGAGACTCCAGGCAGGGCAGAAGGAGCTGTGTGATGGGAGGGGGAGATGCTTTTCCTTATGGGAGGGGGAAAAATCCTCTTGCTGCTGGGGCAGGAGGCAGCAGAAAACCTTTGGCTGGGATAGGGAACCCTTGCTCAGGCCAGCACAAAGCCACTGTGTCCCAGATGGAGTCTGGGCTGTGTTTGCTCCACTGAAGCCCTGGGGAGCCCCTCCACGGCCAGGACCAACCCCAGCACCCCCAGCTCAGCCACAGACACCCAGCAAGGAGGGAAATCCTCTCCATCCTGCATCCCCCTGGACCACCAGTGTGGGGATGAGGGTGGAGGTGCCTGGCCAGCATCCCTCCTCACAGCATGGGCTGGATTCTGAAACCCAACCCCTCCTGGCAAGCTGTGACTGCAGAGCTGAACGTCCCAGCTCCTGGCAGAGCATCCCTGCTGCTCCTGAGTAAACAGTTCTTCCCCCTGTCATCCCTGGGACAGCCACAGGTTACTCACCTTGGCTTCAGCTTCAAGCTCCTGGTCTTTTTATCAGCCTGATGGAAAATTGGTGTGTGCACACACAGCCCCCATGTGCAACATCACACATCTCCTGCTCCTCTGCTTCCTTTTCTTCCCCCACCTTTAAGAGCTACACCAGAGATTTCTTTCCACCTTTGAGGGTCCTTCTCCTTTTCTCCATCCTGTCCCAGGCAGCTTCTGTGTGATCTGGAGGATGAGGAGGGGCTGGGGGAAATATTGCTGCCCCACTGCTGTTCAGCACACTGGCATGACCAAGGGTTTTCACACACCACGAGGGCCAAGGGAAGGGGGAATTTTCATGGTCCAGGACAGGGGTGCAGGCAGCAGCCCCAGCCACGTGCTGGGCACAGGCAGGAGAGCAGAGGGAGCAGTGAATGCTGGCAGCCAGGTCTGCCCCTTCCTTCCAGCCCCACTGCAAGCTGAAGGTTCCTGAACATGGATGGGCCAAAAAAGCAAAAATCATAGAATCCCAGAAGGAAAGGACTCCAAAGACCATCTCATTCCACCCCCTGCCATGTGCAGGGGCATCTTCCACTATCCCAGGTTGCTCCAAGCCCTGTCCAACCTGGTCCTGAACACCTCCAGGGATGGAGCAGCCACAGCTTCTCTGGGCAACCTCTGCCAGGGCCTCCTCACCCTCACAGGGAAGAATTTCTTCCTAAAATCTAATCTAATCCGGCACTGTTTGCAGAAGGTTCTCATTTAGGGAAACATCTGGAGTCAGCACTTCTCCCCCAAAGGGCAGCAAAGGGTTCAGAGGACAGCAGCCCTCATGCTGGGGAGGAAGAGGAGGAGGAAGGAGCCCATTTTCCTCGCCCCCCAAGGTGGGGACACAACATGTTTACACTTGGTGTCTGTTACCTGGCCTCGAGTGAGCAAGGCACCAGCCCCCTGCCAGAAAGAAGGGTGAAAACCCCCTGGAACCCCAGCCAGGAGAGCTGCCCCTCCAGCTCCCAAGCCACGGGGGCCAAACAAGTGCTGGCAATGCCCAAGGTCCTGCCAGGGCCAAGGGGGCACCTGGGTTTGGCTGCAGGACCCTGTGGTTCTGATGGGACAGGAGGAGCAGGGATGCTTCTGGTCCCCTGGGTGTGTAGGGAAATGGCTTACAGAGGGACAGCACACCTGGGGACATGGCTGTTGTCACAGCACCTGTGACACATGGGGATGGCACTCCTTTTTCCAGGTCCTTCTGAGCCTTTTCCCCGATTGTCCATGGCTGCAGAGCAGGAGCATCCCTCCAGCCAGCAATACCTGGGGTGCAAACAGAGTGAGGAAAGGTCCTGTCCCCCCCCATCCCGGCCAGGGCAGGTCCCCAGGAGCTGGCAGGTCCTGGCTGCAGTGACACTGGGCTGCAGTGACATCTGCTGGGCTCCCCCCCAGCCCCTCTGGCACTGCACAGCCCGAGCAGGATCCGCTCCCCAGCCCGGGGTCTCCGGCCCCGATCCCAGCCTGATCCCCTCTCCAGCTCCCATCCAGACACCTCCACACCACATCCCTCACCAGCTCCAGGAAAAGCCTCCTTTGCATCCCCAGCACCAGGGGAGGGGTCCTGGGGGTGGTCTCGCTGCTCCTGAGGAGACCAAAAACCTGGAAAAATCCGCATTAAGGGAGAAAATGCACAAATGAGGAGTGGGGGGCAGAGACTGGGGAGGGAGGGGGGAGTTGTTTATCTAGAGCTGATTTTGATTTTCCTCTTTCAAATATCAGCAGGATGCTGAGCCTCGCCTCGTTATGCAAATAGAAGCAATTAGAGCTCACCCAGGCTCGGCCCACGTGATGGTTTATGGCACTCGCAGAAATCCTTCCTGCTGCATGAGAGGAATAACAACAGCTCCCCGTGCCTGCTCCAGCCCGTGGCCAGGGACACGGCAGGGTTGGACAGGGGAGCCCCAGAGCTGGGACAGCTCCCCCATCACCACCCCCCAGCCTCCCAAAGTTCTCAGAGGAGGATTTTCCAAAGGAAGAGTTTTCTCCTCTTCCGTGGATACACCGACCCTGCCACCAGCAGGTCTCACTGGCTCTTGGGATGTGAGAGGAGGAGGGATGGAGGAGGAAAGCATCACTCCAAAACCTTTTTCCCCACCAAGCCACAAAGTCAGCCCCCAGCAGGGCATTGCTTCTCTTTGGCACTCGGATCTGAGCAGATATCATTTGCTACACTCCAGCAGAAAGAGGCAAAGCAAAATGTCCTAAATTCCCTAAAAAAGCACAGAAAAGTCACCCCCACACTCTCCCCAGTCTCACCTGGGCTGCAGCAGGGGGTGGAGGTGGCTCCATCCCCTTCCAGCACTTCACTTCCCCAGGGCCACGTGCCAGCCTGCAGGGACCAGACACAGAGTTTTAAATCAGGCTGGACTCCCATAAATCCATCATCTCCTCCTGATTTACATCCAGGTAGCCAGGAGGATTTACTCCCAGTACCTGCCTTGAGTTTCCCAACCCCAGAGGAGCACAGGGAAAAGGAAAAAAGACAGGCTCTTTCAATATTGATCTTGCTCCTAAATCTCTCTCTTTTTTTTTTTTTTTTTTTTTTTTGCCTTCTTCTTTGGATGCAAATGGAGATTGATGAGCCCAGGCCAGCAGCTCCTCACCTCTGAGGGTCATTTCTCTGTGTTTCCCGGGGGGAGGAGTGGGCAGTGGGATCCCACAAGCCCACAGAGGCCATCACCCCCTAATCCATGGGCAGGAGAGAGCTCCCAGCACCTGGCTCAGCCCAGAGGCACTTGCAGGGTGGGATGAGGAACATCCTCATGGATGGAGGGGGTGAAGGACATCACCATGGATCATTTCACAGGGATATGGCATTAAAGCCAGGAATTCTCCAACCTGCATCCTGCTCTGACTCCATCCCTGCATCAGCAGCTCTATCCAGGGCTCACAGGTTGGAAGAACAGCAAGGAGCCCTTTCCATCTCCCCAAAAAACCCCCACTCCATCTCACAGAGGGAGACAGAGTGTGATCACCATGGAGAAATGGAACGCTGCAGCCACAGGATGGTTTGGGAGTAAGACCCTCATCCCCAGCCTGAAGGACACCCAGAGCTTTAGGAGTTACCCAAGCATCCAGCAGGGGCTGCAGGAGCTGGGAAAGGGCTGAGTCAGCACCCAGAGAGTCGCCCCCAGCCAGGCCATTTGTCAGGCAAAGGTTGGGAAGGAGATTTTCTTCCATAGCAGGACTGGGCAAATAATTCATAGCAGATAAATAATTCACCAGGAGTTTAGCAGTGCTCTGGCAGCGGGCTGCCTGCGAGCTGTTAGCAATTACCCTGTATTTATTTGTGATACCGAATTTTGAGGTGAATTATTCAGAAAAGACATTTCTGGGCTGAGAAAAAGCCTGGAGAAAGGAGGTGATACCTGAAATGACAGGGAAAATCCTCCTCAGGAGGAGTCAGTGGCTGCAGAAGACGTGGTGGTGCTGTGATTATTTAGGGTCTGAGGTGCCAGGAGCACCCAGCGCTGGATGGATGTGGAGGAGACCCTGGATCATTGGGGTTCCATCCCCTCCCTTCCCAGCCCAGAGCCCCTGGACATCCCTGTGCTTTCTGTTCCCTACCAGCCAATTCCTCTGCTCAAGGAAGAAGAGATGAAGGAGCAGAATAAATTCAGATTTCTGTGTGGATGAGCATCTCCTGAATTGCTTTAATGAGGAATCTCCCTGGCTGTCCCAGCTGCAGGCTCCTCTACAGCCACACGTGGTGGGGACACCCACAGGTGTCTCAACTCATTTGGAGTCATCAGCCAAGGCTTGGCCCCCAGTGCCTGCAGTGAAGACACACAGAGGGAAAAAATACTCGATTCAAGCGAAAAATAAATTTTCTTGAAGGATAAAGTAATTATTTTAGCAGGAAATAAGAGCAGCAGCGTTGGAGGGACACAGGAAATGTCACAGAGAGGCTTCTCAGCTTCCAGACACTGCTCCTGCTCCAAGGGGAGTTTGGCTCTTCTCTTGCCTGGAGCAGAGGATCCCCACAGCAGTGAGAGCAGCAGCCTCTGGCCCTTCCCCAGGCAGCTCCATCTGCTCTTCATTCCCAGGGGTGAGACTGCTGGAGGAGAAGACTCAAGGCCAGGTTGGACAGGGCTTGGAGCAGCCTGGGGGTTTGAAAGAGATGGTCTTCAAGGTCCTTTCCAACCCAGACCACCTGGGATCCTCTGAAGACCCAGACCACACAGAGCAGCCTGGCAGCTCCCCACAGGCACTGTCACGGATTCCAGGAGTCAGGCTGGAGTCACCTCCCTTCAACAGGAGGACACCACTGGAAGTGACAGGACCCTAAACCTTGATTCCTGAGAACATCCAGATGGACTGAAGAGTCTAATATCAGTGATAAAATCAAATGCAATCTCACAGCTGGATATTTTAAAGCCCATCTTGTGATTTTAAGGGTTTAACTCACATTTACTCCTCATGCTGGTGACTGTCCCAGCAGTGTGACCAAGTGTCCTTGTCCCTTCCCGTGGTGGGAAGCAGCTTTGGCAGAGCTGGCAGCCACTCTCCTGCCTTCCCAGGGCCACTCCAGCTCTGCACAGTGCCCAGGGACAGAGTAAACCCCTCTCCCCTCTCCTTTGGAGGGTGTCCCCAGGTGCTGTGGTCCCACACAATGCACAAAGCATCCCCTGAGCCAGGAGCTTTGGCAATGTCCCCTCCTCACCCACTGAGGCTTTGCAAGGCTCCTGAATCAACAAAAATTAACAAACCTCTCTCTCCATGAGCCAACTGCTACAGGCTGCAGATCAATGGAACAGGTAAAAAAGAAGAAAACAGAAATAAATTTGCATGAATGTTCCCTGAGGGATGTTTGATTCCACAAAAGGAACACATCTCCTCTGGCTGGGCTGAGATCCTCAGCAATACCAACCATTCTTCTGTTTTCTCTTGAATTGCCAGTCATGCATTTTAAATTATCTTTAAAAAGAGAATGGAGGAAAGTGATTACCTCGGGAGATGCTGGCTCGGAGGCACAGTCCCACGGGGAAGAAGGAGGTTCCAGACCCCACCAGCTGCTTCCCAGGCTGCCAGAGCCCACCCAAAGGAGGATGAAGCCCACAGATTTTTCTCACTGTCTGGAAGGGACTCGTGGGTGTCACCTGCTGCCTTCCTCCAGACGTTCCTCACCCTCACCTGGTCCCTGCCAGCTCCCAGGACACTGGAGTGATCCTCAGCCTTTTCCAGCTCAGCTGGGACAGTCTGCACAGCCTTGGTGGTTAACCCACGATATTTCACCCAAATTTGACGAGGGAGTGATTTATTACACTGGCAGGGGGGACAGCCAGCGTCTCTGGCAGGAGGGGACAAGTGGCAGAGGTTTGGGAACAGGGAACACCCCCAGGGCTCAGAAGTCCAGGAGAGTTTCCTGCTCCCTTCTGAGGCTGAGCTGGAAAAGGCTGAGGATCACTCCAATGTCAGGTGCCTTCATCAGGCTGGGTGGGAAGGCTGGAGGTGGAAAAAGCCCTCGAGCACTGGGAAGGGGAGCCAGTGGCCAGGAATGGTGATAGGGACACTGGGGACTCCCTGACCAGCTCACACCAAACCTCTCCTCAGGCTCTCCAGTCCTTGCTTGGTCTCTGTCCACTGCCTTGGCTGCACCCCCTTTCCCAGGGGTGGAGGACAAGGAACAGAAGGAACCAGAGAAGGATCAGCATCCACCCACCACTGAGCCAGGGACAGCCCAGCTCAGCCCCTGCCCAGGGCTGGGGTGCCCATGAAGAGCTCCCTGAGGCTCCTGCTGGTGCCAGAGGGTCCCCTGGGATCTGCTTGGCTGCCTGAGTGCAGCTGGGCTGGGCTGGTGGGAGCTGCAGCCAGGCACTGGCACATAAATTCACCATCCGGAGCCTGAGTGGATCAGGGAGCAGCCCACGGACACAAGGAGACCTGCCCTGCCCCATCCCACCCCGTCCCACCCTGCAGGAGCTGGCTCACCTGGAATCCCCCATGTCAGTGAGAAATGAGGGAGGAATGTGGTGGTTCTGGGCCCTGGATCTGCAGAGTTTCTCTAACAGAGAAGCAAAATGAGGAGTCTGGAGATTTTGGTGCCCTCACCCCTGCCAAGGCTTCCCCCTGTGCCACTGCCAGCCTGGGAGTGACAACCCAGGGTGCCCAGAGCTCCTGTCCCTGCACGGCCCCAGGGAGAGGATGGGGCACCCCAATGCCCCCAGGATGGGGGCAGAAGTACAGACAACAAAAATAAGCTTTTATACAAAACACAAAACACAGATAGATCCATTCCAGCCGATGTAAGAGGAAAGGAAAGGGAGGAGGGAAAAGCAGCAGCTGGGATTTTGGAGAACAATGTGGGGAGAAAGAAGAAAGAGGGAGGAAGATGAGTGCGGTTGGGTCGCCCGTGGCTGTCAGCCCTTTCTGGGGGAAGGGCAGCAGGAAAGTCACTGATCAGCCAGATCTGAAACCAGACAAAACTATTTCCACATGCCAATAAAACCCAGAGCGTGGAGGGTTTGCAGGGATCTGGGGCCCCCATGCTGCCTCTAAAACAAACCAGAGGGGCTGGGAAGCTCACCCAGGCAGGAGCTGGGACGTGGGAGTGCAGTGATGGCATCTGACCTTTCCTTCCTCATCATCCTCCCCCTTCTTGCCCACTGCAGCTCATCCCTCCTGGCATTGCCTGTATCGAAGGGACACGAGGAAAACAGCTGGGCAGTGCAGGCATTGCTCAGTGGGGCTGGTGACAGTCCTGGGTCTCCCACGTGGGTCACCTGAGAGTTGGGTGGGCTCCAGCATGTGGGATTGGGGATTGAAAGGCTGGAAGGATCCCTGCTCCCTCCCCGAGGAGCCTGATGCTCCCAGCCCTCTCCATGCTTGGATGGGGACATTCTCCAAGCCACAGATGACAGAGACCTGCTCCCACCTGTGTCCCACCGTGCAGTGACCTTGGCTGAGCCTTTGCCTCACCCTGCCTGAGTCACTCAGCTGTGACTCCCCGTGCAGGCACCAGGCCCTGGCCAGAGAGGGAAGCAGCCCTGAGCTGTGATAAATCACCCCAGAGAAAGCACAGCACCCACTGCCCACTCCCAGGCTGTAAATCTGCAGCAGCAGGAACCAGAGCTCTTATCAGGAGAGGCCACATCCCTCCCCAGCCCAGCTCAGCCCTCGTGCTGCCCACGTGGGATTCCCAGGGAGAGGAAGAGGATGCCAGGCTACCCTGAACCACCTCAGCCTTATCAGGCACCACGTTCCCTGCTGAGCTCTGCACCCCAGAACTCGCTCCCACACTCAGGGGGATCATCATCTCCATGGCCAAGACCCAATTCCTGTCCCTCAGCCTCCAGGAAACATCTTCATCTTCTCCCTTTAACTCGACAAGCACAAGGGCAGGACAGCTGTAATGTTTCCCTCTTCGCTGCAAGTGTTTAAGAAACCTTGGACACCTCAATCCTATGGGAACATCCTGTTCTCTGGGGAATACAGCACACAGAACTGAAGGCATGGACTGAACTCCCTTCCATGGGAGAGGAGGGCATTGAGGAACCAAGGAAAACACCAAGGAAGGTCCTTGGGTGCTTTGGAAACTGAGGGGTTCTCCAGGCAGCCTGGAAGTCACTGCCACACACAGCTCCAAGAAAGGCTGCACCCTCATTGTGTTAATTAACAGTGGAGAAGGAAATCAAGCACAGGTCTGTGCCCCATCATCCCATTCCACCAAATCCATCGGGCTCCACAGCCTGCCCCAAGGGAAAGGGTGACCTGAGTGACTTACAGAGGGTGGAAATTCCAGGTCTGCTCCCAACTATCAGAGCAAGGAGATGCTGGAACACCCCTGGCATAAGAAAAGCAGATGTGAAACAGGCTGCTCAAACCAGGGCAGGATCCCATGGCACGGTCACCAACAATCACAGGAGCTGACAGTGACACCAGAGCCCTGCTATAGATGGAGACACATCCTGATTGGAACAACTGGGCAGAGTCAGAGCCTGGTCACAATGAGCTGCTCACACATTTGCTGGCCAGCTGAGCTGTGCTTGTAGGGCAGGGGTAGGATTATGCTGGAAATGGGAACATTCCTCAAAATCATAGCCCCTGATCCCAACGGAGTGGGTGACCCTCCCCATGGCAAATGAACCCATCAAAGCCAACAAGGCAAAAAATGGTAATGAGAGGTCTGGAGTCTGAAGGTAGCACTGAAAAGCAGGTCCAAGGAGCAGAGAAATGTTACCCTGAGTTTTAAAAGAATAAAAGGGTGCAAACATCAGAGCTCCTGCAGGGGGCTGGGGAAAGCCCTGCCCTCTCCACTGCTCTTGGTCCTCTGAGATTTTCTCCTGTTCTGTTCCCACCCATAACAGGGTTTTATGATGGCATTAAACTCAATGCTCCCAGCACCTCTGGGAGTGCAGGACCTGCTCAGAAGGGTTATTTCAGCCTGAAGGGCAGATTTACCACAAACAAATCCAAATGGAGAAGCAGCCACGAGGTTTTTACACCTTCTGTCAGGCCTCCAGCATGAGAGGGGCACAACTTGTTCCTTCCTCTCTCTTTTCCCTTTCTTAGTAAATTAAAAATAATGGTGGTAAATGCCTCTTGGCTTTATCCTCTCCCACCAGAGCAGATTCAATTAACAGCTTCCCCGAGTGGCAGAGGTGTGATTTACTCCCAGAATGGGATGTATTAAGATGCAGGGCAGCAGGAAGTTTCCATCTGCCCCCCAACCAAATTCCCCAACCATTCCCACACTGAGGATCAGATAAGCTCTCCTGCTTCCCTTCCTCATTAATGGGTTTGGGAGGCACAGCCTGTGGTTTTGCTAAAGAAGCCTTGAGGACACATTCACCTGGGAGAGCTCATGCCAGATTCCTTCCTTCAGCATCCCTGGGATGCTCTCTACATCCCCCAAAATCACATCAGTACCCACCAGCTGGGCACAAGGTGCTTCACACCCTGAGCTGGCAGCTGCTGCTGACACCAAAACCACCCTAAAATATCCCAAAGGGAATTCCCATGATAGAGGTGGGAAGCTGAAACCTTAACAGGTCCTGTATGAAAACAGCACCGTGCTCAGTGTGAGGGGCTGCAGCCCCCTTAGAGGACCCCAAACCAAACTGTTCCCTTTCCACCCACACCCCATCCTCCTGCTGCCCTGGGATTGGCTTCCACACCCCATCCCAGAGCTGAGTGCCCAGTGTGGAACTCCTGCTGCATCCAGGCAGGAGAGAACCATGCTCCACCACCATGCCCCACACCACTCACACCAAGCCCTCTGCATCCCACGATTCCCATTTGATTCCCCTTTAGAGGGGCTGTAGTGCAGCATGTATTTATACTTCAAAACAGCTTGTTTGTGTAATTGCCAAAAAAATGTTAAAAAAAAAAAAGACAAAACCAGCCCTGCTACAATGACTAATTAGCTCGCTCCTGCCTCGTCCCCTGTAAACAAATGTATTTGTAACCAATTTGCAAGCACTTTGCATAAGGGGCCCAGAACACTCATGCCTGTTTGATGCATTTTGACATTAATTTGATAATAGCAGCTTAACAAGGAATCCAGGCTCCCCAGCTATAAATATGCTGCTTTTCCACTTCCTTTTATCTGCACAGTGAAATAATGTTTTTCCCCCTGCTGCAATAACCACCATCCAACCCTTTCATGAATGCCCTTTATGTCCTTTAGCATTTTCAAGGCTGCTTTGCTTTTTTTTCCTCCTGCTGGAGAAAGTAAAAGGGTTTTATTAGTTGTATTTTTAATTCCTGTTCATTGGGAGGGAAGCAGAAGAGGGGACAGTGATGGTGCTCTGATAATGCAGCTTCCAGGAGACAGGGAGGAGAGACTTGTTTGCACAGAAATACTGCTCCATCCATTTGTGTTTCCTTGGAAAAAGAAAGCTCATCCTTTTCCTTCTCTTCTCCACTTGCCATGGCCCTCTCTCTCCATGCAAGCCTTCACCACCATACCAAAAACCAAATTCAAGCAGAGTGAAACGGGAATGGGAACCTGGAGTCCACTCTGATGGCAACCAAAAAGCACAGGAAGGGCTGGATCACAGGGACTGAACCAGGGCTGTGGCTCATCCATGCCCTGACACCATCATTCCTCCTCTCCTTCTGGTCCTCCCCAAGACTTTCCACCTCTCCCCATGGTCAGAACCTCACTTACACACCAGTTCTCCCTTGTGCAGTGCAGGTATCCTCCACCTCTGCCTCATCTGCCAGCCCCTGGGAGAGGTCAGCTCTGGGGCTGGGAAGTACCAAGCCCAAAATTAACACCTTGGAAATTGTCAGCTGCATCCTGTGGCCACAGACATCCCTCAGCCTTGAGGAACTGAAGCAATCTGGCCTCTCTGCTCCATACTCCCTTGTCCCCTCCCTCCATGTGGGTACCAGGGATGCACAAACTGCTCCCAAATTGACCTGTGGGAGAAGTTGCACCTGGAGCACAGACCTGAGGACCTCTCCTCCTGCCATCCCATTCCTGGACACCTCTCAGAGAATGTCCCAGCAGGTGGAAGAACCAGGGCCTTTTGCCCCCTTTTCCTGACATCACTACTCCATGTGCCCCCCTCATGGCTGTGCAGGTGAGGGCAAACCCAGAAACATCTGAGACATCCAAGCAGAAAATCTCTCCCTGTGCCAAGCTGAGCTCTGCACCCTCAGCATTCCCACACATCCACTCCAGTTCTCCTTCCTGGAAACTGAGTCAGGTCCCTCCTTGCCAAGAGATAAACTGGCAGAGGACATGAGATCAGTACCAAAGGGGGAGAGGGATGCTCTGCACAGGCTATCCCTGGCTTTCCTCCCACCAGTGTTTCATACTGACCACGGCTCTTCCAGCCATTTCCAGAGTCCTCCCCTAGGATCATTAATTCCAAAACCCCACAGCAAGTCCCAGCAATAAGATGATAGAGGCTTAGCAGAATCCAAAAGCAAATTTTTTCCTCAGCCTCCGCCCTCCTTATCTCCTTCTTCCCTCCCCTCAAAGCACATTTAGATAAATGTTATTGGAACAATAAAATCCATAACTTAAACACAAGTAGAGGAGGGATGAAAGGAGAGTCTCCACTCCGTGCCTGGGTGAGCAGACCTGCCAGAACAGAAAAACAACAGAGGAGAGCCCATGATCTCCTCTGGGATAAAACCTTGGATCACTGCAGGTAGATCTCCTCCAGTCCCACCACAAGTCCTGCACGGACTCACTCACCTTTTTAAAATTGATCACACCCCAGTTCTGAGGCTCTTCTCTATTTCACCTACCTGGGGCCAGCTGACTTAAGCACATGAGTACATGAGCTGCACCATTTTCCACCAAGCTGCTCCTCCTGTGTGTTTATTTTGTGGATTTTCTTAACTCAAAGAAGGTGCTGAAGCCTGGCTTCCCTGTGTACCACTATCCCTGGGAACAGCAGCACAGACACAGCTCACCAGGGCGCTGGTGATCAATTTTCTTGAGCATTGATCACACAGATGAGCCCAAGGGTTGTGTGGCCCCAGCACACCCATCCCACTCCCCTCCAACCCTTCAGTGTGGGTGGCAATGCCCTTTCAGCCACCACTGCAGAGCTCCAGGATCCAGTGACCAGAGGTGGCTGGCAGAGCAGAAGTGCTGCTGCCAGAGCAGGTAAATGGTTTCCTTCACCATGAGCAGCCTATCCTACCCACTCCCACCATCCCAGCTTCCCCTTCCTGCAGCCTCAGCCAGCCCAGCTCAGCTAAATTCATGCAGTCATGGTGCCATTATGGGATTTTGGCCGTCCCAGTTCACATTTCACCAGCCCATGGCTTGAGTGGTGCAGGTCCTGTCTGCTGTCCAGGGGCTGGAGCTGTCAGTGAGGTGTGGGTGGTGGCTCAGAGAAACAGACCTTCCTCGAGTCACAGTGAGTCACTGACCCAGGGATAATGGTTACAGAATCCCAGAACAGTACAGGTTGGAAGGGACCTCAAAGCTCATCTCATTCCAGCCCTGCTGCCATGGCAGGGAACCTTCCACTAGACCAGGCAGCTCCAGTCCTCACCCAACCCAGCACTGAATGTCCTGTCCCATATCAGCACAGCTCAGCAGTCAGATGTGCAGAGATCCAAGAGAAGAATTTCCTAAACACAGAGTAGATCCTTCTTTAGCTGAGTCCCCAGAACAGCATCCCCAAACCCAGGAGAACAGGGCTGTAACCCCAAAAGTGCTCCTCCCAGCACTCCCAGTGACACTCCACAAGCCCCCAGTGCAGACTGGGGCTGCACCCAGGCACAGCCCTGCCCACACACCCCTTACCTGGCAATGCCAAAGTGTTCCCCATGAGAGGGTGTCTTTGGGCTCCACACTGAGAGGGAAATGGGAAGCAGGAGGCAAGGAGACAGAGCTGGTTCCAAATGTTTCACTCTTTATTTGAAGTTTTACATGCCACCAGCGTACATGAAAGTTGCACATTCAGAATTCGACTCACTACAAGGACAAAGGGCCAGATGCAAACACGAGAGTCAAACGAGCGCACGGACAGAGGAGCCCCAAGCCAGGAGCCTGTAGGGATCTGTGACCAGCCTGTCACCCTGATGGCACTTGGGGTATCAGAGATGAACCCACAGCTTTAGAACCACCTCCCTTTGCCATCTCCAGGGTCGTGAGCCGGGTCCTCTCTCCTAGTGTGGCACCGCTCCCTCTCAATGAGCTAAACAAGCATTTTTGGTAACATCTCTACCAGAACTGAGGGTGTTTGGAGACCAACTGCCCATTTAATGCTTTCCTGAATTCCCCTTTCTATCAATGCCAGCAGTTTTTACAAGGAGAAACAATTTCCACCCGCTGTTTAGAGGGAGAGACGACAGAAATAGGGACTCTTACACTGACATTTTATTTTCAAAGAAAGTTTTGATAGAAAAACATTTTCCCCAGCAGCCTTGGGCAGGGAGTTGCAGCTTCCACTTCAAAGGACAAACTTCAAAAACAAATCCAGTGTCCTAATGGTTTTGTGCTACATTACTTAATTGTCATACAGCTAATTAGCAATGCCTGATTTCACATTCTCTGTACATAGATGAAGCTCACAAAAGAAGGGGCTACTTAAAAGAATAAATAAAACAAGGCACCAGGCAGCCAGGCTCCGACAACATTAACATAAAACGTTACACTTTACCATTTAAAAAACTGAAATAAAACCCCCATCATGATTAAACCTATATTGATCTGCCTTCCTTCAGATCTCAGAGCTTTGGATCTCTGCAAGGAAGGGGGGAGAACACAACATGGCAAGCGGGGGCTTAGCCTGTGCCTGTGCCTCTGTGTATGTATTTCACCAGCGAGCAGCAGAGATCTTTAAAATTCTAATTATTTCCCTATCACCAAGTAAGATCAGGATCAATAGATGGTACAGACTGACCCCTTTCCTCGAGTGTCAGGGGGAAATTAAAAAAAAAGAAAGGGGAGGGCGAACCAAGAGCATCAGAGGTCAATGCCACAAAACAATAGATATTGATGTCTCCATTCATTTCAAACAGCGGAAAGGTCAATGCCTCCCTTGCTTCATGTTTTATGGCTGAAATCCTGCTGCTAACAGCAACAATGTTAGTAGTCAGACCTCATCCATCCTTTTTTATTATTATGATTATTTCTAACCAGGTTAGCCATTTTGAAAATTTGACGAAAGCTGGGAGCAGCAGTGGGGGGCTGGGTAGAAGGAGAAGAGGGGAAGCTGCCCTGGAAATTAATGGAAGAGATGGTTTCCATTAGTTTTCAAGTCTCCTTGTCCCCCCACCTGTGCCCCAGTTTGTCCCTCACTGCCCCCTAAAAAATGAAAAGGGCCTGAGGCAACATCCCTTCACTATTAATCATTATTCCCCGTACAACATCCCAATTGGTTTCTATGGAAATGATTCTCCTGCTGGAGTACCCCGGCTGCCTGCGCATCTCAAAGAGGCAGGAGAGCTGCAGTGGAAGCAGATTGGGCTCTGCAACACCCAGCACAGCTCCTGCACTGCTCTCCCAGCTTTGGCTGGACACTGCTGGGACCAGCCAAGAGGGAATTGCCTCCTCCTCAGTCAGGTGAAACAACCCTTCTGCACTGGTTCACTCCACCAGTGCCAAAGTCCCAAATTCCTACGGCCCTACCCTAAAAAAGCACTGCTGGAATAAAGCACCCAGCACCTCACATGGACAGTCCCACACATCTGTCCATGATCCCAGAACTGCCACAGCTCTGAACACCAATGTGAGGGGACGGGTGCTGCTCTGCTCCCAGGATCCCACACACCAGCAGAGGAGGCAGTGATGGGAATTACAGTGAGTGGGGTTGTGGCTCTGCTGCTCTCAGTCCACACCAGCCCCAGGTCTGCCCTCTGCTCCCCAGAGAGCAGCTCGTCACCTGGAGGGGAGGGTTCAGCACCTGGAAGCCTCCTCCCCTTCCACAAGTGAGGAAACAGGCCAAGCCTCACGATGTGTCTGGCTTCCAGAGTGAGATCCCTGACTCCTCTCACTCCCATCTTCTCCTTCTCCCTGACAGAGAAGTGATCACAGTCAGATCTCTCCTGAAGGGAGAGAATGTCACCACACAGCCCCTTCCCCAAACACAGCAGTGGATACACCACTGCCATCTCCTAAAGAGACCAAGAAATCAGCTTTGCACACAGCTGAGGAAGCAATCATTCAACCTACACTCCTAAGAAAACCACAGAACACAGATGACTTAGCCCCTCTGAATTCCCCACACCAGTGTCACTCCAGACCCTCCCAGCCTGCAGGAACCAAATGCCACTTTGCCAAACAAGACTCTGGACATGAGCAGAGCAGCAAATTACATTGAGTTTGAGACAAGAACAGTACCTGTCCCAGAATATCCTTCTCCCACAGAACCACAGACACCTTGGTGGTGGTCAAAGCAAAGACTGGAGGTCTGCTTTGGAAGGCAGCAAGGAACAGGCCAGCAGGGACTGGGATCCTGCAGAAGCACTCCCTGTGAGAAGGGCACCTTCTGGAATTGAATTCATTTGTTTTAGACTACAGACAGCAGCATCAGCAGGCTCAGAGATCACCTCCTTAAATGCTCACAGATAGCAGGAGGGAGATATCTGGGGAGATGGGGACAGAGAAAAGGAGGGGGGATTTCATATTAAATAAAATCCAGGAGCAGAACACCCCTCTCTGCTCCCCTCTCTTCCCCTACAGCTGCCTGCTGGAGCCTGAGTGCTGAGTGGGCTCTGAGTCCCATCCACTGCTCTGCTCAGAACATATGGAGCTGTGTTTAATAGCCCAGCTCTGCCAATTGGGTACTATTAGGGTGGGTTCTTTTCCCAGTGTAAATGTTGCAGAATATAAATTGTAATTAACACCGATGCCAAAATAGCACTTAGAGAAAATAAGCACATTATTAACATCTGGTGAATCCTGCCTGGAGTGCAAAAGCAGCGGAAATTCTCACTCACCATAAGAGGATTTGTAGTAGAGATATCAAGAACTGGGGAGCTGAGGGTGGAAGGAGATTTTAGCTCTTTATTACTATTTGGGATGCTACCTTTATCACCTGTGGGTGACCTTTCCTAGCCCTGGTTATAACTGGCAGCATCATCAGGACCTGTGACCCACTTGCACGAATACAGATGCCCAAACATCACATCCCTGGCAACAGAATAACAGTGCTATAAAACATCCCTGGCTGCTGCTCCCATCCAGCAGGACAGGAGGCAGGTGGATATGGATGTGCCAAGCCAAGTGTACAGCATGTTCCATCAGGTGACTGCAACCCCAAAAGCAAAGGTTTAACACCAGAATCAAGCAACAGCTGGTTTCTGCACACCACTGCCCCCCAGTCCAGGTTTTCCAGAGGAACAGGAAGAGGTGAGTTGGCAGCATTGCCAAGCTCTTGCTGATGCCACAGCGTGTTTATGCAGGGGAAATCCCCGCTGAGGGTGGGAATGGCCTCACTCCAACGAAACATCAGGATTCCTTCACAGGACTGAACAGGTCCCCTAAGGCATCAGAGCTGCCTCCACACCCTCCACTTTCCCTCTGCCCTGAGGCCAACGGCACAAGCAGGACAAAGCAACTTTGCCAGTGCAAACAAGGAGAGAGCAGCTTCACAAACACCCTCTGCCCAGTCCTCGCTAGTTATCCTAGAAAAAAACACGGACAAAAACCAGGCAGAGCTGAAATTGGCCTGAACTGGACAGGGCAGCAGCTCGTGTTCCTGCCAAAAAGCACATCTTTAGTGCTGAGGTAAGGGAGAGAGAGAGAAGAAAGGGAGAAGGGGATTCAAATAGGTGAGTAATCTAACAAGAGGTAGAAAGAAGGACCTCATCAGGGAGAGTGGGAGGGAAAACAGTGGCAGGAGCAGGGCAGCAGCTCCTCACACTCAGCTGCACAGAGCTGGAGCTGAGGCAGAGCCTCAAACACTTGGGGAGTGCTCAGAGCTCAGCTGCAGCATTCCCAGGAGAGCAGGAGCTGGCCTCACCATCCTGCTGCCAGCTGCACTCCAGAGGCTGTGCTGGCTCCCTGGCTTGAAAGGGGAATGGAGAGAGCCTTGACAAAGACAGCAAACCACCAGGGATTGGTCTCAGCAAGGCACAGACCTGTGCTAGCAGAGCCTGACACTTACCTGCTCTTTACTCTCTAAGCACAAGGGTTATCACAGCCTGGCTCAAGATTTACACCCATGGGACAGAATTCCAGCAGGCTCACTCGTGGTGATTGGAAAGCAAGGACAGGAAGCCCTCCAAGGCTGGGAGATGCATTTTGTTCTCAAATCTATCCCATCAGACCAGGCTTCCTATGAACACTGAGGGCAGAAGAGCATTTGGGAGAGGGCATCTTGAGTAGAAAATGCTGGCAAGGAGATGGGCACATCATCTTTGGATGACTCTGGGCCTCCCCAGAAAAGCAGAGCTCAACACATTCAGGATTTGGGTGAAGTTAGACAGCTCTGGTCAGCAGCTGCTTTGCAGAAGACAGACCTGGTATGCTACCAAGGAAAATTCTGCCACCCAGACATGTAGCTCCAGGAATTTGTAACTTGGCTTTTGGTACAGCTGTCTGACGCTTTTAAAAGTGCTCAGTAAATAAGGCAATATGAAAGTGATCCAGACCACTACTGATGCCTGAGGAAGTTCTGTGGAGCAGAGAAGCTGACTGAAATTACACTGTGAAAATACTTCATAACATCTCTAAAATTAGCATGAGCTCAAGGCATGGGATATAAGGACAGAACTGGAACACTACATTCCCATCTACACTGCAAGACGGACTGCATATAAATCAGATCTGAGCCTCAACTTATTCATTGTAGGCACCATCTACCCTAGGACAAGGATTTCCAGAAGAGCTGAGAACTTCTTCCACCAGACCAATGGAAACAGCATCAGCAGGAACATACCATGGTCAAGGTGTAAACGACCATAATTTGTTATTAAAAAATTTAAAAAGAGTCCTTGTGGTACTTCTTAATCAAAAAAAACCTTTAAATATCTGTGACTGCATGTGTGTGACTACAAATGCCTATTTGTAACATAGAAAAGATGTGATGCACTTCAATTGAGCAACACATTTTTGTGCCTCTGACCTGGCCTAGGCCTTCTACTCTGCCAAAAACAGACTGAAGCAAAGAATGATTTCCACCAAAACCACAAAGCACACTGCCAACATACACAGGGGCCCTTGGGACAGACACCAGGGGACACGGGGGAGCATTGTTAAGTCAGTTTCTCTTACCTTTAACTTCAGTAAAATAACAAAAACAATTCATATTAACCGCAAGGAAACACTCATCAGATTCCACAAGCCTTTGAGACAGGATTTTCAGATGCAAGCAATATCCAATAGATGTTACCCCACTGCAAAGAACCAGCTTATTTTATTTTGCAATTGCACCTGCTTGAAGTGATTGTACAGCATCCAGTGAGGTGGCCAGGATGGGAAATCCAGGCCAACAAGAAGCTGCTCCATGGGTTCACACTGACTTGTCCCTTCCATGCTGTGACAGTCACCACCACAAATTGGGAGGTTCCTCAGCCACTCTGCTTTTAAACAAGGTAATTTCATCCAAGTGCCGCATGGGGACATCTCTGATGATCTCTGTCAAGTCCTCGTGAAGCAGAGGGAAAATGACGACGTTTAATGCAGGGCGTTCTGCCTGGAAACTAAATCAGACACAGGTTATTAGCCAAGGAAAAATACCAATTCTCCAGTGCAAGGGAAGGGGATGGCCTGGGTATCGATCATGCAGGACGGGGGCAAGGGAGGGTTGCTCAGAGGAGGCAGGAGGGGCAGCTGGAACTCCAGGTCTCCCACTCTTCCCTCTCTGTGTCAGCAGGGAGTTCAGGCTGGGTTTGCACCCCTTTGCAGTGAGTCTGCTAAGCTGGCACAAGCCCAAATTGCACCTAAAATCGGGAGGGAGGAAGAAGTTTAAAAAAAATTAATAAAAAATAAATCAAGACACATAGGTATTCTTAGAGGATCAGAGATCCCAAGAGCTCTGCCCAAGCTGGGCAAGGCGCTCAGCGATAACAATTTAAACCACCTGCAAACCAGAGGCAAGTTGCAGAGCCATTAGGAAAATCAGGCCAGAGCAATGTCAGGCATTCCCTCGGGGCTGAGCCTGGGATTATCACTTCAGGCTGGGTTGTTCTGCATGCAGAGTCTACACTCTGCAATTAGAGCATAGGCAAGTTTAGAAAGCTCAGATGTGCGGATAAGCATTTAAGTGTGCTCACACTCACACGCTGCAGCCTTCTTTTTAATCCAGGCTGCAGAGCAAAGGAAGAGATTTGCAAAAGTTAAAGCAATTAAACAATGCAGAAAGAACCGTACAGAAAAAGCCCAAGTGCCAAGCAGCAAGTACTTTACATGACAGCAACCTGGGAGGAAGAGAAATGGTATTACTCAGTGCAGTGTAACAAGAGTTCACTCTTTTAAAGCTGGGGGGGGAGGGGGGGTAAAACTGTAGCATAATTACCCTTAAAAGTTGCACCTTAAGATGAAAAAGATTTGTGACTCTTAGTCCTGTGCCACCAAGATGTTTCCTCTGAAGGGTGTGACAAGGACCTGTTCATTATCACTCACAAGGAGGCAGAGTCACACTGGCAGCACCAGTCCCTGGAGGCTGAACCAAGCTGTACTGGGTCCAAAGAGAAGCTCTCAGCTCGACAAACTTAGACAGGTGTGTCTGGAAGGTTTCCAGCTCATCTCTAGCTCTGAAATGGCCAGATTTCTGTCAAACAGTGAGGAAAGGCTGGAGATCCAGCTGCTGGAAACAGACACAAAAATCCCAGGTAGCAATACAGCCAGCTGAAGAAAGCAACACGAGAGAATGGCATTTCCTGGGAGACAGAAAGGACATTCCCATCCACAAACCATTTGGAGTAGAACTGCCAAAAATACAGCAGAGAAACTTTCATTCCCAGGCTAGCTGCTCAGCGTTGGTGGGTTGAATTAATTTGCCTGAACCAAAGTAGCTGCAGGAATAAGAATTTCCAGCAACAGAACTACCTGGGGCAATTTTATATCTCTCTGCATCACAGACCTGCCCTTCATGCCTCATGCCTAAGGGCTGGCAGAAAGGACACGGCTCCCCCCGCAGATCTGGGGACTGGACACAGAGCTGTGTCAGAGCTGTGCAGCTTCTTACTTCCACAGCACTGCCCTCAAGAAATCAACCAGCAAATAACTGCTGATCTGGGAGGCAGCTGGTAAAGTCTGCAGTGAAATCACATAAAATACAGCAAAATGTCTCTTTGATAGTCCCTGCTCTGCCTCAGCTTTTCATGTTTCTTATCCAACACCACAGTCCTGCAGAGAAAATCATGTTAATAGACCAAGTTTACTCAAGTTCAGCAAAGGAAGAAACTGCCATCTCCCCAAGGGAAAGAAACTGCTTCCTTCTTTGTATATAGACTCTCCCTAATCAGACCTGAGTGCTGCCTTCTTACCAAGTACAAAATTGTAGTTTATAAGCAATCTTTACATGTAGCTATAAAAATAAGAACCCAGACAAGTTTACATGATGAACTGCCACCGAGACAAGTGAAAAACCCCAATGTAGTAAGTGTCCCTCCTAAAGAGGTTGGGCTTATACCAGGGGTTTGAACTTGTCTTAAAATAAGAGGAAAAAAAAGAAAGCTTTGTGATTTTCTCCCCCACCTCAACAGGAAACTGTATGTTACTGCAAACCTTGTAAATTCCATACCCCAGCAAGTTGACGCCGGAGAATTCTTTCCATGTACAATTTGCGTGATTTAAGGAAAAAAAAAAATCAAATGCACATGGTTCACTATTATTCTCAGTTAAATGTGCGTGCAAAGCCTCTCCTTTAACTGCCTGTTAAAAAACACCCTGATTTTAACGAGCAGCTGTCATAATGTTAAACCGGGATTAGCAGTTCCCAAAAGCAGCCTCCCTCTGCAATCCATGCTCCTTTAGTCCTTCCCCGGAAGGCAATTCCTTTCTTCATACACCTGTCCAGGTGGGCTAGATTAAGTGAGAGGCACTTAGAGCACTACTTTGAAAGGCCCCAGGCATGGGGAGGAGATAACAAGAACGGGAAGAGAGTGAGTTAATGAGTTGCAGAACAGCTCCTGTAATCTTCTTGAGGGTTCTTTCCTCATTCCACACCTGGATGGACTTCAAACTCCATCCACCTCTGCAAATGCATGGCTTGTAAAATTAAAACCCGAAGGACAGAGAAGGATGTTGACCTGAGGAGACAAAAGAGCTGCAGTTTCAGACATGAAGCCCTGCTTTTTTTGGTTTAGTTTTTTTTTTTCCAAGGGAAAAAAGCCAAGGATATGCTTGCCTGCTCTCCCCTACAAAACCTCCAGACTAAACTCATCATGATTAATTAAATGAAAGCAAGTTTTCTAGGCAACTGACTAGCAGTCCCTTCAAAACAGATCCCTTAATCAGAAACAACCACTGGAATAACAAAGAAAACACCTCCCTCCTCTCACCACATATATTTCCCAGAACAACCTCTGGCCCAGCAGAATCAACACCAAACCAACAACTACCCAGCAGGAATTTCCACAAGGAGGTTTCTGAAGTGTCCTCATGTGGATGTGGACACAGAGCAGACCTGGCCTCAGCAGCTGGTTCGAATCATCCACAGAGCTGGGAAACAAATGGTGAAGCACACCGTGTCACAAATTCCTACTGGCATCAGCAGAGCTACAGCATCTCTCTGCTCTTAGATCTTGATCTGGTTGAATGTGGATGAAAGGGTTAATGATGCTTTGCTATTTGTCTCCAGAATTCTCCCAGAGCAGGTGTGGACTGGACTCAGTAAGGTTATTTTCAAGTGAACAGCTTGGTAAATAGCCTAACACTACGTTCTCAATTACTTCCAACCACTGTGGCAGGATCCAATATGTAGGTCAGGGACAAAGTCAAAAAGAAAGAGAAAAAGTCTAAAGCAAGGCTGCACTTTGATCAGATTTCCTCGATTTTAGCAAGACAAAAGAGTCCCTCCCTGGAATGCAGTTATCTCCTGGCAAACATTGACATGCCTCTCCAGAGAGGACAGTGAGTCCCCAGGAGATTCCACCTGCTGATAGATCCAAAGGGTAGCCCAAAGCCTTGGGGAATCACACCAGCCAGCCTGGAAAAATAGATTATACCCCGCTGCAACCCTCTGCACCACAGACCCTGGAAGGTGACAGCTGTCTGCATTAGCTGCTGCTCAAACCTTCTTTACTTGTAAGGAAAGGATAAGGCAGTATTTGGGGCTGAAGAATGTACTTCCCCTTGAGATTTCCACAGAAACCCAAGGAAAGTCCTAAGCCAAATCAGACATTTCAGCACATCCCACTTCCCAGAGGCTGGCTAGCAAGACCCAGGGCTCGCAATGTGGGATAATTAAACACTGCCAACAAAAGCAGCACGCAGCAGATGAAGTGAGGAAATACAGTGTATCACGAATGGACCAAGGGCAGATCTCTGACCTCCACAAACCAAGCTGAGCTTATGGACAAAGAAGCTCTAGAGAAGGAGAGGAAGGAAGGAAACGAGGAGTAGTTTGATTTGGGGAACAGAGCATAGCGGGGACAAAGCAGATGTGGACTCTGGTTGGCACAACTCAAATGCAAACCAGCCTCTGCTGCAGTCACACACTTTCTCCCCTCTCTGTTTTGACCTTCCCCACAGGCTGATGAGCTGGTTTTGGAGAGGCAAGTGTTTCTCAAGAGCAGAGGTTTCAAATCAACTCACTTTCTGCCCTGCACGCAGCTCTCTCACATACATGCACAAAGCCCTGTTAATCCTCTGCAAGGCACAGCCTGTTTTTACTGGAAGACTTGCTCACACCTCGAAGTTCCAGTGTGGCATCTGTCCTGAAAGCTTCAGCCAGCATACCTGAGCCAGCCTGGAAACTCCCTTCCTGAAGCATGGCACGGTGGAATGGAGGAGGTGCCAGGACAAGCTGGAGCAGCTGGCAGCAGCATGACCCAACATACACACACACACTTTTCTCATCTTCTCAGGGAAGGCCACGCAAATATTCAAGATTTGTTCCACTGGCCATGACCTGACCTCAGTACCAGGGAGCTGCAAATCTCTCCGTGCTTACAGTGACTGCCAAAGAAGCTTCTGCAGAGCATCTTCCAAAGAAGATTTGGCCTCACCAAAGAAACTGTAGGTGGGATTCTCCCAGGCCCCTTCCCCTGGGAGCAGGGAGAACCTCTGCCTCCCACCCATCCCCCAGAAACCTCTCATTGGAGTCCAAACCCTCCCCACACTGACTCCAAAGCAGATCCGTTCTCTAGTGCCATTCTCCCTTCCAGCCCTGCCAGAGTGCCAGTGCTAAGCAGACTTTATTTCCAAACCTTAGAAATGGACTTGAAAAGTTTCCAAGGAAAGACGTTCAGATCCCTCTGGTTGCTCTTAACTCCACACAATGAGATATTTTCGCTATAAAGCGTTTTCCTTCAGGGGTATCTTCCATCCCTTCATGTCTACGTAGACAAACCAACATTCTCCCAAAGCTGCTGATTTTTCCACACTAAGTCACTGCAGTCTCCAACCTGAGACCAAGGGGTGTAGATGGGACTCTGGAAATCACTCACACACATCACTGCCAACTCTCCCATTATCCTCAACGCAGCTTCTTCCTTTGCCACTGTGCTGAGCCACAGGGAAGGAGCAATAACACATCAGACTCATCCTGAGCCGAGGCAAATTACATCTCTCTGCTGTGGTTTCCCTGTAAGGCATGAATGGCACTCTGCTACTTCTCCTGTGAACTGAGGCTTGTATCAAACACGCCTGCAGACTGAGGTTCCTACGTTATTTTGCCAGCTGAACTCTGCATCACTCAAATGTGACCGGACAATTAGAGGGGGAGGGAATAAGAACCCAAAGAGCGATGCCAGAGCGCCCAGGACACGTCCTAGGGGAGTGCTCTGCCAGAGCAAGCTGAAAGTTATTTCCTAATCTCTTCCACAAATTAAAAAGCTACTGCAATAACTGCTCAATTAGATTTATTTTACTATGGAAATGCTTTAAAGCTGCAGTTAATGCTTCCGTTCAGCCTTTTACACCCTCATGAAGAGAAAGCACGACAGTGCTATTCCAATATTATTTCTCAGCCGAGAGAGAGGACAATCCTTGAAAGTTATTTCATGCACAAACCAATCTGCCCGCTGAGGAAGGTTTCAGAACTGAATTCCTTTCAAAACACATGAGCTGGCAGTTAAAACGAGGCATTTGGGTCAGCCACAGGAATGCATTTAAAGAAGGGGTTTTGTGAGTACCCCCAAAAGAAGACAAATTAATATGGCAAACTGGGGATGGTCCCACAAGCCCTGCTGGCTTGTAAAGTATTTAAACCCACCGATAAACAACATCCCTGGTAAAAGCAAAGGTGTCTGTGCCACACCTCGTGCATTCAACCTTCGCCAAGCCTGCCAAGGAATCCTTGGGCAACGCAAACCGACAAGGATGCAGTTTGTTATTCAGTCTGTGACAGAATGATTCAGGGGTTTCCAAGAGCAGGAAACGAAACAGACAATGAAAGCTTGAGCAGGATGCTAATGACTCACTACACCAGCCTGGTGATATATTAAGTCCTCTGCAATCCCACTTGTGCAGGGCTGGAGCCCTCACACACTGGGGCTGGCAGGGTGGGATCAGCAGCTCTGGGACCAGAAAAGCCAGCAGTGTACAGACAGGGACTTCTTCAAGGTCAGAAGGAAGAGAAGGTGCTGAAGGGATGCAAAACCAGCTTGAAAAATCTTGATAAAGCCCTAGGTGTTCACAGCAGCTTTTTGCAGTGTCTGTAGGACTGCAGCAGTTAGGTGGGCAGCGCAGCAGTAACGCTGCAGGACCCAGCTGAATTCAAAGATGATCTTGCAATCACTTACTGCCCCTAGAGCCCCCTCCAACCCCTCTAAGAGTAAAAGGGATCCCCGAGAAGGATTTTATGAGGCTGAGACCACAATGAGAATCCAGGCAAGCAGAATTTTGCAGGGATATCTAGGGCAAGGGGGAATACTTAGCCCTGAAGCGAGGAAAAATTCATCTGTGATAACTCAGTCCTGTGCTAAATGCCAGGAGAGGGACTGGCCTGCTCAGCACTTTCCAGTACTCAATTTCAGCCCTGTACTCCCACCTGGAAGCTCTGTTTCTGCAACTGAATCCCAGGAGGCTGTTTCATCCCTTCAGCAAGCTCACAGCTCTCACAGCCACACAGGGCCACTGGAATCAGCAGTTTAAGAAAAAGGGAAGTTCCAGCCAAGAGTTTCATGTTAAAAAAGGACAAAAACAAGTAAGTGGAAATTTAGGTAATGCTCCAGAAGACTGAACAGGAATATCTAATTTAGGCTGAAAGCTCTTCCTAGAAAGTGGCAGGAATCTTATAATGAAAGTCACTTCAAACCAAGCAGTGCTCATACCTGACACAGGCACAAGGCAGGATAAGTCTGTGTTTCTCTTCCTCTGAGTTTGAATCCCCAGAAGAGTGAGATTATCCTAAATGAAAAAAAAATTCTCTGCACTTTCCAGCACTGGTTAGCCCAAGAGTGACCTGAGTCACAGAATCACAGAATTGTTTAGGGTGGAAAAGCCCACTAAGACCAAGCCCAAGCATCCCCCCAGCACTACCATGGTCACCATTGAACCGTGCCCCCAGGTGCCACATGCTCATGGCTTTTAAATCCCTCCAGGGATGGAGACTCCACCACTGCCCTGGGCAGCTTTTGCCAGTGCTTGAGCACCCTTTTGGTGAAGAAATTGTTCCTAATATCCAAATTAAACCTTCCCTGGCACACCTTGAGGCCATTTCCTCTTGTCCTGTTCCTTGTTCCCTGAAGCAGAGCCTGACATCCCCCTGGCCGTACCCTTCTGTCAGGAACTGGAAAAACAGAAGGGTCCCCTTGAGCCTCCTTTTCTCCAGTCTGAGCACCTTCAACTCCCTCAACTTCTTCCCAAGGACTTGTGCTCCAGACCCCTCCCCAGCTCTGTTCTGTTCTCTAGACACACTCCAGCCCCTCACTGTCCTTCCTGAAGTGGTGGACCCAGAACTGAACCCAGGATTCAAGGTGTGGCCTCACCAATGCTGAGTTGCTCAGGTGCTTTGCAAAGCCATTTGTTGGAGAGAGGTACCAGTGTGGCTGGGGAACAGGGGCAGAGAGCTTAGAAGAGAACTGCCACATCCCCACTCCAACCCCACAGCTCTGGGGGGATGCTGCTCCACAACCCCATACAGACCCAGCCCTCTGCACCATCTTCCAACAGCTCTCAGACTCCAGGAATTTACAACAGCACTTTTGGGAGACGTGAACAGCTGAGCCCAGCTGCCCACACAGCACCCCAAAACACCCCAGCTGCACCATGTTTTTTCCCTTGGATTCCATTTCTATAAATCACAGCTCACCTCTACGCCTTGACACTTTCCCCCTTCTTTATGAAGAATCCCTAATGATACTGTGTTCTCAGAGGTCTTTTGTTTTGCTTTGGGGTTTTTAAAATTTGTTTGTTTTTATTTCATTGTAGCTTTCTTGATCTTTTTCCAAGGTGTTTTTCCAAGGACTTTTCACTGGCTTGTATTGTCTGGTGTTGTAGAGTCCTTGAAATCACTACAATGATAGGAGCTATCTAAACACTTCAGCTAAAACCGACAAAATTCTAAAGGCACACAGTGGAAAATAAAAATCTGTCCTTGAAGCCAAGGGGATATTTGCCAAAGCATTTCCCATCCTCTCTTCCAGCCTGTTTTCTGATGGCAAGGAAAGCACCAGGAAAGCAACTTCTCCTGCACATTTGTGAAGTGCCCTCTAACCACACCATGTAGCTGTGTAAGGCTGAAGTCATCCAAATTCCTTGCCCGCAGGATTTTTGGGGCAGAGACATACCAGCATATAAATACGATTCTTTAGCATGCAGCTCTTGGTAAACGGTGGGACCTTCCATGGGTCACAGCTCCATCTACTGACTCTTCCACAAAATAACACCGTGGAAAAGACACGGAAAGCTCCTGGAAGGCTCATCACCTTGGACCAGCCTTTGGACACACGGGTCTGTGCAGGAATTTAGAAACAATCCCAGCACAGCAGCTCAGCCCAAACTGGCAAAGCAAATTTACCTTTTCTTCAAAGAAGCGTTGGCACAGCAGCAGGCCTGGGCTCATGCCTGAACCTCCAACCACAAGGGCCTCAAATTGTGGTGTTTTAGTGTTTGTGGAATTAATTCTGCAGTGGTTTGAACAGAAGAGTTATTTAAACAGGGACAACACGTGCTTGGAGCTGAGCACTCCAGCAAAGTGGGGTCCAAGCATAAAATGGAAAACATTGTGTTCATTTGATCTGCTGCTATCTGAAGTGTGGCAGCAGCTGAGCACCATGTGATGGGGAAAAAAATGTCAATTTACACAGAAACTTAGACTAGACCAACGTCACATGTGAAACCTGAGGAAGATCAGGGAAGTGGATATGGCTCACTCAAGCCACATCTCCCACCCTAACCACTACGCCCTTCTTATGTGCAGAGAATCTCTCTGAACCATAAAGGAGCTCACCCCTCCCATTCACGCTGAAGGAAAAAGAATAAAGAAAAACACTGCAATGATTTATCTGCCCAGAGGGAAACAATCTTTACTGTCTTTTCTACAGCTCAGAGGAGACCTTGCCCTTGCAAGCCTCCTGTTTGCTGATGAGGCTCCAGATGAGCCCTGTTCTGCTTATTGTGTTTCATTGCAAAAGAGCCAGAACTGAATCAGAGGCCTTTAATGACTCAAATACACGAATTAGTTTGTCCCAAATAGCAGCAAACTTCAACCAGAAACTGCTCACCAGAAAGCTGGACACGACAGGGTCTGGTTCAAAGCTGTCACAAGACTAAAAGACATGAGAGCAACCTCTCTTTTTAGGCCAGTGGGACAGAAATACATTACACTAACCTCCTTTTACAGTGAGAAGGGAAAGTCTGAGAAGCAGTTCAGGCTTTAAGCCATTGCTGTGATACAGATTTAATTCCCAAGCTCCCATCACCACACCCTGTATATTCACCATCTTCCAGTACAATTCCACAGCTGAAACCAGTCTGTTCTCCCCAAATAGGTTCTGGCCTCTTCTGTTACCCAAACTCTCCTGTGCACCCACACTTGAAAAAGGACTGCCGTGCACTATATTGCATTTTCAAGCCCTCTCAGCTCTACCTTCTGCAGCAAACTCCTGGTTCACGCCCAGCCCTGGGTCCTTCCCATTCCCACTCACATTTCTCCTCTTTTCTAGAGGCATTGGGAGAATGCGAATCACTTTGGCCCCATCTTGCTGTTCAAAACTACCTCTCAGCCTAAACAACACCATCACCACAGCCCTAAAACAGGAACTCTGACCATCAGTGGGACCCGAGGAATATGGATCAATTGCCCCAGATCAAGGAAGGGAGCAAATAAAGGCTCGAGGTCCCTTCTCTCACCTCCTCCTTCCCATCCACTCCCCATGTTTCACAAGCAGCATCCACACACATTCCAAACAAATAGAAAAAAAAAAACCATAAATCACCTCATTTCATTCTGGCAACAAGGATAACTCCCAACTTGCTGCCTGGTGTAAAACTCGGATTAAAGAGACACCAGCTGCACACTCCTAGAGGAAGCCATGCTGTGTGAACTGCAGCCTTACCCACAGGTTTAAGCTCACACACAGATTTCACTGCACATCCCTCTGCCTTGGAGCAGCAGACAAAATGCAGTCAAGAGCAAGTCAATTCCTGACCCCATCCCAAGGCACATTTGTGCAAGGATGAGAATGGAATCGCTGGAGAAGTCACGTGGTTAAAGACTTGCTGATGGCTCGTGGAAGACTCCAGGCTTTGCTTACACATCATTTTGTGTATGTTGTTTCTTCTATTTTATTACTAGAGACAGTTGCATGAGAACAGGATCTTTGTTGCTTAGGAGAGCATCTGCTCCCACTGCTTATCCTCCTCCTGAAGTCATAATCTTACGTGACATCAAAATCGTTTCCAGAGCCACCAATTATAATGTCACAGAGGATTATGACTTCAGGTGTAGAATTTGCAGTAGGAGCAGATGCTCTCTTCGGCAAAAAAACCCATAAGACCCAACCTTCAAAAAACCCTGTTTTCATACATGTGTCTCTATTAATAAAATACAAAGGAAGAAAATAAGTTCGACAGCCAGAACTGTAGCTAAATATAAAAATAGTTTTTAGCATTTCCACAAGGCATCAGCTGCTCTTTGGAAAGTTCCCAGGGTTTAGATTATAAAGAGGTAGAGAATGCAGTGAGACTCAGTCCATGACAGAGAAAGAGGGAGACAAGACTGCAGAATGGTGTATTTCTGCTCAGTACGTGGATATTAAAATTTTGGGCAGTGCTGCAACGGCACCTCCGAAGGGAGGGAAAATAAAAAACAGGAACTGCAGATTTCTGGTTCTTTCTAAGGATCCCCAAAGCACAAATGAAATCAACCCAGTAGCGTTTTTACAGATACGAAGCCTTGTGTAAAAAACTCAAAGAATCCTTGTCACATCACAAGGAATTTACTCAGATGTTTCCAACAATCCCTATCCCAGAAGGACACAGAGGCTTTCAGAGGCAGCAACAATCTCAGGAGCAGTTTGGTAGGGAGCTAATATAGTCACAGCCTTCCCTGGATTTGATCCACGGAAACAAGCCAAGTGTAATAAGTTAGTTTGAAGCTGGAGGAAGGCTGGGGGGGAGGAGCACCCTTTAGGATACACTAATAACGCCGTGTGATTTGAAATTTTTATTAGAGCTTAACAGGGCACAGCAACAGTAGGTGACAAAGAAAACAGACTGAAGGCGGGGAAATAGCCTCATAGAAAAAAAAAAGATAATAATGGAAAGTCTGCTGCATGGGAAATATTTTGTAAGATAACTGCCATTATTAGAAGATTTCCAAATGCCAAGCATAATTAAAAGCTCTCTTTTCAAATGCAGTTCACGGCTCACACACAAACGTTTCCCACCACGTGAGCCTCAGAACGCTGCAAGGGGCCAAGCAAAATGCCTTTAAGAACTGCCAAACGTGCAAAGGCAGTTTGTACCAATTCTCCCCCCTCACAAGCCCACCGAAGAAAAAACCCTTCACAACAACCCTTTAAAGGCTTTGAATTGCACTGCCAGGGGATTATCAGTAAGTGACATTTACAAGTGATTAGAGGACAGAGAATTATCTTAGTCACTTGTGGGAAAGGAGGAAAGCTTCAAGGTCAAATCTCTCAGTACTTAAAATGTCGGCAGATGTTTTGTTTACACAAAGAGTGTCGTTTGATTTATGATGGAGCTTTGCATCCAGAACTTCAACTCGGCCAGCGGAACTGCAGAGAACATGGGTGGGAATGGAATCAAAAATTCATAAAATACCTTCAAGTATTTCACTGATTCACTCTTATTAAAGTAAGAGGCTGGCTGATGTGCCAAACAGTTACACATCACCTATTAGCTCCTTGGAACAAGGGCTCCAAGCCATATAAACCCTGGCAAGCCAGCGGATGGAGATAAATCTCCACCAGCTCCAGAAATCCCACATCCACCCCTTTCCGCACTCACCTCCGGACAATGGACTGCTGGAGATTTTTGCAAACGGTAAGAGATTCTCCCATAAACATGTGGCACATGATGACCTCAAGGCAGCTGGCCATGAATGACATCACTGCGTCAGACTGCAGAGTCCCGCTCCGGGAGACGATGCAAAGGCGCTGGAGAGAGGAGCAGTGACTCAGTGCCTGGAAGAACTGGGCGCCCGCACAGAAGTAGGGCTGTTCCAGCCTGCAGGAATCAACAGAAACAACTCAATGGGCAATTCACGCCTGGGATGCTCTCAGACAAGAGGGAAAGACACAGCACATTCATGAGGGGCTGGCAAATGGATCGAGCAGTGCCTCTGAGCCTGAAGGACAAGGGTACAAATAGGCAGAAAGGGCCTAAACTGCAGAATTCTGGTGCCCACGGGGAGCACTCTGGTTTTGCAAGTTTCCCGCAAAGTATGGTGGTAAAACAAGCCTTGGGTCTAAACATCAGATCCACTCTGGCCTTAAAAGCACAGCCTGGCTTCTTCTGTACCCCCAAGAAGGTGGTGTGGATTTAGGGACCTTCTGCTCCAGTGTACAAGCACTGCCCAAACTGGTCATATCTTCAGTTTACTGCCTGGGGAGAAGCAGGCATGAAAAATACACAGTGCACACAGGCTGATGCAGAACTGGGGCCAGCACAGTGACCGTAACCAGCCCTGGCAAAGGATCAGAGCTACTGCTCTCCCACAAGAAGAGCAACCATCATCAACCCAACCTTTACCTTAAACAGCTGGCTCAGAGAAGGGAGACAGGATTCTCTATCACAGTGATCCAGGAGGACAATAAAATGACACAGTGAAGCCATAGCTGGCCAACAAGGGGTCTGTGGTTTAACCAGCAGCATAAATGGGTGATTCCCTCACAGAAACCAGCCTGCAGGGAGCTGAACCTGCTTGAGGCCCGTGCCACCAGGAGAGTTCATCTGCTTAGTGCAGATTTACTACCAGGCTTCAGAGCACTCTGGAATCTCAGTCATTGGGTCAGGAAAGCCAGGAGCTTCAAGAAGGTTAATCCATTAGGTGATAACAAGCTGTCGGGCCCAACTTGATCTGGGTAATCTCTGCATAGGCTTTGTAGTATGCAGGGGTATCTCAGCAACTTAATCCTGTTAATTGATAAATTCTGTTTCAGCCTCAGCCTGCAACTGCTGTCGAGTGGCATTGCCTGAAGAGATCCTAAGAGCATATCTGCACTCTGGATAATATGTTAAAATTCATATTAAGAGAATGGGCAGCCTTTTCAATTTTTCAACATCATAATTGGGGCACTGTAAATTTAGGAAAAAAAGCACGGAATCTCCAGGACCGAGGTTTCCAGCTGAATCTCTGGGACACACCAGCCACACCTGCAATGCCACCCTGCACTCGCTAGATGGCAATGTTGCTTTGGAATAGCCCTTTAAATTAACGTTCCTCAGCCCGGAAAACTGGGAAGGGAAAAAACGGTGGAAACAGCAGGGAATTAGTCAAATCCAAAGGAAACTACGTTATCAGGAGGAAGTGCTAATTTCTAAAACTAGTTTAAGCCAATATAAAACCTTAGGCTTTACTCAGGGAAGAAAGAGTGACAGCTTCCACCCAAATGTAGTATAAGGAGACAGCCCTGTTGCAGCCTTTATTCCAGGCTCTGCTCCCATCTCTGTCACTCTTGGCCTCCATTTCAAAGCCTCAGGAAGCTACAGGGCCTAAGATGAGCAAAGCAACACTGCATATCCAAACCTCCTCCCCCAGCCCTCAGTTCCTCCATGTCTATTTACTCTCCCCAAGGTTAAAGACACATCCACATAATCCAAGACCTTGAGCAACCGAATTCCCAACAGCTGCCACCCCTTGGATGAGAGATCAGCACACTCCTCCCCCGTTATAAATGGGAAGTGGTGGGAAATGAAAACCCTTCTGAGGTGTTTTAGCCCCCTTGGCTCCCCTCACTATTGCAGTGGATCAGGGACAGGCACACAAGCACCAGTCTCAAGTGACAAGCAGTAATTTCAGCCACAGTAACAGAACTGTGACCTTGCTGTCTCAACTGCGTAGCACTTCAGAGGTTTGTGAACGAAGTGGGACAATGGGACTGACAGGTTCTGCAGTTTCACTGGAAGAGGCTGATTTTGGAAAAAAAAAGAAGAAAAAACTCATCTCTCTAAAGTGGTAACATTTGTGTTCATATGGATAAGTGCAAGGAAACCATCAGTTTCCTTTCACAAACACATTTTGGCTAACATGAAGCTCCTTTGTGCACTCTTTAGGATCAGACCCTTGGTAGGATACTTTAAATCCTATCAGGAGGAACACCAACAGGACAAACTCTAAATCTGGAATGTTTTCAGTACATTTTAAATAAAATAAATTTAAAAAATAAAGAGGAGAGATTTTCATACAAACCCAAGGCAGACAAATATCTCACTGGGAAACTCAAAGAAAACTCTACATTATCTAGACAGTGTAGGAGTCTCTTCCTTCCTGGAAATTTAAGAGGTGTGCATGTACACACCAAAGCCAAAATGTCAGCAAAGGCATGTAGTATTTAACCAGCTCTGACAAGCTGCTAGCTCCCAAATAAGCAGCATGCACTCTTCCTTATCTAAAAAAAAGGCAGTCACAGCACTTTTTGCTCCTAAAACACTGGTTTAAAGGGCATATCCCGAGCCCTCAAGGACAAAATGCAATGTCTTCCTATTCTCCTTAAGTCAGGAAGGAAAATATCCAGTTTTCAAGATATTGCAGCTACTCTGGACAAGAACACTTTTAATAGTAGTCACAATAAACCACACATCACATTTCTGGAGATCCACAAACAAAACAGGAGATGTTCAAGGGCAGCCCCTCACCTGAGATCTCTCAAACACCTGCAGTGTTTCAGCATGTCCATGAGAGCAGACATATAGACCACCTTGCCCATCATGCCCAGGTTGGCCAAGGAAAGAGTCCGCAGGTGCTGGCACTGCAGCCCGATGTTGACAAGCCCAGAGCCCGTGAGAATATTTGGCAGCTGTGCTAAGGTGAGGCTCTGCAGGTAAGTCAATTGGCTAATGGCAGCCACCTCTGAATCCCCCACGCTCTGTGCCCGGACACAGGGAGGCAACGAGTTCCGAATTGCTGGCTCGTTGCGGGGCATGGCAGAGGAGAAACTGGACCCAATTATCTCCAAGGTTTCCAAAAATCGGAGACTTCCCATCAGAGCCCAAAACACTGAGGACTCAATCTTCTGATTTGCCTGGTCCCCTAAGTTCCTTGGATATGTCGGTATCCCAATCCGAACTTTCTTTCCAAATGTTTGGGGCACCAAATTAGGTGTGGTGGGAGGCTTCTCCACACTTGCAGCAACATCTGTGATGGAGCAAACTGGCAGTGCTAATGAGAGCAGGTGCTTTAGCCTGGACAGGAGCTGGCACAGGTGGTTCCCTATGCTTTCAGAGCTGTGATGGTGAGCTGCAGAGAGGTTCAGGTGTCTCAGGTTGCAGCAAGACACTACCAGGCTTTCCAAAATGCTGCTGTCAATGTCATCTTCAGCTTTCCGAAACAAGGACTCCGGGGCCAGGCAGTGAACGCAGCCACTGAGATTCAAACTGGTCAGGCTTTTAAGATCCTTCCCACCATTAATGACCCTCTGGATCAGGTGCCCACCAGATAAGGTGCATCGGCTAAAGCTGAAGTAGAAAGGGTTGTTGAACTTCAAGTGTTGCAGGAGCCCAGAGCCATTAATCCAGGCTTTGGGCAGTTGTAAAGCATCCAGACGTACATTTCGGGCCATGGAGTCCAGGAGGTTTTTGGTGGCTCCCGTCTCTGCAAAGCTGCCGGGGGCAGAGATGAGGAAGGCATGGAGGTTCTCTGGTGTCCGATCACTCAGCACTGCCAAGTACAGCCTCACCACCTCCTGATTGACATAGCCAGGAGCCAGCCTGGCGTAGAAGATGCGGAGGTTCTGGTAATGGGGCACGTTGCTCTCACCTACCATCAGCTGCCCAGACAGCATAAAGCCCTCCCGTGAGCGATCCAGGATCTCAAAGTAAAGCAGCAGTTTCTCAAGGCTGGTGCAGCACGGGACAACACCGTAGGAGGGCGTGTAAAGGGTTTGCTTCAGCTCCGAGACATGGCTGAGGGTGGCTTTGCACTCACTGCTCAGCTGGCTGGCATCAAAGCCTGGGTTCACGTCGATGGCCAGGGAGCGCAGGTGCTGCAGCGTGGAGAGCATCTTGGAGAGCCGCAGAGAGGTGACGTGGCACCCCGACAGGTTCAGCTTCACCAGGTTCTTGCACCGTGTTACATGGTCGATGGTGGAGCTGGGCAGCCAGTAGCAGCCAGCCATGTTCAGCTGGTAGATCTCCTTTCCAATGTCCCTCATCAGCTGCTTCACTTTGTCTTTGTTTACCTGCACCCAAACAAAACCACACTCAGTGAGAGATACAGCAATGGTGGGCATTGACTCCGTTTTCCAGCTGGAGATGGGGATAAGAGTGGTTGGTACTTGGATTATGTGGCTCATCCAAAGGTTTGAGGAATTATCACATTGCTGGCAGCTCAGTCTGCCATACTTTGGACTCTTAAGATCACACTTCCTTTTGCTTCCGTAGTTCTGCATTACAGACTGTGCAGCAACTGAGAGTGGAAGGAAAAACCACCCCCATTTTCTACCAGCAAAGCTATTTCAGCGGAACTGACTATGCGCGGAAACTCAAATTGAAAGAATGTTTCCATTCTTCTACATTCTGTTTCCTCTTTTTGGAAATGAGTATAGCCTGCTCATTGAGCCCTTGCCTGCACTGGCTGATACAGTTCTCATCGGTACATCACCCTTCCTTCCCAAGCTTTATTTTTGTTATAACATGCACACAATTTCTGGCTTTGATGACTGCATGCCTGACAGCAACATGCACAAGATTTTTTTTTGCACAACACCAAGGAAAACATATTTTGAGAAAATGGTAACTTTACACAATCACAGTTACAAATGGAAGGTCATGTTTACTTTCATTTTAGCTTCCAGAAATATGGAGAAATTAAGCTTTAACTGACAGTATTTTATATAACTAAGGGAGCACAGAGCTGTTCTAACAAAGCATTCTGGAAAAGAAATGCTTTTATAAAACAGCTTATTGTGTATTTGATTTCTGAATTCAGGAGCAGTCTATTTATGCATATACACATTGGAAAGTTCTACTTCTTTGTAGGCATTGTTTTTCAGAAGTCAGATTTGTCTTCACAGCTAACAGAAGAAGCAAGCTACTCTCCTCACCTTATAGTCCTTCTGAAGCAGAACTGTATGTGTTAGACTCTTGTCAAGGCAAAGTGTTGCAAGTTTCCTGCAGGTTCTTCTGACATTCAGGACCAGATCTGTGCAAGGGACGTAGCTGAGGATGTGCAGAAGGATCTCATCTGAAAATTCCATCAAGTTGACTCCATTGCTTTCCTCCTCACTCTCCTCACTTATGACCTCCTGGTGGGGAAAAAAAAAAGAGGAAAAAGAAAAGGAGAATACAGAGGTACTTCCACTTAGTCTTTCACTGTTGGCTAACATTTCCATTCATTCTACTAACTTTGCAACCGGAAAAGTGACTGTCCATGATCTTTTCCTAAATATATCACAGCAATCTCCTTCTACATCCTTCTTCCAAGCGCCACCCGTTTCAACAACCTTAAGAGTTACATAACCATGCATATATACACACATATACAGCTATATCTATATGTTTACACATACAGGCACACACCAACACTGCAGCCCAACACCACCCACAGCTCTTGTGCAACTTTCACACCTTAACGGCGAAACCACAGCCCAAACCGGCACTATCGCCAGGGCAGCTCCTGAGGGGCAGCGGGGCTGCTCGGCCTCACAGCCCCCGTGAGCGCCCCGGACACACCCGGCGAGGGCGATTCCAGCGCCCTGGCCCTGCTGCCCGAGCGCCCTCCCTGCCGCCGAGCCCGGCTCCCCCCAGCCCTGCAGCAGCCGCGGTTACCGGCGTCCCAAGGGGCCGGTGCGGAGGGGAAGGGGAGAGCGAGCTGAGCCCCACAAGCCCCGGCTCACCTCTCCGCAGCGGAACATGGCGGCGGCCGCGCGGTCCCGNCTTTGACCGAACACCACCGTATCAACCAGAACAGACACTGAGTGTCATGTCCAGGCTTTCCTTAAGCACCTCCAGGGACGGTGACTCCACCACCCGCCCGGGCAACCCCTTCCAATACCTGACAACTCTTCCTCTGAAGAAATGCTTCCTGACGTCCAACCTGACCCTCCCCTGGCACAGCTTAACACCATTTCCTCTCATCCTGCCCGTTTCTCCCTGGGAGCAGAGCCCGACCCCCATCTCACTGTCAGGGAGTTGAGGAGAACAAGAAGGTCCCTCCTGATCCTCCTTTTCTCCGGCTGAGCCCCCACAGCTTCCTCAGCTGCTCCTGGTGCTCCAGACCCTTCCTCAGCCCCATTTCCTCCTCTGGACATGCTCCAGTGCCTCAATGGCCTTTTTGGATTGAGGGACCTGAAACTGGACACAGCACTCGAGGTGTGTGTGGCCTCTGCTCTTTCAGTTGCGAGTACAGGGACAGAATCACCGCCCTCGTCCTGCTGGTCACACTATAGAGTGCTGGAATGGTTTGGGTTGGAACTGTCAGGAAAATTAATCCACAAACACCAGAGGTTTATGCCCAAAAAGAAGCTAGAGGAGTCCTTTTACTTTATTCGAACAAAGGGAGAGGCCATGTGGCATTCCCCTTGGGATCTCTCAGATTTTTGGAGGACACAGCCTCCATTGTATCCCAATTTCCCGGCCGCATTTCCCTCTCTCTTTCCCCACTGGCTGAGGTACTTGAGAGGTACAGACTTCCTGGAATGCCTGATACCTAAGATTCCCCTCTAATGTATAACCCTCCCTTTTGGTTTTTGGTTCTTATAGAATTCATGGTTTTTCCTCATTGCTTCTTTCATCTTTCAATATCCAATTTCATTTATCAGCAAACCTACAGTTTGTTTGTAAAGGCAAATATCTTTTATCCATTCATCGATCAGTGGAATCCTTCCCATTGTTTCTTTTATCTGTCAGTGCTAGCCTTATCTACCAGCAGACCCACAGCTTGTTTTTAAAGACAAATACATCATTCCTCTCAGAACTTATATGATGATCTCATTCCAACCCCCTGCCACAGGCAGGGCCACTTTCCACATTCCCAGGTCGCTCCAAGCCCTGTCCAACATGGCCTTGGACACTTCTGGACTGTCCAGGGCAACCAGTGCCAGGGCCTCCCCACCCTCACAGGGAATGATTCCTTCCCAATATCACCATCCCACCCTTCACTGATGTGCAGAGGGCCATGCAGAATCAACCAGAGCTGCTGTGACAGCTGCTGTGACCACAGCCATCACACACAGCCATGTCCAGGGGGAGCAGCTGGCTCCAGCAGTGTAGCTCCACACAGCTCCTATCCCAAATCTCAAGTACAGACAGGACCAGAGCGCTGGAATTTCCAGTTACGTGTATGCTTCAGGAATTTTGTTCATAGAAAATGTGTTTTAAAGATGACCCATAAAGGAAGATTAGTAAGTTGCTATTTTCTTCCTGCTCGATTGTTGCCATTTAAGGCCATGAATTACATTAACGGTAAATTGGGGGTTTCACTTAGAAATAGCAAGTGCCTCAAGTCTTGATTATGCATTTTGCTTCTAGGCTTGTGAGAGAGCTCTGGAGTCAAAGAGGAAAACCTTTTTTAGCTCTTAGATGAGGGAGAACCTCTGTAGAGGATCTGTACCTGCTTTGTTTGCCATGTGTTTTACTTAAATGAAAGGTAATCACAAATTAAATCCGGAGGCCTTTCAGTCAAGACTGACTCGTTTGACATCTGGGAATGCCAACCTACCATATTTGCAGTCACCAGGGAAAGCAGAGACCAGGGTGGAGGAGACCTGTATTTCCAATGCAAATGATGAATAAAACCATCAGTGAGTCCCAAAGGCAGAGGGAAGGCCCTGCCCAGAGAGCCAGGGTGGCTGGAGCAGCCAGCATTTAGAGTAGCCATGGGTTTCCTCCAGCCCTGGGGCGTACAGGGACCAGAGAGCAGCTGACAACCCTGAATAAGTACTGGGATCAGAGGGTGGTGTAAGGAGTTCCCGAGGAGAAACGAGGCTTTGTAAGAGGAGCTGCATTTGGACTTGTGATCCACCAAATTAACAAGCAGTGTGTTGGTGCGGATCAGACATGGAGGTTGAATGTGAGGCTGAAGCAGACAGTAAAGGAGGGAGGAATTGAACATCTACATTGAACTCTGGCATTTCTTTTCATGGCCCTGGGAGGTGGCCAGACAGCGATAGGGGAAACCCTCCTTGCTGTGCCTCACTTCAGGAATGCTTTTCATGTGGGTAGACTTTGGTCATCTTACAACCAATACACATTTTCCTAGCCCAAACAAGGAAGGCACATATCATGCTGGCCCAGTCCAGACAGGCAAACAAATTAATACCACTGTCAAGATATTTTGCTCTATATAAAACAAAATATCTTAATGTTCAAGGCCAGTCCGTCCTGGGGATTTTATGTTCTTTCCTCTGGGAAGTCTTGCCTCAATTATCTCCTCTGATTCTTCTTAAGACTGATACAGACCAAACACCTTTTTGTCAGCTTGACTAAAGCCCAGCTGGGCTGCAGCAGCCACAGCACTTGGTACGCTTGGGTGGATTGCTTGCTTCACTGCTGGAAGTGATTCTCAATCCGTGATATGGTTTAATACTGTAAGGCCTGCTAAAGTGGATTACAGATGGGTATAATGCAAGCCAGTGCAGGCTCCAGGTCAGCAGTCCTGCAAAGAATGACTTCAGAGACCAAGACTGCTCCTGCCCCAAGCACAGTCAATCCCACAGACCCATCCCTGAATGGGTACCTTGGAATGGCCATTTTCTAAAGCTGGTGCTTTGTATCCTCCAAGGGTACTTCTGCAAGGAGGCCAGTTTAGTTTGAATGCTGTGAGATTCCCTGGGATTTTTGCACACAGCCAGCTGGCACCTCTCCTGGAGAAGCACATGCTCACTAACGAGAGAACAGGACCCTCCCATCCAGGGACCGTTTCTGGTCAACTGTCCCTGACACAGCTGAGAGACAATGAGGCCCTTCAGGGCTAAATCCCAAGAGCTGCAACTGTCTCCTTTGCCAAGGACATCACTAATTCCCGGTGGTGGCTTGATTCCATAAGCAGCTCAGTGAGGTGACTTTCCAGGTCATCAGCTAATAGCAGGTGAAGTGCCAGAGACTGCCTCCAGCAGGAGAGAAAGTTGGGAACTCCAAGGGAAGAAAGGGTGTAAAACATGTTTGCTCAGCTCCCTTGAGCTGAACCATCTCTCCCGAGGCAGCTACAGGGAGGTAGGAAAGAGCTGAGTGACTTGGAAGGACATAGAGCTGAGTCCTGCTGCCTCTGCAGCCTGAGGAATCCTGGAATGCCACCCTGGCTGAGCCAGACAGGGGGACACGCTCAGCCTGGCCCATGGGTGGACTATTAAAGCTTCTGGTCTCCCTATAACCCCTTGCTATTTGTGTGCTGGAGAAGAGGAGGAAATCGCCAGAGCACTAATTATTCCCTACACAACTTTTCCTTTGAGTCCAACAAAGCCAAAACATGGCTCCTCTACTGCCCTCCCTGACAGGTCTCTCAGCATTTCCCCACTCTGTGAAACAATGAGTGAACTGAGCCCTCTGAAACTCCAGGCAGAGAAACTGTGATTAAAAAATCCCCTCTCTTCCAGCACTTGACATTCCTGAGAAGAAACCTCTCCGGGCTCCCCCATGCTTCATGCTTGCTGGAGTTCGGGAGCAGTGAGTAATGCTTGCAGTTGTCCCTGCCCGGCATCACATTCTTTTCTCCAGCATGTAATGGCCCAGAGGACGGATAAATGGAGCCTGCAGAGTGGCTGTGCACGCTACGGCCTCACGCTGGAGAGGCATTGAGAAGGGCTGTGGAAGGCTCAGCCTCATTTTACTGAGGGGACTCGTTACCCAAAGCAGCAAGTGAAATGGGAAGAAAGGAGAAAAAGCCCTGCGAAGTGTTAACTAACAGCATATCCCGGTTGGCTCTGGAGCATGAAAATCATCCTGACTGCCCTGTGTCCAGCAGCTCTGCACCAGTCTCCCTATGCTCACACCTCTGCCTACCTGAGCTGCTCTCAGCCCCCAGCATTTTGCTGCTCACTGGTTTCTCACCATCACCAGTTTCTTCTGTTCTTTGTGTCTCAGCACATTTTCCCACAGCAATCAGTGACCATTTCAGAGAAGGCTGAAGAAAGGCACCCCATTTCCCTATTGCTATCATCTCCTCTTGGCTGCTGGCCTTTTTCCTACCCCGCTCCCACCAGCTCCCTCCCCAGGAGCTGCCATTGCTTCCTCCTCACCCAATTTCCCCAAGACCTCAGGTTATAAGCCTAGTTTGGGCCTCGCTCCAACCTGTTTCACCTCCTCTCTTGCAAACTGGTGCTTCCAGTACTCATCAGCTCAGCCCAGAGTCTGCACCTCCAGCCCTGCCAGGCTCTCACTGCATCCAGGAGGGAGCCTGGGGAGATGAAGGGCAGAAACCAGCAGGTCCACCCTGAGTACAGTACGATGCCAGAGCAGGAGCAGACCAGGCAGAGGATTAAAGAGGAACTAGAGCCTGCTCCCTGCCTTTCATCTGCTTGGAGCATGACACAATCACAGCCATTAGCCCTTCAAAGGCAGGCAAGACTGGCAGAGCCTTGGGAAGCTTCCCTCCTGAAAACGCTCCCAGGTCTGGTCTCCCTGGGCTGGCAACAGTGTTACCTGGCTCAGCTTTTCCTGGTTCCTAGCTCAGTAGCCTCAATCCTCTCTGTTTCCTTTCCACAGATGTGACTCCAGGTCTGGGGACTTGTGGACATTGCCGTACCCAATGTCTCAGCTTTGTGAGGGTCACCCGTTCTTCTTCACAAAACCAGAGAAACTGATCTAACAAGGCTGAAGCTTCACAGGTTTACAAGCTCAAAGGATGGGTACAGTCAGCCCAAAACCGTCCTGGCAAAGGCTGGGCTGGAGGCAGGTACCTGCCTTGGAGTGTGTCACTAACCCTGCCAAAGCTTCCTCCCCGCACCTTTTTCCCAGCCCCACCCATGTAGCACTCCAGGTAGCCCTGCTCTCTCGAGTCAGTTTTTTCCACTTCACAGGACTTTCTCTTGCTTTCACCCGAAAGCTGCTCCACCCAGCCAGCACACTGCCCGGGCATGAGTCTCCCTACCTGAACCCTGGCCTCCCTCCTAAGGCAAACTGGGAGCAGGACAGGCAAGCTCTGATACCTGGAACAGGGAGGAGGGACACTGCCCCATGTAGAACTGCAGACTAGTCAAAGGAGCCTTGGTGGAGGGAGAAAATAGCTGCTTTGGCTTGGTTTTAGCATCAGCACACCCCACCTGCTTCCATCAGTCCAGCATGAGATGTGAAACTGAGGGACACACATAGAGCAACATTTGGGAAGGTGCAACTGAATTCCCCCCCATTAAACCCAGCTCCTGTAGCACACACTGGCAGTATCTGGAGAACTCCAGCCCAAGCGAAGCTCGCAGACCCACAGGTTTGGCAGGCTCAGTTCTACCCCTCCCCGTATCACCCAGAGCCATCTGCCTTGTGCCCCGCAGCACCAGCATCCCGAGCCTGATAGCAGAGCTGTGTAGCCTGGCAGGGCAAGATCAGAGCAAGGAGCAACTGTCAAAAAATGGCTTGAAAAGAAAGAAAATGAACAACCAACACCAGTCAAGCCTCTATGGTGTGCACTTTTATTTCAACTGGTCTTAAGTCAGTGTACAGGTAGCCCCTCCCTCCCCCACATACTGGCACCACTTCTAGACCCTGTGGGGGACTGTAAAGCCTTCATTCACATCTATTCACTGGGGAACACAGGCTGCTTGCTTGACAAATCGAAGAGAAAAAGGATCAAGTGTGTTTTGTTTTTAAGGCGGAAAGATACAAAAAGACACTTGTCGGGTTACATAATTTACAGACAAGCAATTATAACCTAACACCAGCTGTAACTGGTGGACTCCCTCCGAGCTGGGCTTTGCCTTCACAGAGGCGAGTAACTTCCTGTAACAATGCCTTATAATATTTGGAATGACTATTAAAAAAACCAAAAAAATGTACAATCAAAGTCCTCAGATGCATTGTAGAACTTTGGGGGCGTTCGCTCCGACATGTTTCATTTTAAGACTGCTGCTGACACCTTCACCGTTCCAGTTTTTTAATCCTGAGTCAAGCGCCAAAAAAAAAACAAATAAAGCCATGCCAATCTCGTCTTGTTTTATGCGCATTTATGGGTTTCGTTTCATCACAAGGGTGTGGGTGTTGGTAACAGTCCGGTTTAGAAGCATTTGCGGTGGACAATGGAGGGTCCAGATTCATCGTACTCCTGCTTGCTGATCCACATCTGCTGGAAGGTGGACAGGGAGGCCAGGATGGAGCCTCCGATCCAGACAGAGTATTTGCGCTCAGGTGGGGCAATGATCTGCAGGGAAGAGGAGGAACCAGTCAGACACAGCATCATACTACACTCAGCCCACGCATGGCCCTGCAAGATGGAGCTCCTAATTCCCTTATCTAACCTTGGCCAAGATACCATGAAGTCCAAACAGGATCAAGACACAACCTCACACACCCACCTCCCTCCTTTGCAGCCAGTCTTGACTCTAATCCCATTATTCATGCAGTTGGGTGGGTGCCACCCTGTCCAGCCCAAGGCCATTAAGGCTGTACCAGACAGACATGGTTTCTATCTTTTGCAGCAGGACTCCAGCATACCACCCTCCACACATCCTGCATATTTCAGCACAACAGGGGTTCTGAGATGTTCCCCTAACTCCATCCTACCTTGATTTTCATTGTGCTAGGTGCCAGGGCTGTGATCTCCTTCTGCATCCTGTCAGCAATGCCAGGATACATTGTGGTACCACCAGACAGCACCGTGTTGGCATACAGGTCCTTACGGATATCCACATCACACTTCATGATGGAGTTGAAGGTAGTTTCATGGATACCACAGGACTCCATACCTGTGAAGAAGCAGAAGTTTGTCAACAAGGGCTCAGACAGCATCAACAAAGCCTAAGACGATACTACAGGCAACCAAGAGATCAGCAGTCTTTTCAGCAGGAAGGCACTACAGAGCCATGGCTGGGACAGACTCAACACCTCTGGCTCTACTGACCGAAGTCCAACAGCTTTAACTGCATAGAAAATGAGGCTGACTGGTGGGCAGCACAACCCCTGCTACAGACCAGCAGTAAAATATGGTACCTCAATTGCCATGGTGTACAGGTCACCCTCTACAGAAGGGTGCAAGAGAGTGAAAAGTTGGACTTACCCAGGAAAGATGGCTGGAACAGGGCCTCAGGGCACCTGAACCTCTCATTGCCAATGGTGATGACTTGGCCATCAGGGAGTTCATAGCTCTTCTCCAGGGAAGAGCTAGAGGCAGCTGTGGCCATCTCCTGCTCGAAATCCAGGGCGACATAGCACAGCTTCTCCTTGATGTCACGCACGATTTCTCTCTCAGCTGTGGTGGTGAAGCTGTAACCTCTCTCTGTCAGGATCTTCATGAGAGTCCGTCAGGTCACGGCCAGCCAGATCCAGACGGAGGATGGCATGCGGGAGGGCATAGCCTTCGTAGATGGGCACAGTGTGGGTAACACCATCACCAGAGTCCATCACGATACCAGTGGTACGACCAGAGGCATACAGGGACAGCACAGCCTGGATGGCTACATACATGGCTGGGGTGTTGAAGGTCTCAAACATGATCTAGGGAGAGAAAAAGAAAGAGTTGAGTCAACAGCAAAATACAGGATTCTTGCTACACGTCTATACCAATTCCATGCAAGTGATCTTACTTCTTCCCCTAGGTAAGAAACATCTCTCAACTCCCCCTCAAAGTCCATGCTTATCTCACCTGGTCTCCACCCACACCCGCCAGGTCAGAGCCTGAGCAGGGACACCACTGCTACAGACCCATCCATATATCACAGCAAGGAACAAAACAAATTCCAAGTAAACTACAGTACAGTCACTCAAGGGTTGTAAATAGATTAGCGTGCCTAGTTAGAAACAGCAGTTAGACAAGTTGCTAGTTCAGTCTCAGAGAAAGCCAGCTTAGAAGGGCAAACAAAACCTGTCAAGGTCCAGCAAAGAGGAGACTCAGGTCAGGAAAGGAAAACCCTGTAAAGATGGCAAAAAGGGAGAATAGCGGTGAAGAAGGAGAGAGGACAACATGGAAGAGGAGAGCTGGCCTGCAGCAATTGTCTGCTGTAGTTCCAAGCTGCAGAGTTCTACACACCTGTGTCATCTTCTCTCTGTTGGCTTTGGGGTTCAGGGGAGCCTCTGTGAGCAGCACAGGGTGCTCCTCAGGGGCTACTCTCAGCTCATTGTAGAAAGTGTGATGCCAGATCTTCTCCATGTCATCCCAGTTGGTGACAATACCGTGTTCAATGGGGTACTTCAGGGTCAGGATGCCTCTTTTGCTCTGGGCTTCATCACCAACATAGCTGTCTTTCTGGCCCATACCAACCATCACACCCTGCAGAACAAAGACCATGTGGTAAGTACAGCGGAAGAGTGGGTAACTCCCTTTTCCCACAGCTAAATCTGCAATTATTGTCCCTCTGCTGTCACATCTCTATCAGGAAAGACATCCAGTCAGCTGCTTCAACACACACTGCACAAATGCTCCACAGGAGGCTGCATTCCCCACCAGCTGTGCTGCAGCATGGAGGCCTCTAATGGTACAAAGCCAAATAAAAGGGCTTCTCGCCTCTAGGGGAACCACTTCTACCTAAAACTCTTTTGTTAGGCAACAAGCACAACCAGCCACCTACCTGATGTCTGGGGCGACCCACGATGGATGGGAAGACAGCACGGGGGGCATCATCCCCGGCAAAACCGGCCTTGCACATACCGGAACCATTGTCAACAACGAGCGCGGCAATATCGTCATCCATGGCTGGCTACAGGAGGAGAGGAGAGAAGGAGCCATGAGCATCCCCGCTCACACGTCCCGCGGCGGCAGGCGGCAAGGGAAGGCGATGGCGGGAAGCGCAGGCGATGCCGCCAAGGCCTTCCCCACCCATTTCCTTCCTGCCGGCGCCGCTCCGCTTCGCCCGGCGCCCGCTAGAGGGGGCGACACCTCCCAGATTTCGGCACTGCGCGGATTTGGGACAAAGGAAGTCCCTGCGCCCTCTCGCATTATTACCATAAAAGGCAATGGATGGAGCGCGCCGCGCCTCGCCCGCCACCGGCTGTCGGGGGGACGGCGGCGGCCACTCCCGGAGCGGGCGGGCGTGGCGGCCACACCCCAGCGCCCCGCCGTGTGCCGGCCAGCGGGGCTCGACGCCTCCGCACAGCCCCGCCGGACACGCCCGGTGCCCCACCTTGAGCCGGCCGGCGGGGCTCAACACCTCCGCACGGCCCCGCCGGACACGATAGGTGCTCTCCTCAGAGCGTCGCCATGTGCCGCTCAGCGGGGCTGAAAGCGCCGACCCAGCCTAGGGGGTCACGCCCGGTGCCCGCCGTGTGCCAGGCACAGCCGGCAGGATCCGAACCCTCTGCACAGCCCCTAAAGCCTCAGCCGGCTCTACAAAGAACCGCAGCAAGACAAGCGCTGGCCACCACGCCCAGCCCACTAGTCAAGCGTGACCGGGGCTCTGCCCCATCGACCGACGGCACCATCGGCAGGATTAGAGCCAGCATCTTATGCAATTGCCGCCCGCCCAGGCTCAGCGCCGGCGGCTCTGGCCACGCCGGTGTAATCCAGTGGCGGGGGGGGCAGCGGCAGCTGCCGCACATGTGCCGCCCCGCACGGGCAGCCTGGGAAGTGTAGTCGGAGCCGGAGCGGGCAGCCCGCCTGCACCTGCGCTCCGGGCACACGGGGAGCCCCCCTGCGCCCCACAACCCCGCATTGTTCCGATGCAAAGCCTCGCCCCGTGTACGGGGTGCCGCCCCCTCCCCGCAAACAACAGCCACCGGGACTATTCGTATGTGCGGGGAGGGGGGGCCGCGCCCCTCCTCACGGGGGACAACGCCCCCGGGCCCCGACCCCAGCACGGGCGGCTCCGCGGAGCAGACAAAGCCCCGCGCCCCCCGTCCACAACGCCGCTCCCGGGACACAGCAACCCGGCCGCCCGCTCCCCCCGTCCGTACCAGCAATCCTCTTACGGGGCGGATTAGCCCCACGGGTGGAAGCAGCGCGAACCCCCTCCGCAAGCCTCACCCCCAAAACCGGCCCTAAATCGCGGGCTGCGTCTCTATCCCTTAAAACGCGGCAGCGCGCTACGGGGCCGCCACCCCGCCAGCGCACAAAGGGCGCGCCGCGTCCCAACAACCCCGACCACACCGATATTCGTTACAACACCGGCCCATTATTATTCTCATTAACACCATTATTATGCTATCCCCCGTTGATCGCGGTGCCGCTCTCACCTTTGGGGAGTTGGCGCGGTCGGAGCCGGGGCGGGCGCGAGGCGGCGGCGGGAGCGGGGCGCGCGCGCGGTGAGGACAGACAGAGCTCGCGGCGGCTCCCGCCCGGCCCCCGCGCGCGCTTTATATTGGGCCGCCGCGGCCGCCGCCTCGCCATAAAAGGAAACTTTCGGAGTGCGCCGCTCCGATTGGCCACGTCTCGGCACGCCCCCCAGGCCTCGCCCCGCCCCGCCGCCCCGACAGGGGGGAAGATATTGGGGTGGGGGGAACCGTGTGGGGCTGGGGTGGGGGTGCGGCCCCCGGTGTCGCTGGGCTGCTGTGGGGCCGGGGTTCTGCCTCCTGCCCGCAGCACTCCGCCGCGCTCCGCTGCCCCCGTGCAGCCCTCCCCCC
>VWZS01004510.1:62492-82204 GCA_013397075.1 Rhabdornis inornatus
AGCCCTCCCCCCCCCCATGCCAGCCCTCACACAAAGCCCCGCGGGTGGGGGTCCCGGCCTGTTCGCCCCCTGTCTCTGTGGGGGCCGGGTGGATGCAGCGCTCCTGAGGGAAGGGGGTACGCGGGGGCAGCGCCGTGCGGGATCCCGGGGGTGCTGCTCGCCCTGCCCGCGGCGCTGCCCGGCGCGGGGCACGTGGAGCGCCCGTCACCTGCACCCCTGGGCCGGGCGGGCACCGGTGACCCCGGCCGGGAGCGGGGCGAGCGGGACGCGGGGCCAAGTTCAGTGCTGATGTCAGCAAGCGGCCGCGACAGGCTCCTGCCAGTCGCCACCAGGCCCTCGGCCCTTGGACCCGCCCGGGCAACCGGGAACGCCGCCGGCGCCACCGGGCACTATTAAAGACCGTGTGCCCACGGTGCTTTAGAGACCTGGGAGAATGGAACGCTCCCCTGGCTCTGGATCAGGCATCGAGTCAAGCACGGGGGCCCTGGTCCCTGCTCTCCATCCTTGCCCCGTGCTGGCAGGGGACACCACGGGAGCAGTGGTTTGGTCAGATTTGAGCAATATTTGTTTCTGTCCTCCGATCCAAACCTTGCTGGAGTAGGAAACGTGGCTGCTCCAGCCCAGGCTGCCTTTCTGCAATTCATTTCTTGCCGTGACCATCCTAGCCCCGGTCAGGAATAAAGGCAAGGGCAGCGGCCGCAGAGCAGCAGGCAGCAGCAACCAGAGGGCTTTGCATCTCCAGAGTGTTGTGCGAACACGGACTGATTAATCAAGTTAATTAAGCAGTCCTGTAAGTAAAGTAGCAGCAGCCACTCGCAATCTGTTGCCGGCTGGAAGCACAGAGACTTCAGCATGGGGACCTTGGATGTATAATCTCAGTCGTTTGAAAACACTAGTGACAGGTGAAAAAAAAATTCTCTGGAAAAGAAAAGGCTCAAAATGCGTGTTCTCCGTGGGATATCTCTTGTCCAGCATCATAGAGGCAGGAGTCAGGCCTGCAGTCAAGGTCTTGCAGGCCACAGCAGCAAGCTCTTTGTCATCAGGGAGCTGCAGAGATCGTGGTGAGGATGAGGATGGGGCTCCCTCCCCAAATTGCCTTTGTGGGTCTTGCTGAAGGGGACTCAGGCATTATTCCCCCCACACTTCATTACTCCTGCTGTGGGGTGGACAAAGGAGGAGAGCAGCAGAAGAAACCTGCAAAAGCTTATTGAGATGGAGATTTACAATTTCCTGGGGGGGATGGGAGGCAATGGGACACCAGGCGTGGATGGGAATACAAGAGAAACCCTTTTCCTTTGGATGGCACCTCGTTCCCTAGGAGTGCCTTATCCTGGTGAAGGTGCCCCAAAATTCAGCAATATGGCTGCACCCAGGAGAAGGTGGTACAGAGGCAGAGGAGATCTGTGGGCTCTTCTGGGCCACCCCAGGGCCATGCCTTATCCCACAGGGCAGAGGTGGCCATGGTGATGGACATGTCCTGCCAGGCCACTTTGGAATTATGCCATCCCCTCCTCACTGGAGATGGCCACAGTGATAAAGAAGAGATAGCCCAGGAGAGTCCCCACAGGAAGCCCTCAGTGGAAGGAGGCCCAGCCTAGGGTTCCTGCAGGGCCATGCTGGAGCAGAGCTCCCTTTGCCTGGTCATTCCTCTGTCACCTTGATGTGGATCGTGCAAGATCTCTCTATCGCAACCTCCCTCTCAGTAAAATGGGAGTCATTGCTGTTAATTACCTGCCTCACGGCGAATTAATTAATGTTTGCATTCCACTTTGAAAAGGCTGATTATTAATTAGAAGATTATACGTCAAATAAGGGGAGCCACAAGGCATGGGTAGAGCTGATGGCCCTCACAGCTGGGAAGTGTGGTCCACGAATGTGCTGATAAAGCAGGAAAAAGCCCAACAGTACCACCGGGGTGATGGGTTTGGGATGGGGAACATCGGGTCAAGGCCAGGTGGAGAGGCCACCAGGGCTCATGGGGGTCTCGGGTAGATGGATGGGGCGTTCATGAGAGGGGTGGGATGCTGTGCTGTGCTGCATCCCAGTGAGCAGGTTGGGTGGAGCCAGGCTGGGGAGCCACGATGCGAGACAGCCCATTAGGCTGTGAGGGAACTGCCAGGCAATTACTCTTGATTATTGGACTGAATCAGAAGGCAATCAATCTGCCAGCATCCGGAGGGCAGCAGCACCGGCCTCACATCTCCTGGCTTTAGGGGCAGCGAGGTCTGGCCTTGGTGGGACAGCAGGATGTGGCCTCCAGCGCATGGCTGGGTGCCACCGCTTCCTCCCAGGCTGAAGACACCTTGAGAGCAAAGCCACCATGGTCACCACTGTGTGATGGGCCAGGCCAACTCCCTGGCCGTGTCTGGGGCTCTCTTCCCACCTCTTCTGGGATGTTGCAAGAGCTGAGAGGAAAGAAAGGGGAACCAAGCAAAAAGCTTCCCAGCTGTCGTGTTACCTTTGGGCAGACATCACAAGCTCCCAAGTTCCCATGTTTTGCTTCAGCTCTCCCTGCTTGTCCTTGGTGCTTGGCTCGCACTGACTCTGGACAAAACTATCCGAGGGAGGATCCTCCTGCCCTTCGCCAGCTGATATGGCTGGGCTTGAATTGCTGCACTTGTGGGACAACACGTGAGCTCTGCTTTCCCCTCCCTTCTCCCAGCCCTTCCCCTAGAGCAGAAGCCCTTTGCCCATGCAAGGACAGCATCTGCCACGCTTTTGGGGAGAGGAGGGTAAAGTGGGGGAAATATTCCTGGGAGTATTTGGAGTTCAAGTTTTGGGTTGGATTTCTGCACATCCCCTTCAGTGCCAGCTCTTCCATCTCTCACCCTGTCATGTGCTCAGGCCTCCCTTCTCTCCCTCCTGCTGTTGTGACAATAAGAAGAGGTAGAAACTTCTGAAACCACCACAGTCTCTTTGAATCACCGTCACACAAAAGTCATGGAGGTTTTTTGAAGCACTGCCTTTCCCTTCCTGCTCCCCAAGGGGAAGAAGGAAAGGTGCTGACCACATCCCCTGTTTCACAGGCACAGGGACCATCTCAGCACCTTCCTCTTTCAATTTTCTCCTTGCAGCATCAGCTGTAATGGGAATTTGCAGGAGGTAAAATCTAAGCAGGAACCCCAGGCCCTTCACTCCCTTTGGAGATGTTTGGGGGCCTCACTGCAGCCCCCATCTCTCCCTTTATGGGAACGTATTCAGCATTAAACCTGAAGCAAAACAGCCCCTGACATTTTCCTGGCTCGCCGCGTTGCATCCCTGATGCCAGCTCATCCCTGACAAGCTGCAGACTCGACTCTCCCCATTTAAGCATCATTCTCCATTCTCGTACACCCCTCCCTGAGGTTTCTGCTCCTTTGTATTGATCCTTGAGCTCTCTCTGATCTATCAGTCCTTTTGCAGAGAGGACAGCCTTTCCCTTCCCAGACCTCCATGTGTAAGGGTGTTCTCCCCTGATCTGCTGCATCCACATGGATGGGCTAACAGCATCTCTCCCATTCACAAGGAATGAAAATCATTACATTGTATCATGCTGGAAAACTGTATAAATTCACCATTTTCCATTTCCAAGGCACAGACAAACAGCCTGTGCCTGGTTTTGTCGAGGCTGTTGGAAAGGGCCCAGCCCTGCCCAGGTAGCCAAGGTGGTGGCAGGGCGCACATGCCTGGTTTACGGCCTGCTGACCCTGATAAGTGGACTTTGCTGGAGGGGTTGAAGATTTTTCTCCACCTATTCCTCCAGCCCTGCCTGTCCTTGCTGCTTCCAGCCTCGTCTCTTCGTGCCCCTGTGCCTTTCCCAGCCCTTTCATTGCATATCCCTGAGTTGATCCCTGTGCCAGCATTTCCAGATCTTGATGCTCGCCCCGAGGTCCCCCAGCTCACACAGGCAGCAGGAAGCCAAAGCTTCATTCCCAGGCTTGTAGGCAGCCAGATCAGCCAGTGCCCAGGCTGGCACCCTCTGCCCAGCCCCATCCTGGTGTCCCACAGCCCTGCCACCCTCTCACCCACCCTGGGCTGCGCTGGCCCGGCCAGAGCAGAGCAAAGCCCTCCCTTCCCCCACTGCTTAAACGTGCTGCCAGGGCTGTTTTGGTTGACCTTGATAGCAACAGCCTGTGAGGCCCAAGCATAGAATTGTTTTCAGCCCAAGGTCATTCCACAGCACAGCACGATTACACCGGCACAGCCAGACCCTGAGGCGATGCCGGCCAAGCTCCCAGCCCCAGCCCTGCACCCTGGGCGTCTCTGGAGTCCACTTCTTCCACAGCAATGGGACAGGCGTAAGCTAAATCCTATGCTGGAGCTTCCCTGCAGGGACAGAGAGTGGTGGAGCAGCCCTCCCCTCCAGCCAGGCTTGGCATCAATTTCAGGGGAGGGCTGCTCCACCACTCTCAGGGGATATTTCCTCTAGCTAAAAACAGAAGGGGAAGAGAAAAAGCTGATTCTCCCCGGGTTTTTTCTGCATGTCTCAGCCCTCTGGCTCTGCTCACACCACCCCCATCGCCACCCAAATGCCACTGAATGACCCCTCGGCTGTGATGCACCTCCAAGGGGGTCTTTCCCTCAAGGATGCTCCCTGGGGTTCGGTCACCTGTCCTGGCAAAAGGCTCCCACAGGTGTTACATGGCACTGTGCCGAGCCACACGGTGCATTTTCAACTGCTTCTTAATTACTTTGAGAATTGATTTTTCTTGGTCTCTGATGATAAAGGCGGGGAAGCAGCTGGATGGAGTTTTCTCCTTGTACCGTACTTAGGAAATGAAACAGATCCTGGGCTGGCAAAGCATGCCGGGAAATTCACTTTGATCTTTGCTGGGCTAATGGCCCTTCCCATCTAGGGGCTTTAAGCCTTTGACAGAGGTGACCTCTCCTACCTTGGAGAGAGTGGGAATAATTCTGCCTTTGTTTTCTGTGTGAGAAGCAGAGGCAGGGAGAGCAGGGATGGCCATTGCCCTCCATCAGGGAGACTCAACTACCCATGCCAGGTGATGTAAAGCACTTGTGACTCTGCAGATAATTCTGGTTTGGGTTATAAACCCTTTTTACTTCCTGCAGCAGGTCACGGGTCTGACCACTGTGCTGGTGCTGCTGTGGGTGCACCCAAAGGTGGGGATCCCCACCGCTCCAGTGACCCCAGACCTGCACCAGCTCCTGTCCCTGCAGGCACAGGGATGCTCAGGGAATGAATGGGCGAGGCAGGGTTTGCCCATTCCTAGAAGGAGGGATGCAGAGGAAGCCAGGAACTGCTCTGGGCCCCGTCCCAGCCCCATCCCTGCCCGGGCTGGCCCCCGGCTCTGTTTGCACAGCCGGTGCCGAGCCGTGACGCAAGCGGCTCTCCCCAGGCGGGGACAGTGACGGAGGAGTGGGACCTGCTCCTGTCAATGCCCCCATCCACTCCTCCAAGTTTAAATAAACCTTCAGGGGTGAATCAGCCCTTACACAGCACTCAGCCCTTTCACAGAGCCACCAGAACTGAAATCCAGTGACTATCCCTCTCCCCCCACCTTGGAGAGCAGGTGCATGGGAGGAGAGCCAGGTGGTTTCTGTTTGGTGCCCAGCTTGTTTGTGGTCCATGTGGCTGGGGTAACAGTGGGGTGATGCCACTCACAATGGGCTGGCAGTGGGGAAGGAGGGAGCACAGGCTCTCTGCAGGGTGGTGCTGCTCCCAACCAGCCCCTCTGGTCCAGCTCACATCAAGATCTGCAGCAAACCTGGGAACAAGCCAGCAAGTTTGCAAATATATCATCCCTCTGATACCATCCTGAGTCCACTCACAATACAGACTGGGCACAGGAGGAAAGCACCACCACAAAGCCCATTTCATTTCCCTCCCAGCTCATTGCCCCCAAAGTTTCCATCCCTCACTCAAGACAGTATTTCCACATGTGCTTTGTTTGGCTCATTTCACACATTCCTGCTGGCAGGTGATAAGATCTCAGGGGAAAGGCAAACCAAAGCCCTGGGTGCCAGGCACTGGCTGTCACTCCCCTGACTGCCCTGCTCCCTCCTCACCTGCTCTGATCTGAGACTAACAAGATCACATCCATCTTCATTCCATCACAGGTGGGCTGCAGGGTGAAGGTCTGGAAATAGAAATTGTGGTGGGACTCAAGTGGCTGAGTGAGTTGCCAGGTTTCCTCCTGCTCCTGAGGAGGACTGCAGAACTCTGCCCTCTTGGGTCCCTGTGCCACCCTGGGGTGCCCACTCTGCTGTCACATGTGGGTGATGTGTGCCTGGGTAGGCACTGAGCCCCTCTGGAGCAGCAGAGGTGTTATCAGCTCTGAGAATATTTGAAAAATGCACTTGAGTGCCATTAGAACCTCGAGTACCTGCAGGTGGCACTTACTCGAGCAATGGCACAGCCCTGGGGACTCCCTGGCCCAGGTGTCCCCAAGGCACCCTTTGCTGGGATGAGCAGGATGGAGTATGAACAAACCTGTCCCTCCCCCAGCATTTAATAATAAATGAGGTTGAGTCTTCCACGTTCCTGCTCTCTTCCCTTCCCCATGCCAGAGCCAGAGCAGTGTGGGGTTGCAGAGGTGGCTTCCAGAGCTCCTCCACTGCTGGAGCACAGAACAGCAGAGGAAGCCAAGTGGGTACAGAGGCCACCAGGGCCCTGGTCCTGTCACAGAAGGACACAGAGTGGCCACTGTCTTTACAGTTTGGTTTCTCAGCCCAAAGAAGAGGCAAGTCAGCATGCAGAAAAAGCAGGGAGTGATTTTCCTATGGCGCTTTGCAGGAGCCCTTTTGGTTCCCAGATCACTGCCCAGGGCTGTGAGAGGGCTGCACAGCACATCTCATTCTCTGGGAACCCTTGTTTTGCAAGAGCTTGGGGCAGATGGGGACAAGCAAGAGGAAGAAAAAAAGCAACCAGCTGTGGTGACAGGAATGAGGAAGCCCAGACTGTGGGGCAGCTCCAGCCCCAGCACAGCCTGGGCTCAGTTCTGGCAACAGCCTGGCAGGGCAAAAGGTGTCCCAGCTCCACCCTGGCACTGCTCAGCTTGGGGTCCCTCACTCAGGGCTGGATCAATAGGACCAGAGCCTTCTGCTTGGAACCTGCTGCCTCTGGGACCAGGAAAGGTTTTGTCCTGCCCGTCCAAGACCGGGCACATCACTCCACAGATGAGCCCAGACCCCTTCCCTTGGCTCTTTCCTCTGCCATGGACATCAGTGAAAGAAGACATGGACAAAGGGATGGTGAGATTGAGGGTTCTCCCTCCTCCCCCAGAGAGCCCACATCTCTGTGGGGACACATTTTAATTAACACTGAGTGGCCGAGGGACCGTCCCAGGCAGCTCTGAGCACAGCCCAGCCTGGGGAAATCAGCCTTAAATGGCAAAACCTGGCCCTGTCTGTGGTAACCAGCTGGAGCAAGAGGCAGCAGAAACCGGAAACCAGAGAGCAGCTGAGGCCCCCTGCCCCCCTCCATCACTTTGTAAACCTAAATTCCTAATTCAATAAGGAATATACCTTAGAAATTATCTTCTCCCTCCTCTGCCCTGTACAAATGCTGGGGGTGCCCTCCTATGGGATGGGTGCCCTTGTATTTCCCCTCCCTTGTGCATCAGCTCAAGGAACAATGAAAGACAGGAGCCCCCTCCCCAGCCTCCCGTTGTTACTTTTGTGTGTTGACTCCCAGCAGATTCCAGGACATAAATTGCTTCCAAGAGAACTCTCCGTGCTCAGAAGTGAAAACATTTCTGAGCTCCCCCAGTCTCCATGTACTGGGATAGAGGGAGCTTGGATGCTCACTCATCAGGGGGATTTCGAGGTGCCTCTTAGCCCCAGCTGCTGTAAAGGAAAGCCTCAGATCTCCTGATGTTCTTTTTTGGGTTGTGGAAAAGAGGGGTCTCACGGTTCAGGATGAGCCCACCAGTCCCACTTAAGGAACTCTGCACTGGTGCCTGGTGTATTGGGGGCTCCCAGTACTTGCTTTGGCTGGGTTGTTGGCCAACCCATATTTTTGGGATGAATTTATTCCTTTCACTTGGCCCAGTCACATCCTGATAGCGAGCAGGCAGTGGGCTGTCAGCAAGCTGCTCCTGGCTAATGCTGGGGTGGAGCACAAGGTCCTTCACCCATAGATTCCCATCTCTGGGATGGGACAGAGCCTGGAAAGCTGTGCCATCCCAACGCTGAGATTTGCTGCGTTACCATTTCCCAGCACGTTTCTCCATGAGCACTCTGCCAGCAGACTCATTAGCTGTGACATCTCATTAAAGCAACCATCCTTGGGGGAATTGGCTTGCACACAGGAGCTCTGGGATTGGCGTGGCCCTTTTCCTCCCCACCTTCAGACAGGAGAGAGGACAGAGCAGCAGGAGAAGCCCCATCCTTTGGGATACACACAGCAACTCCCCTTGCTGTGAGGGAAAACTGCAAAGGGAAAGTCAGAAGGAGTCTGCACACATCAAAAAGGAATCAGCTCAGCAAAGTCACAACTATTTTAAAAACCCCACAGACAGTCCCAGCTCCCATTGAGCCTGCGGAGGAGGTGGCTTTCTCCTGTGCCAGGACCGGTTTCCCAGCTCGCCAGCCCAGTGGGAATGAGGCTTTGCCTGCCAGCCCCGCTCTGTCACAAGGTCCCCACCCTGGCTGGCCAGGGAGTTGCAGCACATACAGCCCCTGGACTGGGAGAAGCATGGAAATGGCCTGGAAACTGGCTCTGGGTGGACTTAATCCCATCTGATTTCCCCTTCTGTGAGCTTTTTCCGAGTCTTCTGATGTTGTTTCCACTTCTAAATAAATATGTTTGAGCCTGGGATATGCTCTTCATCAAACAGGGAAGGACCAGCTTCATCTCCCTCTGCTTCAGAAGTCCTGAGCCTTACAGCAAATATGACACAACCATCCTTGGGTAGAGATGTAAATCCCACGATTCAAACACCACTTTTAAACAGCAAAATGAGGCTGTGAGACACCAACAGAGGTGTCAATTCCTGCAACCGTCCAGGGTGATTGATTGTCACCATTAAAGGTCATGCTACAGCCACCACTTGGCATCACTGCATCACTTCCGAGCTGCTTCTCACTGCTCAATCTTCCATAAAATACACATAAAATCAGGGTCCAGGGATGAAGACACAACAGTCTGCGTGGAAAGAGTTTCCTTACCTCTACCCCACTTCTCTGCCACTGACAGTCCAGCCCAAGATTTCTGCCATTGCTCACTGTGGCCACAGAGGACAAAGTGGTCCCTTCCTCCACACCTTGCCCAGTTTTGTCTCCTGTAACTTTTCTCCGTCCAGATAAAGGGAAGTAGAGATTTCCTACAGCCCAAGCGCTGCAGATGCTCAGCATCTTCTAGAGCAGTGGAGGCTTTCCCCAGCCCATCCAAGCCAGCTCTACAGCTCAGGTCTCCCAGCCCACCTTCACCCTACCTTATTTATAATACTTCACACCTGAGGGGGCTGAGCATGTGCAGCTCAGTGAGGAGAAGAAAATCAAAGATGAAAAGGGGTTTTAAACCCTTTCAGCCTAACTTTTTCAAGCCTCAGAGAAGCTCAACCCCTCTCAGCATGAGCCCGTGGTCCTAGGAGGATATCATTGTCCCTCCAATGCAGGCAGCAGAACCAAGCCACGAAAAAAAAAAAGGAAAAAAAGACTCCAAGCCCCTCTCCATGGTTTTATTTTTCTGCCAGCAGCTGCCAGGAGGAGTCATGCTGCTCAAGGAGGTCGGAGGGTATTTTTTCCCCATGGATTGCCTTGACCCAGGGTTACATGAGCCCTGCCCTCCAGCCAAACCCAGCTGCCAGCAGCCGCAGCCGGGCTGGGTGCCCGTGGGGCTGTGGGGACCTTCCCCTGTCACTGTGTTCCCACAGTCCCAGCCTTCGAAGGTTTCACCTTCTCCCAGGCAGAGCAGTGCTAATGACAAGTGAAGGATGGTGCCACACCTGCACAAAACCATTTTTGGAAGGACACCTGGGGAAGAAATGTTTCCCATGTCGCTGCTCTGTAATTAGCATTAATTACCAGGGCTTGTGAAACCTCTTCCCCATTTACTCCAGGCAGCATCTGACGGAAACTGTGGGAATCCCACATGGCTGAGTCAGCCAGGAGCTGGGGAGGGGTCGATGAGGGTGCAGGGATGAGTCCACAGGGTCCCTCCCTCAACCCCCCCAGCCCATGGGGACAGAATTTTGGCCAGGGGGCTGCAGGCCTGGTTAAAACACCAAATAGTAGCTGATATTCATTCATCTCACCATTCCCCACAAGATGCCACTGTCCTTCCCCTGCTGGAGGACAACCTGGGACATCCCAGGGCTCAGGGGAGCTTGCATGTACTGCCCTTTAAAGCATGGCAGAGTGGGAGATCCCCAGCAGCACGTTCCCTCGGGGGTTTGCGTCTCCCTCAGCTCATTGCTGTCAGCAACACCCCAAGGTGTTATTATAGATCCGGGGAAAATCCACCCCAAAAACCTAACCCCAAGCAGCCACTTTGTCACCACCCAATGGCTGAGTACTGCTGCCTGAGTCATTTCTTATTTATTTATTTTTTTTAATAATATTAATAATTAGAATGAGTCAGGACATTTTATCATCTGGAGTGGCTTCGGAGTCATCTCACCCTGCGCCAGTGACTCCTCAGTGGCCTGGGGCAGGGGACACATCCAGCCTTCCCCCCAGGATGGGGTGCAGCTGCTGCAGCTTCACCCCCAAACTGGCAGATTTTGGCTTCAAAAAAAAGGTAAAACAAGAGGAAAAAAGCCCATCCCATCTACAGGACCTGTTTTCTCCCCATCTGCTTGCAGGAGCTCAGGGTGCTCCAGCATCCTGGGGGGACGGGTGACCCCAACCACCACCCTGGGTGGGGGTCCCAGTGGCACTGGGCATCACCATGGGGATCTCATCCATCTCAACTTTCCACACATCATCATTGCTGTGACCTCCAGGGACCACGTAGGACCCCTGTCCCTCCCCAGGGACCCGGGAGTCCCCTCACCCTCCCACTTGACCTAACCTCCTATCCATAAATGGAGAGGTTTGAGAGCTGTCCCCGGGGTGGAGGAGGAGGAGAAAAAAGTAGAATAATGCCAAGAATGCAGGACACAGCTGAGGAGCCCAGTCCCAGCCCCTCGACACGGGCTGGGGGCTATGGGACAGCCAGCCTGTCCAAAGCCCAGTCCTGTCCCTGCAAGCCACCCCACTATAGTCACTGGAAAGGTGCTATTTTTATTTCTATTTCTCTGCTTTTCTCACCAGCTGGGGACTTTCCGAGGCTGGGCTGCCCCGTTTCCATCTCAGCACGATGGAGCAGCTCTGGGGTGCAGAGCTGTGCCCCCACACCCGAGGAGTGTCCATTTGCAGCAATGTGTCCTCTGGATTGCTGTCACTTTGCATGTCTCTATGCAGATGATGCCTCCACCCCGGCAGCAGTATCCCCTTCCAGGGAGGTGTTCCCCTGCAGAAACACAGCCCCTTTCACCCTCTCTCTTCACCCCATCACCTGTGGGAAAGCTGTACTGGGATGGATGTGGGATGCAGGGTGGCCTCAGAGGCGGGGTGGCACGGAGGGTGCCAGCAGCCACGCGCCCCGGCTGGCACCGCGGGCCAAGCCTCCGCTCGGGGCCAGAGTCCAGCGCCTTAAAATAGAAAGTGAAAACATTCGGGTGCTCCGTCCGGATGGGCGAGGGGGGCCCATCCCCGCCTCTACCAGCCGAGCGCCGCCCCAACATCTCACCGACCCACCCTGCTCGCCAGCCACCCTTTCCCCAACCGGGCAGTGCCCATCCCCAAGGTCAGGGTGGATCCCTTCGGGTTCTCTCGGAGAATTGCTCCAGCGGCTCGCTCAAATCCTCCATAAAAGGAAAAACAGCCAGCAGGTAGCACTGCCAAACTTAGTCATCCCCAGTCCGGCAGCGCTCGCAGCTCCGTCAGCAGCAATTTCCTCTCCGCGCGGGGGGGACAGGGAGGAGCGGCTCTGCCTCGGCCAAAGCCGTGCCCAAAGCTCCGGGCTTGGCCGGGGGCTGCTGCCGGACACGCTGCGCTGGGGAGATGCTGCCACGCTCCGAACCGAGATCCAGGGGGGAAATGCACACCCTGGGGAAAACAGAATTTGGCACCTGGTGCAGTGGTAGCGCTGTTGGTCAGGCGGCAAAATCTCACTTTTTGAAAGAATTTTTTCCTGAGCACAGATGTGTGGATGTACCCGGGAGCACCTTGAAGCACCCGGAATTTGGTGGGCGAAGCCTGTTTGCTGCCCGTGGGACAGGTATCACAGAGCCCAGCACTGATAAGAGGGACCTCCAGCCCCTCCAGAACGCAGGGACTGAATGCTGGTCCCATCCTGGTGGCAGGATGGCTCCAAGGGTGACCCCCGAGCTGGCCCAGAGCAGGACATGGGATATCCCTGAGTCCCACCTTCTCCAGCCCCGGTCTGCCTCGATTTCCCCACAGAGGAAGCAGGGCTGACTGCCTGCTCTGCCCTCGGGTACTTTATTGAGCCTGAGAGGAGTGACCAGGGCCCAGCACAGCTCCTCATCCCTGCAGGATTGCCCACAGCATGGCACAGTCATCCGGGATTGCGTCACAGGCAGCAAACGCCCTGGGGTGTGAGGAAGTGACATCTTCTCCTATTGCCCCAGGAGACAGCCTGGGTGTTGGTCCAGGTGACTGTGTCACCTACACATCCCTGCCACCTCACCATGGGGACACAGCATCTCTACGAGGTTTGAAGCCTTCTCCCGACCGAGGAGGGCGATCAGATTGGTGGCATCCCCACTGCACCAAGGGGTAAACACCGCAAAACACTCTCGGGGAGGCTGTGCTCAGCTGGCACCAGGGTTTTGCAGACAGGCTGGCTGCCCCGTAAATTATTCACCCCAGCAATAAAAGATTGGAAATGATCTGTTGACGTCTCACAGCACCGAAGGCTCATGCAGGGCTGTGGGGTGTGCAGCGTCCCTGGGGCTGAAGGGAATGAAAGGTCTGTATGGGGACCAGGTGCTCTCCACGTGACAAAAAACGGTTGAGATGCTGAGAGTGTCATGTGGGGTCTCTTGTCCCTTTGCTGGGTACCACGATGTGGATCAGGCTGTGATGGAGTGACTGGTTACACCAGCGCTTTGTCGGCTCAGTGCAAGGTGAACTAACCTGAGAGTGCGTAAGCTGGAGTCTGCTGTGAGCAGCACCGTGCCTGTGGCTTCACCAGCAGGGATCTGGTGCCACTGGGTCACCCAGTTCCCCGTGCTGTGACACCCCCTCCCACCCTGAGCTCAAATCCTGCAGCACCCGCTGCCGGACAGAGCTCTGCTTCGCCTTCCCAAGCGACGCCCAGAAGGAAGCGACCTGTCCGCGGGCAGACACAGCACCACAGGAGCGGATCAGCCACACTCGGGCGGGGCCGGAGCAAGCGCAAATCCCCACCGTCGCTCCCTCAGCGCTTTGTTGGTCTCCACGGTGTCCGTCCCTGCTCGGATTGCCGGGAGCCGCCCGCCGGTCCCGCTGCAGCGCGCGGCCGCGCGGCTGGGTGGTGCTGTTGGGATGCGCACTGCGCGCGGCGCGCCGGGAGCGCGCACACCGGCACCGCGCACCGGCACCGCGCACGCCGGGAGCGCGCACCTGGACCAGGAACGCCAGGAGCACGCACAACAAGGTGAATGGAGCGCATAGGATCGCGCACGCCAAGACGCAACAAGGGCAGCAGGGGATCGTGCACGCTGCACACAGGATGGCGAGCACCGAGATGCGTGTTGCACGTGGAGTCACGTATGCCAAGATGCACAGAGCGCATGGGATCACGAATGCCAAGATGCACCTTGCACGTGGGATCATGCACACTGAGATGGGCCCTGCACGTAGGATCATGCACACCAATGCATGTGCTGCACATAGGATCATGCACACGAGATCGTGCACGCCAGTGCATGTGCTGCACGCAGGATTATGCACACCAAGATGGACCCTGCATGTGGGATCATGCACACCAATGCACGTGCTGCACACAGGATTATGCACACTGCCTGTGAGAACACGCACATCGAGGAGCACATTCATTCATGTGGGGTCACTGTGCCATGATCCACACACTGCACATGGGATCATGCTTGTGGCACACAGGGCCACGCACAGTGAGGTGCACAGGCTACGTGTGGGGCCACAGGTGAGCCACACGCTGGGATCACACACACTGCATGCAGGATCCATGCTGGATGTGGGATCATGTGTGCTGAGATGCATGTTTCACGTGTGATCACACACGTGAGGCCACACATACACCGAGGGTGCAGACTGCACACAGGCACTCCAGGGTGATCCCAACACACATGGAATCATGGCCCAACACGCACACACTGTGCATGGGATTGCACACACCAGCACGCCTGGTGCACAGGGAATTGCAGGCACGTGGCATTGCACACACATCATGCACATTGCACATGGCAGTGCACACAACCTGCACCTGGATTGCTCCTGCCAACACACACAAGGAGTCACAGGCTGCAGTGGATTGTCCACTGACCCCCAGTGCTCCCCACCAAAGGCCTTCTCTCATGCTGCAGAGCCACACACCTGTCACCTCCAGGGACCCTCAGAGTGGCTCTGCACAATGCCTGCCCCAGGATGCCCAGTCAGTCTCCTGCCCAGTTTTGGTGTACACACCCAGGTCCAGGGGCTGCTCTGCTCCCCAGGACCCCAACATCACATCACATCACCCATCACCAGGGTGTTCACCCTCCATTTCCAGCTGGGAATAGCTGTACTTAACTCCATTTGGGGGATGGCAGGAGGGGCTGAGGAGAGGGCCACCAGCACCTTCAGTGCAGGGAGGGCTGGAGAGCCCCCCCAACCCCAGACCAGCTGCCCACAGCCCGGGGCTCTCCCGCAGCCGCCGGCCGGATGCCCGGAGCAGGGCCCCTGTGCCGAGGTTTTGGGTTTCAGGGCAGCCCCCCCGCCTGCATTCCTGCCTTCCCAGGGGCCTCTCACAGCCAGCCTGGTCAGAGCCCCCCAGCCCTATTCCCTCCTTGTGGCCATTTGACCACGGACAAAGACAGCCTGTCCACAGGGAGCTGTGGGACAGTGGGAATGGGGAGTCAAAAGCTCCCCCAAATCTCACTGCCACTGCTTTCACACCAGCAGCCCCCAGGTTTCCTGAGCTGGAGGTCAGATCCAGCCTCTCCTTGCAGAGGACACAGGGAATAATGGAATTCATGCCCAATGGAATTACTCTTAGCTCATCAACAGGCTCCAGATTTTGGGACTTCCCCCCGCCTCAGCCACCCCTCCTTGCAGATGCCACAGGAAGAACATCTTCAACTTTTAGTCGAGATGTGGTTTCCCACAAACCAGATGGCAAGCACAGCTGGACTCCCACTGCCTCAGTTTCTCTGCGTGCAGAACTCCCTCCAGCCTCCTACAAGGATGCACAGGAGGCCTAGACACTGAAGGAAGATGGGCATGGGTGAACACAAGGGGATAAATGCAGGGCTGTGAGGACTCGTGGTCTGGGACAACACTCCCTTCCCTCCTGCCTTACAGCAGCCATTCCATACCAGCAGGTGAGTTTGTGTCGCTGGGACAAGCAGGGCTGGGGGCTGCAGACCCCCCTTATCCAAGGGGTTCTGCTGCTGGGAGAGTCTGCAATTCCATGAGAAAATGCAATGGGGAGCAGGATATCAAGTCACCTGGGGACTCAGTTCAATTCTTTTCACCACTTCCCATATTTGTCAGCCCGGTGGTTCAGTTGGAGTCCCTTCTGCATCCAAAAAAACCAAAGGGACTACAGTGCCACTGGACCAGCACCCGCAGGAATCAAGGAGGGCCAGGTGGGAGGTACAGGGCTAATCCCCAAAGGCCCAGTTCCTAATCCTGACTAATGGACTCTTTTCACCACTGACAATGGAGTTATCCATCTGGAAGAGGATCTCTGGGCCCAGGAAGGCACAGCTGGTGAGGCACAGCTGGTGGGGCCAGGGCTGGGCAGGGAGGTTTGGCCCCTCCCCCCAGCCTCAAACCGCTGCTTCCAGCTCCTTTCCTGGCCAAAATCCCACCTCTTCCCTGCAGGTAAAGGTGCAGCTCTGCTGCTGCCCTGCATCCCACCCCACCCTGCCCCAATACTGCCACCAAGGACTCAAACAACCCCCTCACCTCCTCTCCAAGTCACAGGCTGTAAAAGCCCCCCGTCCATCTCAGCCCTTTATAGGAATCCCCCGGGGTATCCCAGCTGGCTCCTATTACTGCTCCTGTTACCAATCCCTCATTCTTGAAGAGATGCCCCCCCTACTCTGGGGGTCTCAGGGGGGAATCCCCTGATCCTGCTGGGCCTTGACCTCGGTTTCTCTCTTTCTTCATGCTGAGCTTCAGCCCTCTGACTCCACCAGGAGGGATTTGTGCACCTGTGGGTGCAGCCCCTGAGGGGGTCTTGGCACCAGTCCCCTGCAGTCCTGCCATGTCCATGTCCCCTCCAATTGCTGTGAGAAGCTGAGGAGGTGGCAAACACAAAACCACAAGCTGTCACCTCCTCCTCACCCCCCCATCCACAGTGGCTTCATCAGTCCTGTCCCCATTCCTGACATCCCTCCTGCTGTGCTCTGACTCATTTCCAAGGCTTTCCATCCCTCTTATGTCCTCTTTGGGATGTGCCTGGTCCATCTCAAGGTGAGGATGGAACAACTGTGCGGTGGTGGGTCCTGCCAGAGGTGGGGATCACCATCCAAGCCATGCCCAGACCAGGTATTTGGGATGCTGCAGATCCAGAGAGTAGCTGTGCCCTGGGAACTCAGACAGCAAATGCCTGAATCTTCCCTGACGTCCCTTCCTCTGCCCACCAAACCCTTCAGCAGCCCTGGACGAGCAGAGGCAGCAGCGGACACAGAGCATGGACTGCAGTGGGAAACGTGGATCCAGGCATGACCGAGTGAGGAAATTAGAGCAGAAAGGAGCTGCTGTGGCTCGCTGAGTCACCTGCTCCGCCCGGCGCTGCCGAGCCTGGCCCGGGTTATTTTGGAGCTGCGTGGGAGACGCTGTAACACACTTTCCTCTTCCTGCAAACTCCTCTATGCTGACTCTGCGCTGCAGCAGGGAATTAAAAGTGGGCACAGGCAACAGGCTGGCACTGGAATCTTCCTCTGGGCCTCCTGCTTGGGGTCTCATGGCTACAAAAGCCCCCAGGGCTCTCCCTTCCTCTGCTTGCAAACTGGGCAAATTTTGTTTTTTTCCTGTCCGCCCCCCCCTTTTTTTTTTTAAGGCTAGAAAGCATCCCCTGGTAATCGATTATTTTGTCCCACAGAATGCCCTGTGTCTCTCTGCTCCTGGGCACTTGCATAGGATTACAGGAGCCCCATGTCCCTGCAGAGCCCCCCGGGAACCAGGCAGAGCACTGGGTCCAGGACAAAGAGCATCGTCCCCACCACAGAGGTTAATCACTGCTACACAAAAGGTCTTTTAAGCTGTCCTAATAGAATTCCTTCTCCTGCTGGATGAACCAACCTCCAGCCTCCACCCCACCTCCGCAGGATCCTTGGGGAAGACAGAGGAAGGAGCAGGTTTTCACTTTTGTTTCTGATAATGTAAAAACCACACCAGAAAACATCAGAAAATGAGCTGGGACAGGAAGAGAGGGGTGAATTCCCAGTGCAGACTGTCCATGTGCACTCATCCGCTTCCTTCCTTCATTTGCTGGTGCCCAACATCCAAACTGCCTGAAACAAGGCGCTTCAAGCATTTCCATCCCTTTTTGCTCTCTAGATGCAATTAAATTAAGCTAAGGGGATAAATCCAGCTAAAAGAGCTGAGCAACCCACATGACCAGTGCCATGACTGATCGTGATGTCCAGGAAACAGAGGAACGTGGCTGAGCCCCCATCATACTCCACCACTGTCCCTTGCTTCCTGAGCAAACCCCTTTGGGGTAGCATCCCAGAGGAAAACATCCCCTGAGCACGATCTGCCTCTCTGAGCCCCTCTCTGAGGGCTGCTCTTTGTTTCCCTGGTGCTGCTGCTTTTTTTTTTAAATACAGCCTAATACAATTTTAATGAGGCTGGGGCGCCTGCCAACTGTCGGGAGGACCATCAGAGAACTTCTGCTGAGCTGGCTGGTGGCATATGGCAGTGAGGCCAGGGCAACCAGGCACCCTGGGGTGTCCCCATGGACCCCAGCAGCAGCAAGGGACAATCAGGGACCTGGGGAAATGTAGCCTCCAGCCAGGATTTTTTCTGCACCTGGGATTTGTTCCCAGCCTGGTCCAGTGGTCTCATCTCAGGGTGGTTTTGACAGAGCCCTTTATCCCACTGGAGGACTCGATGGCTGCACAAGGTCACCTCATCCTGCATCCCATTGTCACCAACTCTGTGCCACGTGGGGTGGAGGTGGCTGGAGAGATGGTGACCACCAGCACTGCATCCCCAACCTCTGCTGAGCCCCTCCGTGGGGTGAGTGGGCATCTGCATTGTGGGGGGCTTCCCAGGCGAGCCTTGGCCATCTCACAGCCACTGCCACCACCATCAGCACCCCCAGGATGGGTCTGTGTGTGCCATGGACACTGATCAGTGCCTGGGTGTCCCACGGAAAGCACGTGGGTGTCAACTGTGCTGGGGTGAAAACCAACGAGCAGTCCCCTCACAGGGAGCTCCCAAATCTACTCCATCAAAGAAGAACAAAGAGGGCTCAGGCCCGGCTGGAATCCTTGAATCCAGAGGACAGATGTGCTCCAAAGGAGGGACCAGGTGACAGCTTTGGACACTCTGTGACACGGCTGTGCCCGAGGGTCTGTGTGCTCTGGAGGGCAGGATGGAGCTGGACACACAGCCCAAAGCATCCCTGGGGCTGGAGCTGCTGTCTCCACTCTGCCCCTTTGCCTGAGGACATCTCTCTCTGCCCTGGCACGTCTCCACTGCCCCCCACATTGGGGACACCGGGCTGAGCAACGCATTGCACCTCAGACTCTTCACCAGACACTGCTGTGCACTGCATTTGCTATCTCTGTCCCCTCTGAGCCCCGTGCATCCCACCCTCCCTGCAGTGTCTGGCTCTGCCTTCCCAGTATCACAAACTGGAATGAAAATCCCGGGATTGCTCGCAAATTTTGTAGCTGGGCTACAAAAAGTGTCCAGGCAAGCATGGAAATTCCACGGTGTTTCTGTGCCTGAGGCAGGCAAGACACGGATCACTCCGTGACCATTTCCTTTTCTCCTGGCTTTTCTCTTTTGGAGCTGGGATCTCTTTGAACTCCCAGCGTGTCACAGCCCCTCCAAGGGGACGTGGCCGCACTCACTCACTCCGGAGAGCCCTTGTGATGGATGCCGTGTGCCAGGATTGGGTGTCCTGTAGGAGCGGCGGTGGGAGGGCTGGGGGATGACCTCAGAAGCGTTTAGTTACGGTGGCTTGCAAAGATGACGGGAAATGCAATGTACAGAGGGAAACCCAGCGCCTTTCGTACCGCTCCAGCGCACTGGCACGCACGGATGCACTCGGGACATGAGCTGTGGCTGCTGCCCCCCGAGTCAGGGGGGCACCGGGCACCCTTTGCCACCACAGTGACATGTGGGGAGGTTTCAGACTGTCTTTAGGGCTCTCCCATCCCCCAGGAGCAGAGGGTGCAGGCAGGATGGGTGCCTGCTCTGGAGGGACAGAGTCTGCTGAGCCAGGCAGTGCCATCCATCCACACAGTGCCACCATCCACCAGTGTCACAGTGTCACCCATCCATGCCACAATGCTGGGGGTGGGGAGAGAACAGGGTGGGTTTTTCTTTCTCTGTATAATTTTTTTTTTTTTTTT
>VWZS01004510.1:85179-223757 GCA_013397075.1 Rhabdornis inornatus
GAGCCGGGCCCCGACTGCCGGTTCCTGGTGCTGGCCCACGGCGAGGGGGGGTGGTCGCTGCAGTCCGAGCCCCACCGCCGCTTCTTCGGCGGCCCCGAGGACCGCCTCTCCTGCTTCGCCCCCGCCGTCTCTGCCGCCGAGAAATGGAGCGTCCACCTGGCCATGCACCCCCAGGCCAACCTCTACAGCCTGGCCCGCAAGCGCTACGCGCACCTGGGGCCCCGCCGCGACGAGCTGGCCGTGGACCGCGACGTGCCGTGGGGCGTGGATGCGCTCATCACCCTCCTGTTCGTGGACCAGCGGTACAGCCTGCAGAGCTGCGACCACCGCCTGCTCCGCAGCGACGGCCGCCTGGTCCCCGCCGCCGAGCCCGGCACCGCCTTCACGCTGGAATTCCGCTGCGGAAAGGTGGCCTTTCGCGACGGGGAGGGCCGCTACCTGGCCCCCTCGGGGCCCAGCGGCACCCTCAAGGCGGGCAAGAGCGCCAAGGTGGGCAAGGACGAGCTGTTCGCGCTGGAGCAGAGCTGCCCGCAGGTCGTGCTGCGAGCCGGCAACGATAGGAATGTCTCCACCCGGCAAGGTATGAGGTGATGGGGGCTGCGGGTGGGGGGAACAGGACACCTCGGCCGCCTCAGAGTCCCAGGGCTGTAGCCGCCTCGGGGTGCGTTCCTGCATCCCTCGGGTATCAGTTTCCCTCGGGAATCGCCTGCCCCGAGCAGCCCCCTGGATCCCTCCGGCATCGGCATCCATCGGGCATCGCCCGCCCCGAGCAATCCTTGCATCCCTCCGGCATTAGTTCCACTCCATCACCTCAGAATCGCCACCTCGGAGTGGCCCCCCCGCAGCACTGCCCCCAGCCCCCAACATCCGCTGCCTTCCCGCAGCAGCCGCCCACAGGGTGCCCCCCTGCATCCCTCTGCCATCGCCTCCCTCGTGGCATCTTCCCTCTGCTCAAACCCCTTCTCACACCCCTCCTCTGAAGCCACCATCTCCCCCGGGCACCCCCTGCACCCCTCAGCATGGCTGCCCGCGGTGCCTCCCCCAAACCTCCACCACGATCCCCCCGCATCCCTCCCACATCCCTTCCCCTTCCCCCTCCCGCATCCCTTCAGCACTGCCTGCCTGGGGGCCCCCATCCCTCCGGCACCCCCATCCCCGTTCCATCGCCCCTGCAGGGCGCCCGGGGGGGGCAGGAATGGCGAGGGGCCTGCCTTGGGGTGCAGGGATGGACAGGGAGGGGGGCTGGGAGGGGGTGGATGGAATCTTCCCTCGCCGTGAAGGAGGCAGGGCTGTATCCCTCGCCTTCCTTCCTTTGGAGCTCATTGTTCGCCCAACAAAGCCTCCACCAATCTCCCCCTCGCCCGAACGCGGCTGAGCCATTTGCCCAGCGGAGCAGGGAGGCTGCGGGTCCCTCCGGGGGGCTCTGATTCCCCCCAGGGGGCTGTACTTCCCGTGGGTGGGGGGCTGGGAGGCAGCGTTACATAAAGGGCTTTGCCGAAACTCCCGCATCCTGCACCCACCCGCACAAAGGCAGCCGTCCCTCCGCACCCGCTGCCGGGGTGCCACCGCCTCGGGGATCCGGTCACATTCAGAACTCCCCGGGCACGTGGAGCCCGCGAGTGCCCACCGAGCATCCCAGCCCCGCAGCCAGGGTTCCTAGCTGGATGCCGGGGGGTCCCTGCTCTGCGGTGCCGAGGATCCCCGCTCTGCTATGCCGGGAGTTCTCGGTGTGGCCCGAGGGTCCCCGGTGTGGCCCGAGGGTCCCCGGTGTGGCCCAGGGGTCCCCGGTGTGGCCCGAGGGTCCCCGGTGTGGCCCAGGGGTCCCCGGTGTGGTCCGGGGGTGCCCCGGGGCTCATCGCCGGCGCGCCAGGTCAGGCCGGCGCACGCCGGGTGTGGGATGGGTGCGAGCATGTAGCAAAGCCTGGAGGAACAGCGGGGAATTTTTTTGTGTGTATATGTTGTATTTCAAGGTTGCTGCTCAGCCTCGATCCTTGCCTGGGCAGCTCCGTGCGGGGAGCTCCGTGCTGTTCTCCTGTCCCAGGGCAAATCCCGCAAAGCAGCCCATTAAAAATTAAATAATAAAATCTGCCAAGATGGGCAGTGGGGATTGTTTTCCCAGGCACGGGGATTTGGGAAAAGGAGAGGATGGCGGTGGCGGGAGGATGGCGGGAGGCTGCCGCAGCGCCGTGGGGGAAGGGCTGCTGCAGCCCTTTGTCACCAGAGATGGGGAAACCAGATGTGGGGAGAGATGTGAGGGACGGAGCGGCGGCGATGGGGACCCCGCGGTGGCGGGGGACCCCATGGAGCGGGTGGGAATGCTGCTGGCCCACCCTCCGGCTTTGTGTAATTCGGGAAGGATGGGGGAGCAGGAAGGGGGGGAACAAATCTCCCCAGCAACAGAGGGCTCTGGGCTGTGCCCGGCCCCTTTCCAAGCAAAATACAGCGGGAAGGGCCGCGCTGGGGCTGCACATCCTCGCTCGAGTCCGTTTTGGCTGGAGAAGCCGTTTCCACTCGGTTTATCCTTCCCGATGGCAGTGGAAGGCTGGGAGCCGCCGCTTTCTGGGGCTCATCCTCCTCCCATTGTGAAAGCGCCGTGTCCCAAGGTTACCAAGAAAGCAGCAGAAACAGCCGTCGGAGGAAGCGGCTCCAGACAGCCTTTCCCCCGCCGAGCTGATAAGCGCCGTGCTGCTGGCAGATGCTCCCATGGCCCCTGGGGATGGGGGATATGGGATGCGGGCAGGGGATGGCTGCAGCTCGGCACAGCCTCGTGGGAAAAGGCGGCTTGGTCCTGTGTGGAGTCAAGGAGGGAGCAGGGATGGCAGTGACTGTCCCCCCTCTGCCCCGCGGGAGGAGCAGGGATGGGTCCATGGGGTTCTTCTGTGGTTCCCTTGGCTGGGATCCAGCTTTGGAACAGTGTTGTCCCACCAGTGCCAAGTCAGCTCCTGGCTTGGCGTCTCCTCCCTGCCCCGGGGATGGCCGGTGCCAGCATCCCCTGCACACCGGGGACCACGACACGAACACCCCCGGGGCAGCAAGCGATGGGTGCCAGCCCTTCCTCTGCTCCGGCACAGGGGCTGGAGGCAGGGGAGAGGTGCTAGGGACAGCCCCAGCCGGACAGGATCCCCGCGTTCCCCGAGAGTTCCCATCTCCCGTTTGCACCTCAAAGGGAGCGGAGCCGGGCGCTGGCAGTGGCGAACAGCCTCCTCCCCGCTCAATGGCTCCTTTCTAGCCCGGCTGCGGCAACAAAGAGCCCTTTGTGGGCGCGGGGGTCCCGGGGGCAGAGCTCTGGCGTCCTCCCCGCTGGTCCCCTGCTAGTCCCCCGCCCGGCCGAGGTGTGCCCCTGCCCCCCACCCGCCTGGGGGGGAGGGTGGGATGGCTCGGGGGGGAGGAATTCCAGGAAACGGGATCTGAGGAGGAGGGAGAGCGAGCGCAGCGGTGAAGGGAGCGCGCCTGGACGTGCCGTGTTGGCAGTGGGGAGCTGTGCCTTGGGGCCAGGACCCCTCCCGGCATGGGCTGAGCCGGATTTCAAACCCCCAGTTCATCTCGGTGTCACGGCAAGGCAGGAAAATGCGGCTCCAGGGCAGGGGGCACGAAGACTTGGATGTAGATTTTCATCTGGAGATGCCAAGTGGCCTGTTGACACTTGGGGGATACCACAAAGCCACAGGAAATCCACAGGGAAAGAGGGGTGGGTTTTTCAGGAAATTCGTGTTTCACCCCTACCCGTGACCCCTTTGCAGAGCTGCACCCTCAGCAGAGGAGCTGCTGGCTCCTCGTGCTCCAGGCTGTTGGATTTAGACAAAAACCAGTTTGGATTTCTGCAGGGGCGCAGTGTAAGCCCAGCTGAAGGGCAGGGAGGGGGCAGGAGAAGTCTCTGAGCACGTGTGGGTGCAGTGCTGGGTGCCGGTGCCAGAGCCCACAGGGAGCCCAGACCCGACCTGTGCTGGCAGCACTGGGAGCAGCATCCCAGTCCCATCCTGAAATCCTGCCCTGCTGCCCTGGGGGCTCTGCTGGGCGCTGCCTGCACTCCTTCCATGGGGCGATCCAGGCAATCCGGGCTCGGGTGTTTCCAGCTAGAACCGTGGGGTTTTTGAAAGGAGAGTCGGAAGATGAGAAAGGTGCTCCTTCCTCTCCATGGAGCTCATCCTGCTGGCTCTCACCAGCATCCCAGGACGGTTCATGGGAGAGATTCTGTGTGAGCTGAGTGCAGAAGGGAAACTTTTCTGCGTGCCCTGAGTGCACCCACGCTGGGTCTACAATCCCCCATGGTGTGAAGGTCAATGGAGCTACAACAAACTCTGCTCCTTCAGAGGGAGAAGCCCGGCTGGGGGAGGTACAGGAAGGTTTGTTCCTGCTCTGGGATGGCCACAGCTCTCCTGGTACATCTACAGCCATGGCTGGAGAGCAGCAAGGGCTCCAGCATCACTCCTGCAAACCCACCTGGAAACCTTGGCAGCCAAGGACTTGGGGAGCCTTTCCAGCTCTCTGAGCACCTCAAGCCCAGGGACTCGGCATTGGGAAACCCTGGGGTGACAACATGCCTCACCTTCCCAACCTCAGCACTGTCCCCAAGATCCGTGTTGCAGACAGAGCCGGAGGACATCCCACGCCAGGAATTTTGGGGTGTGCAGGCGTACCTCCACCCCCTCTCAAAAAACCGCCGTTTTCTTGGCCCCCTCCCCCTCCAGCTGTAATTAGCAGCTTCGTCAAGGTCAGGAAAAGCAATGCCAGCTCCAGACTGTAAATTTACCAAGAGCGTTAATTAATCCGTGATTGCAATGGGAGCGGCCGGGTCGGGCGCTGCGTCTCCACAGCAGGGGATGGCTGTGGGGACAGCCTGTCCTCCCCTGCGGGGACACGGGGACATCTCCGAGGGACCCACCATGTCTTGCAGCCCGTGCTTCCTGCAGTTTCCCCCATCCCGCCCGGCTCCAGCCCCCACTCTCTCGCTCCAGCGCAGTTCCAGCCCTTTGAAGGCTCCTCCTGCCCCAGCCGGGGCCGCATTCCTTTGTGCTGAGTCGCTGTAACCCAACCCCAGGCTGCTTTTGGGGAGGGGGCATGGGAGACCCTCCTGCTGCCGGGTCCTTCCAGGCAGCGGGGAAAGCCAAAGCTCCGTGCAGGGAGAGCGTGGAAAATGGGCTGGCAGGGAGGTGTGTGCCCTGTGCTCCATGCCGGGGGTCTCTGGGGAGAGCGAGCAGAGTTTGGAGGCTCCTGGCACTCCCTGTCCTGTCTCCAGCCCGTCCTGTGCCACACAGCATCCCCCTGGCTCTGCCCAGCCTGATTCCTGCAGGTCACCGAGTTCTTCCCAGAAAAGTCAGTGAAGGGAAGCACCAACCCCACTCCTTCCCCACAAACCACAGGGACACACAGCTCTCACAAGTTTGGGGGGCCCAGGGGTGCTGCCAGCCTTGAAGAATGGGCTGTGTCCCCCAGGGTCACCTCCCCACAGCCCAGCCTCTCCGTGAGCCCCTGCAGAGCCCCTCTCTCTCCGTTTTACAGCCGTGGATTGGGGCTGGAGCTGCCTGGCGCCGGGATGCAAAATCAAAACCAAATGTTCCCACAACCACCAGCTCAGCCTCTGGCAGTGCTGGGAGGCGGTGACTGAGAGCCGAGGACGTGGCCAGTGGGGCTGGGCTGGTGGCCATCAGCACCCAGTGCCCCCTGTGCTGCCCAAATACCCTGGGGAGCAAAGCACCAGGGTGGCTGCGTGTCCATCAGGAGAGTCGTGGGATCCCAGAATGGTTGGGTTGGGAGGGGTCATGGGCAGGGACACCTTCCACCAGACTGGGCTGTTCCAAGCCCCATCCAACCTGACCCTGAACACTTCCAGGGATGGGAGCTGCAGAAGGTGCTGGAGGGTGCCTGGTGAGAGGGGGGATGCTGTGAACAGGTGGAAGCCATAGGCCAGTGGGGATGTGGGGGATAAGATTATGGCCAACAAAGTGAAACCTTCAAAGCCTGATCCCTTTGGGAACAAAGCCTGATCCCTTTGGGAAAGGTGGGTGATGGACATGCAAAGCAGAGGCTGCTCCCAGGTGTTGGGATGGGGCCTGACTGGAGACAGGGCTGGGTGATGTGGAGCTCCAGGGAGCTGTGTCTGCAGGACAGCTGGGTGCAGCTGCTGGGACCTCCTGGTGGCTTCCCAGAGCATCAGGGCCACCAAGACTGCAGTCCCTGAAGCCCTTCCAGTAACTGTGTACAGCACTACTTGGAATCCCAGCAGCCCAGAAACTGGGATACATCGTGGAGGTGTGAGGGGCTGAACATGTGGCCAGCCCCCACCTCCCTCAGCTGCTCCTCATCAGATTTGTGCTCCAGACCCTTCCCCAGCCCTGTTTCCCTTATCTGGACATGCTCCAGCATCTCCATGTCTTTGTTGAAAGGACCAGAACTAGACAGAATGTGGACTTGGAGCCTTTGCACCCCTGCATCAAGGAGGGATGCAGGTGTGTTCGGCTCTGGAGAATTCATCCAGTCCCACTAAACTCCCATTTCACTGAGCTCAGTAGTGGGGCTGAGCTCTGCACCTCAGCTCCCTCCCCAAAACCCAGCACCGAGCTCGGCCATTGCCTTTGGCTACAGCTCGTGGCTTGCATCCCCGAAGTGTTTTTAGGCTGAAATCCACCAAGCTGGAGACCTCTGGAGCAGTTTTGGCCCTGCTAGCCCTGACTAAGCAGGTTTGCTGGGGCTCAGGGCCTGAGGTGGATGCACACGTGGCTGGCAGTGGCCCAGGGCTGTGGCTGGTGGCCCCAGGACCAGCTGCATCCACCTCTGCATGGAAATGCTGTCTCTGGCCCCTTGGGTGCAGGGATGGGCCATCCTGGCTGGCAGAGCTGGGGGACAGGCTGGTGCTGATGATTTTGGAGAGTCAGGGAAAGGCTTGGCTGCCCTGGGGCTTTGCTGAGCCTCCTGTCCCTGCACACCTCACTGCCCCAGCAGGATGTGAAAATTGTGGATGAAAAACGTTGTCATGGTCCTTAAACATGCCGCAAGGTGGGATTCATGGGTGCTGCAGTGGCCTCTGCTAATGGGCTGAGTAACCCGGCTGTCACCTTTGGGAAAAACTGCAGCCCTTTTCCATATAAAATATCTACGTTGGTCTTTGCTCCATTGTGAAGGAGTTTCTGAGGCAGGAGTGAAAGTTCAGGGCTGCCCATGCCTTGTTCAGGACCTTAACACCAAATAACCAAAGGAAAACCTGGATTTGAACCCCAAATGCCAGAGGGGAGATCCATGTGACGGGTTTGGGAGCCCCCAAAGCTCACCCAGGAATCAGGAGCCTCTCTCAGTTGGGTTTCCTGCCCCTGGACCTGCTGGAGGCAGGTTGTGGTCCCACCCCCCCATCTCCATCTGTCTCTGGTCTGTAGGGATGGACCTTTCAGCCAACCAGGACGAGGAGGGTGACCAGGAGACCTACCAGCTGGAGATCAACAAGGACACCAAGAAATGCGCCTTCCGCACCTACACCGGGAAGTACTGGACCCTCACCTCCAACGGGGGCATCCAGTCCACTGCCTCCACAAAGTGAGTCCCCTGTCCCAGGCGGTGCCTGGGCTTCAGAGCACCCTCTGCATCTCCCAGGGGAATTCTAGGGGGATTTTCCAGCTCGGGTGCTCATCCCAAATGCTTCCCAGCATAGGCAGTGCATTTTGGGAAAGGCAGGGATGGGTCGGGGCTTGCCGCCCACGATGCTCTGCAAGTCCCTGGGGCCACATAATCCTTCCCGGCCGGCTGGGGCTGTCGAAATGCTTTGCCCTGCAGTTCAACCCTGAGAGCCAGGCGGAAACCCCAAAAGTGCCTTTGGCTGCCTGCCTGCCTCCTGCCCGCGGGGAGAGGGCTTCCCAGCGGGATGGCCACCACAACACAGTTCATCCTGCAAAAACAGATCGAATCAGGCTCTGCTGATCCAGCCAGGGCCATTTCCAAGCCAACAGGGTGGCAGTGGCAGGGTCCCCCTCCATCACACCCCGCTGACTGTCCTCTCTGCCCCACAGGAATGCCAGCTGCTACTTTGACATCGAGTGGTGCGACAAACGCATCACCCTGAAAGCTGCCAATGGCAAATACGTGACAGCAAAGAAAAACGGGCAGCTGGCAGCCTCCATGGAGACAGCGGGTAAGGGACCCTTGGGGACCCCACACCGGGACAGCAGGGGATGAAAAAAGTCCCCCCAGAGCCAGGCTCTTCTTCCAAGTGATGCTCAGGCAATAAGTTCACTAAGTGATTGTTTGAAATGAGGGGACTGATGGGGTGGGTGAGAAACGGGTGAGGGGCACAGCCCCTGCTCCTCACTGCCGCCTGCCAGCTTTGGGGTCTGGCTCTGTGCCCCCCTGGCTGCTCTGACAGCCCCTTCCCCTCGATGCAGGCGAGACGGAGCATTTTGTGATGAAGCTGATCAACAGGCCCATCATCGTCCTGCGCGGCGAGCACGGCTTCATCGGCTGCCGCAAGGTCACCGGCACCCTGGACTCCAACCGCTCCTCCTACGACGTCTTCCAGCTGGAGTTCAACGATGGGGCCTACAACATCAAGGGTGAGTCCCCAGGGTGGCTGTGAGCTGGGGGGTGGTGGCCTTTGGGGTCCCCGTCGTGGCTCATGAGGCCACTGTGTCCCCTGTCCTGCAGATACCACTGGGAAGTACTGGATGGTGGGGAATGAGTCGTCCGTCACCAGCAGCAGCGACACCCCCGTGGACTTCTTTTTTGAGTTCTGCGACTATAACAAAGTGGCCATCAAAATCAATGGCAAATACCTGAAGGGCGACCACGCCGGGGTGCTCAAGGCATCGGCCGACACCATCGACGCCTCCACCCTCTGGGAATATTAATGCACTTTAGGGTACCTCCCGTTGCCAACTTCTCTTTCCCTTCCTGTCCTCTTTTCCTTTGGGTTCTGTTTCTCCTCTCTGTAACAGGATTTTCAGACTGGCTTGCCCTTCCCTCCTGCCATAGAGTTGGTGCGTTATGTGGGAGGTGGATCTCCGTAAATCCCTGTAAGAACTGGAAAAGTGGTGGGGCTGCCTGCCTATAGCTTTGTAGAGGGGTCTGTCTCTATCCCCCCATCCCTGCCTCCCTCCAGGTTTGCTGGGCTTGGAAATGGCTGTATCCCCCTCCTGGCCCTGAGCATCACCTTAGGTAGTTTATTTTCCTCTCCTTGATTAAAAAAAGGGAATAAGATCACCTCTGTGCTCACTTCTGCCATATCAGCACTGGCACAGCCTCAGACTGTGCTGCCAGTGTCCCCTAGAGCATCCATCCTGTCCTGCCCTGCTCCAGTGAGGGGTGCAGTGATGGTGCTGGGCTCAGCTGGCTCAGCTGGCTGGTCCCAGCAGCTTCTCTCCCCTCCTGGATTGTGGGGCAGGTTTATCCCTAGCTGAGCTGTAAGAGGTGACCTTACATATCACAGCATCCCTGGGGATGGGGCTGGCGTGTGCCAGCACATCCCTGTGGAAGGGCCAGCAAGCTGTCCCTCCCCAAACACCTGGAAATGATTCTTTAGGGTGATCCTGTCTGGAAAGCCTCAGCCTTTCATCTCATGGAGCCCCATGCTCCTCCTGTCCCTCCACCCCTCCTTGTGCTTTTGGCTCTGGAGGAGCATCCCAGACCCTGATGGTGGGTCCAGCCTGCCCCGAGGCTGGTCCTGCTGCTGTGCCTGGAGGGGAGGGCGTGGGGGGACACAGAGCCAGCCTGTGCCAGGGTGGGGGCTTCATCCAGCCCATATCCGGTGGGCTTTGGTCCTGGCAGGAGCCGGGCTGGCCGACGGGATGTCCCCAGGGCAGTGGCTGGAAGCATAAACTGCAGATTTTGGTTTACAGAATAGAAAAGTTCCTTAGCAAACTTTGCACAGTGATATTTGCTCAGTACCTTTGATGTTGTTTTTTTCTCTCGTAAAATACTGGAACAGTGAAGCTAATCACTGAACACCTAATGCTGAATTAGGAAGCGCCCGCTCCCACGGGCACCCCGAGGGGGCAGCTCCTGGTCCCACCACCCCCAGGGCACCTGGGCTGGGCTCTCATGAATTGCAACCCTACTGGAAAAGGAAAAAAGAAAAAAAAAAGACCAAAACAGTATTTTTGTTAGTCTCTATTTATATATGCTCTCCATGGCACTGTGTGACCAGCTGTTGTCTGTACTAGGTCTGCATTAGAGTTTTAACGCTGTCTGTAACGGGTGATGCTGCGTGTTCCTTAGAGTGTTGAAAGGCACTTTATCCTTTGGGGCCTTCCCAGGGCCGGTATCTGCTCCCTACAAACACACCAAGGAGCCTTTTCCTGCGTGGGCCCCCTCTGCAGAGGGGGAGTGCTGGTCCCACCCCACGCCAAGGGTGCTCTCGGCATCGCTGCCGTGCCAAACCAGGGCCGGTCCCTTCTGCCGGAGGCCAGGCAGGGGCTCGTCAGCCTTAAAGCCATGAGGAGGGACTCCCCTCCACAGGAGCTCGGTGCTAAATTCAGCTGGGAGAGCAAGCAGCTGTCCCCAGGCAGGGGGACAACTCTGGGCTGGGGTCCCTGGCGGGTGCAGGGGATCCTGGCTGGGACTCTACCTCGGCTCTGCGCTCACACCCAGGGGCTGCCCGCGCCCCCCGGCACCACGTGTCCCCCTGGGACCACGCTGCCCCTCCAAGGAGCGAGTGTCTTGCAGCCCTGTGTGACCCTGTGACTTGACACACACTCTCGCTGGCCTTCACCCCCTCCCCGTGTCACCTCCTCCCCATCCCCGTCACGGTCCCAACCATGTAATTCCTGCTCTGGCTTCTCCCGTGTGACACTAGGTCAAACATCTCTCCTGTTTCCTCTTATTGGGTGTCGTGACTCTCTGAAAACATCTCACTCTGAAAATTTAAGTTCTGGGTTTGTTTGTTTTTTTTATTATTATTATTTTTTTGTAAGTGCCATTTGTATAACTTAAAAAGAAAAATAGCTTCAAATGGAGAAAGATGAATTAAAAAATAAAACCTGCATTCGGATTCAACCTGGTGTGTGGTCTGTTTGGGCTGCAACAGCCTTTTAATGAGGCAAGAGCCTGAGTGTGGAGATTTGGGGTGGTGGAGCCTTTGTCTGACAAAAGTTGAGGTGGTTCTAGTGAGTTGAGGAGATGGTGGGAAGGGAATGGTGACTATGAGGCTCCAAAGAAGGGTAAAACCAAAGCCAGCTGGAGGCTGGGTCACCTCTGGAGATGCTCACAACATCCTGAAGCCACTGAGCCCAGGGACATCCAGGGATGGGTGACCCATGGATGGGTCAGGACCACCCCATCTGCAAACCAGCTCTGCTGCCCTCGCAGCCAGGAGCAAAGCTGTGCCCCCACAGAGCTTTTTCCCTGGATTCAGGTGTTTCCATAGGGTGGCCCAGATGGGAGAGAAGTGCCCTGGGATGGGGGGTTTGGGTGCGTGGTTGGTTGCGGGTCAGCAATCAGCCTCCTTTACTCAGGGATGTGGAAAAGGGCAAGATAAAGGACTAAAGAGGGAAGGGAAGCCCAGCACAACCCAGGTCCTGTCAAAGGAGCCAGGATGTGCCCTCAGCCCTACCAGGACAACTGAAACCAACCCCGAAACTCCAACAACAGCAGCTGCACAAAGAGCAGCCAGAGCTCCCCTGCCCGTCACCACCACAGCCTGGCTGGGCACTGGCAGACCCCTGTTTGCCTTGGGAAATGTAAAACTGGTTGGAAAAAGCAAAGTTTGGGACAGGGGGACTGCCCAGTTTCCCCCAGGCACACATCCCAGGGGGATGGCATTGCCTACAGGGACCTTCACCATCAGATGGGGGGGGATGAGCCCTGCAAGGGCCAAAGGAAGGAAGGAAGGAAGGATGTGCAGTCCTGACTATAAACAGGGAGAAATCAGGGCAGTGCAGGAAATGCTGAGCAGCTCATCTGTGCGTGCAAACCTGGCTGTGACACCAGACTATGACACAGCTCTGCCAGGGGGTGCCCACCCAGGCCAGGGGCTCTGGAGCTGCAGGAAGGACTCTCCCCCTTCCCCCCTCCCCAGCTGCCACCACACATTCCCTTTTTTCCCCTCCAGGCTGGATTCTGCATTTACCATCATTCACCACCACACCAGCAAGAAGGGAAATCCCCTCAGCCTCTCCCCCATCCCAGCTTCCATTTAAAGGAGTGACTGGAAACCATTTTCTATCCCATCCAGTTTTTCCTCTGGAGCACATGCACCAGGTTAAGCTGTTCCAGGAGGGGCAAATGGGTTTTTGCCTTGCAACCTGGGGAGTTTCTACTGGCACAGGCTGGGATCTGGCCCCACTCCCTGGCATTGTCCCAGCACCAGGCTGGCACAGGCAGGATGGGAGGACAAGGTCATGGCTGTAAGAAAAGTGCACAAGTGAAAGCCAGAGTGCACAAATTTATTTACAAAAATTCAAATTACAATATAATACAGGAACTTTTTACACACAGAATATTAGAACTGTTTACTACCAGAAGGTAAAGAAAAATATTTTTTGGTTTTTTTCTCCTTTTTTTTTTAATAAACCACCTATTTATTTTCAGCTATTGTTATACAAAGTTGCAGAACATGCACATCTTTACAGGTCTTTCTTTTTTCTTTTAATACAACGTTTTGCTAAGTGCAAATACTAAGTTTCTCTCTCCACCTTTAAGGCAAGTAAATGGGACGCTGCAATTAGCTGTAAGAAGTACCTGTTATAGGATCAGCCTGGGCACAGCAACCTCTTCATTGCCTTCAAAACCTTTAAACAAGTGGTTCCAAAGACTGTGGAGCAGGGGGGAAAGTGGGATGCAGGAGTTAGAGACCAGGTCAAGGCTGGATTGGGTGGCTCAGTAAGTTTTGGGCTTTTTCTCTCTCTTTTTTTTTTTTTTTTTTTTAAATAAATTGACACAGATTCAGAAACAACTTGAGATCTCCTGGGTTAGAGGGGGGAAGCAGCCACGTGCTTAGGCTGCAGGTTCCTGGTGCCATGGGTGGTTCCTTGGGGAGAGGAGCAGTGCTGGGCATGGTGTACCTGCACATCACAGACCAGGCACTGATTTATCCTCTCCTGGACATAAATAAGCCCTTGGCTTTTGGAGGGGACACAAGGAACTCTCTCTTCCCTCTGTATCCTCCAGGGCCATGACAGCTGTGCCAGGGCAGCAGTGACCCCAATGGATCACAGCCACCAACCTCCCCTTGCCACCTCTGCTGACACTTCTCCAGCCCCTCTGCTCCACATCCACACTTCCCTCTGCCAAGGCTCTGATCTCCATGCCCACACATCCCTGGACATGCACCAAAAGATGGGGCTGGACCACCGCTTTTTGCTGGATGACCATCCTATTTCCTTCATAGCTTGGGCCACTGGCTGACCAGCTGAGCTGTGCCTCCCCTCCACTGCCTGATCCTTCCTGCACCCACCAGGCAGGGCAAATGCCTTGGAAAGCCTGGAGGGCTCATCCAAACCAGCCCTTGAGTTCAGAAAACCTCAGCTATTAAACAAACAGGATTCCCTTTCCATAAGGAAGCCACCACTGCTTCTTCTGACCTGGGTCTGTTCTCTCAGCAGCTGCTGTGACAAAGGATTCCTGCCTACTGCAGGAATCAGTCGGTGCAAGGCAGGATTGAAACCTGCTGAAAGCCCAGCTGAGCAGCAAGTGATAAAGCTCCTGCAGCCCCCAGACTGCTGCCAGGAATAAACTCATTCAAAACAAAAAATTCCAGCAGCAAGGGAACAGCAGTTGGTTATTAATGCCAGAGAGGCCATGACACAGAGGAGCGCTCCACAGGGAATATTCTACCCACAGACAAGGGGAAAAACACTCAGCTCCAAAAGGCATGGAAGTCCCCCTGTCTGGGAGACCTTCCTGGGGAGGACAGTCCCCAGTTGCTGTCCCAGGCCCCTGTGCAGGAGCATCCCTCTGACACCCCATGCCCAGGGCTCCCTGCGCACCCGAGGGGATCGGGGTCCCGGGATGCTGCACGTGGGGCTTTGGCAGAAGCTGTGAGGTGGAGACAGGGAATTTTACCTGAAAAAAAACCAAATAAACTCACAAAACACCTGGATGCTGAAATACAGGGGGGAATGACAAGATGGGAAATGCACCCAGGGAGTTCCCAGCCGGACAGAACAGGATGAAGGCCAGAACAAAACATTTGGAGAACAACAGCACAACTGGGCTGCTAAAAACCAGCCCAACATTCCTAGGAAAAGGGCTTTTTTCCACTCCAACCATTTTCTTTTCTAGATGGGGCCAGACAGCACAGCCAAGGGCTGTGGAGAAAGGGCTTCGTGCCACCCTCCTCCCACAGCCCAGCACTGCACCCCCCACTTCTCACAAGGAAGTTTTGCTTTTCCCTCACTTTCTAAGCCTAGCAATACTCAGGTTTAACTTTTAACACGCTTTTCCAAAGCCAATTAAGCTGACACACACATTTTCACGAGTTATTTCGTGCTGTGGAAGCAGCCAGCTTCCTGCAGCATGGGGCTCCAGCTGCCCATTGGGTTGTGAGAGTTTGGGTATGGGGGCTCCCAACTGGCTGCAGCTATGGGGAACATTCCCGATTTTCCTACCACAGGAAAAATCACTGCCTACACATCTATCTGGGTGTTTCCCAGGCAGTTTTTGCAATAAAGGGCACAGTTTTGGCTCCAGGTGGTTCCGGCAGCTGCCTGAGCACTGCTGACAGGATCTGGGGGAGGTTTAGGACACCAGATGAGAACAGCAAAGCAAAGGCCACATTTCAGAAACTGAGGGGCACACTCCTTTGGGGGGGAAAATCTGAGCCCTTCAAAGAGGGCAAGTTCAGTCCAGCCAAAGATTTGGGTGCCCAAATCTCCTGCCACTTCCTAACACCCCCAAACAGAACATGGCTCTGAGTTTCCTACCAAGACCTCAGCAATGGGATGGCTGCCACAGCCCCTCACTCTGCTTGGAGAATGAGGAACACTAAAAATGCTACATTGACTTGCTTTTGAGCAATTTATTTCTGCTGGGAGGTGCCAGCAGGATGCAAGGATGCTGGAGAATACAGGAACCCCAGCCCTGAGCCTCACCACAGGCAGAAGGCTGGGGCAGCTGCCTCCTGTTACCTCACTCCTGAAGGTCTTATGCTTACTCAGATGCCAAATGTCTCCTCCCGTCCCCCAAGACTCACTTTGCTGCTCTGGCCAGCAGGAAGACAGGACTTTTGGAAATTCCCCAAGGAACTGCTGTCTCCCTGTGTTCCACAAAGTCTCACTTTTCCTCCCAACAGCTGCCTGAATGGGCTTTGTCAAAACAATACATCTGAATGGCCAGCTCAGGGGGGAACTCGACCCCTGGGAAACGTAGCACCAAACCCTGTTGCAGCACAGGTTGAAACATTGGATTGGTTTGGAGAAGCCCTAGAGAGGGTGCAGTGCAGGGACACAGAGTCCCCTGGCTGCTGGCTAAACCCCAGAGGGGCTGGAGTGGGGAGGGGGTGACATTATGGGGTGGCTTTGCCCTGTGGTGACTCTGCCAAGTGCTGTGGGGGGCAGGTCAGAACCGGTGCCGGGGCTGAGGGCCGAAGTGCATAGGCAGGTTGGGCTCCAGCTGCACATTGATCTGGGGAAAGTCAAAGTTCACCCTCATGTTGGGCAGGGGGGGCACGTAGGGAGCGGGGATGGGGCCGATGTTGAGCGGGATGTTGTTGTACATGGGGCGCACGGGGGGCAGAGGGAACGGGGGGTGCACGAAGGGGTACGGGGCCATCCGGGGCTGGTGGAAGTTCTGAGGAACCGGCCTGGGGATGACTTCAATCCTCTGCATCTTCTCCATGGGCTTCTCCACGGGAGGGCCGATGCGCTTGAAGCTGTTCTCTGCACGGGGAGGAGAGCACAGAGCAGTCACCCCACAAACAAAGAGCCCTGAGCTCAGTCTGTGAGCTGACCTGTGCCATCCCCCATGCCAAGCACATTCCATAGCATCACTGCTGGCCCTTGCTCCGTGAGCTTGGCTCCAGCCTGGCTCTTTTCACCATCACCACCCCACAAAGGGGGAAAATTTCCTTTTGTGGGATGCGGGGCAGCCCCTGTACCCCCCCATGACATAGCTCAGAGGTGTTGCTGCCCCTCAGCTACTCTGCCAAGCAGAGACATCCACGACACCAGTGCTGGATGAGAGCTGGACACAGATCTTGTGCTTGCTGACAATCCCAGCAACAGCACTTTAAAAACAGACCAGTTCCCAGGAGGAACAGAATCCAGTGAAGGTCCAGAGACCCACCAGTAGCTGGGAACCCCGTGCTGTCCCATCATCCATCCTCAGTCTGATCCCAGCAGTGACTTACCCCCATTCTTCTTCCTTTGCTCCTCTTCAGCCTCCTTCTGAATCTCATGAATTATCTTCTCATCATCCTCCTAGAAATCAAGGAATACCAAGAATCAGTGGGATAATTCCTGCTGCAGCAGCTTTCTGTTCTCTCAATGCTGCTTTTCTTTTCAGCACATTTTCACAGGGAAAAACCAAAAAAGACTAATTTGGCTGAATTGTCCTCTTTTGGGGCTGGCCTAGATTTACCCAAAAGCAAAGCTGTGATGGGAGAACTGCAGCAGCACAAATAACCTGCACTCTACGGAGTATGACCAAGATGCTTGGATCAGCTTTCCACGGAGACCAGCACTAAAATTCATTGACTTGATGGAAACCAGAGAACTGCAACCCAGCTCCACCCCTCTGAAGAGCTGTTAATCTTTTTAATGGCAATAGTCTATTAAATATTTACATTATCCTAGCACTTGTAGAGTTTTTGGCCCAACAGCTGGAATTAACACAACCTAAATCCTGGCTCTAGTAGCTAAATGGTGCCATTTAGATCTTATCTGTAACTCTGAGAAGGGCATAAATCGAAATATGTTTCTTTAATGTCTGTCTAGAGGTTATAGCAAGAATATTCAGGGCTGCTGCTCACTGAGAACATAAGGACAAGCCAGAAATTGAAACTGTCCTTCTGCCTCTCATCACCTTCAGTTCTCTTAACTCAAAGGAGCATCAGTGAGATCCAACAATGCAATGAAGCCTCAGGTGAGTTTCTGTATGTCTGTGGGGATGAAACCAAACCTGGAGATTTCAGGGAGAGCAGCCAAACCTCCAGGACAGCGTTTGGAACCCTGAGCCCCAAGTACTCCACAAAGCACAAGACTCTGCTTGTTTTAGCCACCCTAATTTCAGTACTGCCAAAACACATAAACTTCTTCCTGAACACTCTTAACGTGAAAAATATCCTTTATTTTGAAGAGTGCTCTGGAACTAAATCCAAAATATGCTTCACGCATGCAGCTACACTGAAATGATTTTAAGCTTCTTAGTCCCCAGCTGACAGTCCTGCACATGTACAGCCTGGGGAGCTAATGGAGAAGTCCCCTCCTCCACCACCAGATAAGGTTTCCCTGGGAGACTGAAGTTATCTTAATGTGCAGAAAGCCAAAAACTCAATACTTCCCTCCCTTTTATTATTCTGCAAGTCAGTGGTTAAAATTAAGACTTTCCTGGACATGCCTTTTTTTTTTTCCCCAAGCAGGCTGCTTGCATGGGCTGTTAATTTCAGCCTATCTATCTCCATAAAAGCTGCTGAAGAATGGCTCTTCTGAGCCTCTATGGAATGCCTAACTACCCCCCAAGTATCAGTTTTCCTGCCTGGAAAACCACCTGGGCATGCTCCACAGGCAACCAAACAACCCCTGCTCTTTTGCTGCCCCAGCAGCGCTCTCAAAACTTGGTTTTAAGCTTTAAGACTTCATTTTTTTCTTTTTCTTTCTCAGACTATATTTTTCAATGCTGTTGAAAATGGACACAGCCACCACTCTCATTTTGTTGCGACTTTCTAGAGAAGATGCACCTGAAGGTTTATGTGACAAGAAATACATTTTAAGCTCAGCTGACCAAGATCACCCAGTATCTCCTTCCCTCACACAAAGGATAAACCTCACCTTAAAGCCTACAAATGTGCCCTTTAACTTAACAAAAAGCTTTTAGTTTGGTCTCAGCCGTGATTACAGAGTAAACTCATCCCTGGCAGGGTGCGGAGGCCCTGGCACGGATTCCCAGAGAAGCTGTGGCTGCCCCTGGATCCCTGGAAGTGTCCAAGGCCAGTTTGGACAGGGCTTGGAGCAACCTGGGACAGTGGAAAGTGCCCCTGCCATGGCAGGAGGTGGAACAAGATGAGCTTTAAAGTCCTTTCCAACAAAAATCTATGATTAATCCTGTGAAATGGTGCTTCCCCTTCCTGTCACCACCCTGATGCAGCTCTGGTCAGTCCTGCACAGAACTGGACACATCAAAGACAACTTTACCAGACCCTTCTGCAGCCTGGGCTGCTCCAGCCTGCCAGTTTAAACTGCAGCTGACCTCCCTCTAATGGGGCTGGACACATCCATCTGCCCTGGGGCTGGAGCCAGCTGCACTCACCCAAGGTGATGCTGGATTCGATTACTGCAGCTCCCAGAGCACCAGGGGAAACAGGGAACAGCAAACCCCATCTGCCAGACCTCCAAACTGACCCCTAGAGCTCCCTAGGACAACATAAAACACATCCCCCCAAAGTGCAGCAGCCACAGACCCCCACTCAGCTCCATCCCCTCGGGGGTCCCAGAGGGGCAGAGCTCACAGCACACCCTGCATGTGAAAACCTGCCAGGAACAGACCTGGATCAGGATGATGAGTTCCTGACTAGCTCTGAAACCACAAATCACAGCAGAGCCACAACAAACCACATCTCCAAGAACAAAACTTATCAGCCCTGTTGCTTCTCTGCTGATAAAAGTGTATTTTCCCATTGGAAAGTTAAGAAGTGCTGACACTTAATCCCACATACCAAGACTTAGAATTTTTTTTTTTTTTGCACCAGTATTTCTGAAAGACTGGTACCCATTAATACAAAAAGAACTAAAAAAATACACTGCACAACAAGCACCTTCCTACTTAAGAGGCTGACATTAAATTTGGCAAGTGATGAATATACAGCACTGCTCAATACCTGCAGTATTTTAGGAAAGATCCACATCCCAGATGGAACAAAAGAATTGATGATATGTAAACAGCAAGATAATTTTAGGATGTTCTGAAAGAAAGCTGATGCCACAAGTTCTGCCTAATACATACTGTGTATTAGGTCAGAATTAAAAAAAAAAAACAACAACCCAACAAACAAGTCCTAGTGCTATTTTAGTGAATCTTGCAAAACACTTCTAATTCTTTGGAAGCAAAGGCTGTTTTTTAATACCACAGTAATTAGAAAGATGACAGATTCATCGAGGGGTAAAGCACCCACACCAAAAATTAAGATTTCATTAGCACACTTATGGCTGGTTTTGTGGTGAGAAACCTTTTAACATCACATGGGGTGGAGGCTGCAGAAGGATTTCAAAAGCTCCTTGTGTCCGTTTCCCTCAGTGGGTTCAAGTCCCTTAATAAAGGATTAGATTATAATTTTAATGGCCTGTTCACAGGCTGTGTGGATTGAAGGCATTTATCTTGTCATGCTAACAGTCATCTTCCTGTCAGCTGCCTTGCCTACAGCAAGACAAGAGAAAAAAAAAAAAGAAATAAGGAAGAAAACAAGAAAAAAAGCAACCTCCCAACCCTGGGGGGGTGGTCTCAGCACTGGGCAGTTTTTTGAGCAAAGATGTAACTTGGATTTTCTGCCAGAGAAGAAATGCAGGGCAATGCTACAACGTGGCCCTTCCCCACACTCTGCTGCATCACGGGAGAAGGGAGGTGTCAAGAGGAAAATGCAAAGGATCTCTGAGATGCATTCACCCTTTTTATCTGCAGAAAGCAGACGTGGTCATTAGCAGCTGCTGTGTTTTCAAGTGACAAAACAGGACCAAGCTTTGCCCCAGACTCAGCAGTGGGATGCTCTGTGCAGCCCATCCTGTAGCCAAGGAAAACAAAGGCTCATCCCTGGCCAGAGTGGGAGCCTGCCCTTGCCATACCCCACCTGGGAAAGGCTCTGGCACGGAGGAAGCTTTTCCTTTCAGCCCTCTCCTATTGAATCCAGGGAATGCAGCAAGCACCGAGCCAATCACAGCAGCACGGATGGCTCGGTCTGTGGCTGGATTAGCCGAGGAGCAGGGCTGGGTTGCTAAGAGAGGCACCTTTTCATGGCAGGGAGGCCTGGTACAACAATGCTGCTGCAGAGGAGCCTCACCCAACATCCACACAGGGCCCTGCCACAAGCAGGAAGAGCTGCTGGAGAAACAAACTGCCCTTGGGAATGAGAAAACACAGCAGCAAAGGAGATAAAAGCTCAGCAAGTCACATAGAGACAACCTCCCCCCAAATAAAACCTCCTCTGCCCAGAACAAAAGTGCCATCCAGCAGCTTTTGAAAGCTCTGTTTTTATCTCCTGTGCTTCTCGTTATCTTTAATTATTAAGTGTCACCGGGAAGCGGCTGCCGCCTCCTGAAAAGAGGGAAAACAGGAGTCCTGGTGCCTATTTCTGGGCTCTCAACCCCTCCCCTACTTTAGAAAGTGCTTCAGCACCGCTGCCTCCCCCTTTCTGCCTCTTACTGCTTTCTTTTTTCCACGTACGTGTGGCCGCAGCCGTTCCTAATAAACTTGAAATGATTTTTCACGACGGAGGCTTCCAAAGGACTAAGGGGTTTTGTTTCAAATCATTCCCAGATCAGCTGCGGAGAGCCTGAGCAAGAACAGGCATGGGCTGTCTCCAGCGTGCTCCTCCATGCAGCAGGAAGCAGGGATAAAAGCAGGCTGTGTTGTAACTGGAACAGGGCATCCGCAGTGCTGCAGGAAAAGGGGGGCCGGGATGGGGACGAAGCGCACGCCGGCGTTCAAGAAATGCAGAGTTATTTTAGCAACAGGCATTCCATATCGATGGCTTTCTGTGAATTCCCTGCATTCACCATATGCTTATGATTGAGGCATTTTATAGCAGTTAAAAAAACCCCAAAACCACCACAAACCCCACATCCTAAATTTAGGGGAGCTTCCTCCCCCCGCTTCCAAATCCTAAAGGCAGCACTGCGCACTTCATGCATTTCCTTGATGCATTTGAAGTTTTACACAGTCTTCTCTCAACATCATCTTTTTATAACACCAGAAGGAGGGATAATTGCAAACACCTCATGATGATTTAGTCCTCTGCTTTGAACTTTAACGATGGGCCTTTGGGAGGGTTTTAAGAGTTTACTGAAAACATCTTAAAACTTTAAAGGCAAAAAAAGCCTCTTTGCAATATTACTGATAGGCCAAAGACGAGTATTAAATTCAAAACAATACATTTGAGAGCAGAACCTGTTTTACCAAAACAGCCAGAATGCATTAACCATATTGCATCCCAGGATTTACAAAAACTGGATGAAATGCACACAAGCAGCCTTAGGTTTGCTACAGATATTTAGAAATCAGGGCAAACACAGCCCCTGCAACTCAGAGCCAATCAGCAGAACCATAAAATGTCCTGAGCTGGGAAGGATTCACAAGGATCATCAAATCCAATCCCTGGCTCTGCACAGGACACCCAACAATCCCACCCTGTGCCTGGTGCTGTCCATATGTTCCTGGAGCTCTGAATGGCCATATAGTGGGGCTGTGCCCATCCCCTGGGGAGCCTCTTCAGTGCTCCAGCATTCTCCAGGGGAAGAACCTTTCCCTGGTATCCAGCCTAAACTGCCCTGACACAGCTCCAGCCATTCCCTGGGTCCTGTTCCTGCTCACAGGGAGCAGAGACTGGAGCTGCCCCTGTGCTGCCCCTAAGGAGGAACTGCAGCCCACAATGAGTCTCCCCTCAGTCTTCTCCAGCTGAACAAACCAAGCAGCCTCAGCCACTCCTCACACAGCTCCCCCTCAAGGCCCTCCACCATCTCTCCTTGGGATGCTTTCTAACAGCTTTATTCCCCCTGCTCCCTCCCGAGCTTTGTCTCTGGCAATGTTGCATCAGCCCCTCCCTGCAGCTCCCGCAGAGCAGAGCCCGCATGGACTGGGGGACACGAGGACTTTTTTTGGCCAAGCAGCTGTCTGGGAAGGGCTCCTGGCACCCTCTACAGGGGTGCAGGGCACCAATTAGCTCCAGAAGAAATGCAGGGATTAAACAGTTCCTGCCTGGCCCCCCTGGAAGATGCTTGCCATAGCATGGCTGCAGCTTGTCTCAGAGCCAGCAAATATTGCAGCGATACTTTTAAATCGGACTCCAGCCTGATTACAGCTTAGGGACAAGATTTTAACTAACCTTTAATTATGGGAAATTTTGAAGCCTCTGCTTTACTCTCTCAAGATCATTTGAGACAAAGACTAACAGATGCTGCCATTCCTTGAGGACTGTCTTTAATTTGTTTTTGACCCAAGCTAACGAATAGGTTTACTTATACTTTCACAAGAATTGTTTCAGACTGGGAAAACATTAAACATTTGGAAAAGAACAAAGGTTCCTTATTTTAAAGAAACCTGAATTTTGCTGTAAATAATAGGGATTTAGACTCAAACCAAATCCTTCAAATTCATGCCTTGGATGGACGTTATCCCTGGTAAAGGACAGAACTCTACTGATGTAATGGTCTTTTACTCTTTCAAATCTCCATGTCAAGACTCAAGCTCTGTTTCCCCTCTTCACATCTACCAGGCTAACTCCTGTTTCCATGTCCCATATGAGAGCACAGATCACCCTGGAGGGGTTGGGTCGGTGTCTCTATGCCCCTCATGAAGAAGAGCCATGCACACAGGTACCCACCATCATTGCGGCTTCAAGCCAACAGTTGAGTTTTGTGTTACTCTTTGCACCGCAGCAAGGACAGTCACCCAGCTTCACCTCCCCAGACCACCAGCACTTCATCATCCAAAAAATAATTAAATAATAAAAGAGCAGGCAGTGCCAGCTCTGTGCTGACAGCGGGAAATTTTTCTTTGCCACAACATTGGTTAATTAGAGAGGTGGAAAGGGCCTGGTACAGTGGCCTCTTTGTGCTGCTTATTTATTTATTTATTTGAAAGTACAGTACGAGCTTTTTTGAGAGGTCTCATGTTTTCTCTGGCTCTGAACAAATGCCATCCCCCAGCACAATCAGCAGCCTGACAGGAACAACGGATGCCAGCGCTGCCGAGTCCTGAATCGCATCCTGCTGGAAAAGGAGGAGGAGTGGGACAGGAATCCAAGAAACTCAGAACCAGGTGTCAGAAACGCTACAGGGGTGCCTGCAAGGAGGTGTCTGTGTGTAGTTTAACAGATCACATTGACAGGATAATTCAGGGAATAAAAGCAGGCAAGCAGAAGATTTGGAAGCTTATGCTGGTTGTGACATTGCTGGGAGATCCCCAAGAGCCTGGAGGTAGAAGGGAGAGATTTAGAGTGGCTTTTCCCTGGCTCTGTGCAGAGGCAGGATTATGCACGTTCCCTGCAGACAGGGGGCTGGGAACAGCCTGGAAAGCTGCAGAGACCCAAGACAAAGAACCACTAAGAAAAAGGAAGTTCAGGCAAACGCTGGGAAGGCAGATCCGCATTCATGTTGCTCTACAGCTTTGCTACAATCAGGAAATTCAACTCCTGCTCCTTCCAACATTCCTGGATTTACAGTATTGAAGACCTCTATTTACAGAGACTTACTTGCTGCAGCAAGTTTTCCCAAGGCTGTCACAGATACGAGCTGTATTAAATTACTACAGCTTCTCTCACAGCTCACTCCACACTTCAGCTCTCCCTCTGCAGCTGTTGACAACAGCCCTGAGAATGGACCCCCCTACAACTCCGGGCTTGCAGACAGTTTTCTGATGGGTCCATCTCTGTGACAGCCCCGCTGAGGATTCACAGCCAGCAGTCAGATCATCTGGGCACCAAAACCACAATTCCCCTTGCCTCCAGATGTCAAGCCATGCCAAGACCATCTCAGCTGCAAAAGTAGGAATGGGTCCCAATAATCCCAATGCTGGCTATTGTCCCTAGTGCTCCTTCCACAAGAGCACTCAGAGCACTGCCAGCCAAAGCCCTCATCTGACAGGAACTGATTTTCCCCAAAGCAACGCCAGCTCCTTCCAAGCTGTGGTGAGATGTGACTCTGTACTGTTGCAGGATCCCAGTGTGGTTTTTTAGCTGCCTTGGGAAAGGTAAAAGTTGTGCTGGCTAAAACCATTTTCCCCCACTGGAACGTGTGTATTTCAACACGCTGGTGTGGACACTGATTAAAACTGGGGTGAGAATCATTCACAAAAACCCTTTGTTACTTACTGTGGGGTCTGTCCAGAGGGAGCACTTGGCACAGTCCTGGCAGGGTGCCCCAGGAGAGCGGGGGTGCTGGCAGAAGTGGTCGTAGCCGTTGATGGCAGCCCTGCAGAGGTAGCACATCTGGGCGCCGCAGCGGCACGACATGCGGTTACAGCCCTCCGACTTTATCAGCCCCGTCCCACACTTGTGGCACTTCCTAATCCGGGCAGCTGTCATCTTCTCCTCTCTGCAAGACGAGCGAGAATTAGCAAGGGGGTGTTTGCACTCACCAGACTGTGATAAAATTACTGTTACACTACCCCAGTGAGGCTTTAACCCCCTCCTCTTTCCTCCAATCCCATCCACAAGTCCACTGCTGTTCCAAGGAGGTCTGGGCTCAGCTCCACTTGGAGCCAGCCCATGACAATTCCAGAACAAAATAAGTGAGGAAAAGTCAATCACTGGCTGCATGCTGCAGCCCTGATCCTGGTTTCCATGAGAGCCAAAGCACCAGGCTCTGGCTTGAGAGGAATTTGAGATGCAAGTTCAAGGGCCAAATGGCAGTGGATGCTTGAGCTGGCTGAAGGAAAACACAGCCAAGGAGATAAAGTTCAGGAAAAGCAAACATTTGGCTGTCACCTCAAGCTTTTATGTTTGCCTGTTGCTCTGGCTACATAGTTGCCATGACCATACTGTTCTTTTCCAAGCCTGGCTGCTATGCTCCAGATTTACTTAGTGTTTGTTAAATTTAAATCAGTAACTGAAAAATAATCACATGTTTCCCCACAGAGACGTTCTCTTTTCTCTAAGATTCCCTAAACACATTTTGCAGAGGTTATTGCTTTAGGTCTAAGGGATGGGTTTTCATCTGACAGAGCACAAGTGGGAATCCAGGACAAAGCTCAATCCTTGTTCCCAAAGGACACCCTGGCAGGGACACATGCTCCAGCACAGGCTCAGCTCACAGCAAGACTATTTTGGCACAGAAATGAAGAAAGACTTGGTCATTTAATTAAAAGACTTAAGAATATAAATTATCATCCTGAGGGCCAATTTTCTGACCACTGGAGATCACGTTACACTTTAATTCACAACCTAGAAGTGAAATTTGATGACAGTAGAGCAAAGCCAGCGTGTTTTCATGGAGGGAGGCATAATTCTTCTGACACTGAGGAAGGATCATCCTTAGCCAGGCATCTCCACCCAGCTGCTTCAGTGCATCTGCAAAGTTAACAAATGTTTGGGAGATGGCAGGGTGATATTTTTCAGGACCACAGCAGCGAACCAGGCTACAGCACAGCCCCACAAACTGCTCCATCAGCACAACCAGGGAGCAGGGAATGGTGAGGTGGGAACTTCCCTGTCTTGCAGACACCCAAGGTTCCCACACAGCTATACCCAGCACAACCTGCACCCAGGCATGTGGAGATGTGCTAAAAATAGACACAAAAATCCAAGTTGAGAGTGACTTTCCTTGGAGCTGCAGCTGCTCTTCCCTTCGCCACTCAACAGGATGCTGTCGATGCAGATTTTTTTTTGGAAACTTTGAGCAAAGCAGGAAGTTTAGCCTGAACTCCAGCTGGGCTTCCCTTTCCTTATGCAGGGCTTCAAAAGGAAGTTTTTATTGTATTGAGGCAGCTAGACTCATCTATCCACAGACACAATCTGCTGAAGGTTCTGAAACTGTTTTTTTTTTTCCTTATTAGGGACATGAAAACTCATTCTTCCTCCCTCTCATCCCTCTTTCCTAGAGGAAAGGATCAGCAGAGAAAAAAAAGTCATATCAAACCTGTAAAGATTTTGTTCTGAATTAGGGACTGTGGGATGAGCAAACAGCAGTCATTCAAATCCCAGTGGTGGAGCTTTCCAACCTCTACTCATGCCATACAGACTCTAAATCAGAGAGGAAGGGATTGGGCAACGTGGGCAAGTCCCACTTGGCTGCACCAGACATTTAGCTCCATAGATGAAAATTCCCTTGTTTCCTAAAGGCAGAGGATTTTGTCATTTACTGTAGGTAAGAGAGAAATGAAACTGCAAAAGATTTTAGGGTAACAGGCAGGATTTACATCTGCATATTTCAAAATGTGACTGCACTTTGTAACAATTCCTACAAACTGGTTAGAAACAGGCAAAAGCTTCTGGAGGAAAACACATCCTCTCCCACAAAGCAGCAGCTGAGCAAACAGTGAAGGTCTCCACTCCAGATTTTCAAAGGGTAGTAACGACTGACTGTGACTCAATCCACTCCTCTGCCTCCCTCCCTTCTCCCCCCAGCAATGCTAATGGGGGTTTCTCACCTTGGAGAAGGACCAGGTGCCAGCCTGCAGACACTGGGCCAGCCAGAGCAGCAGGCTGGGCTGGTGACAACTTTCCCACGTTCTCAAATTGCCAGCTGGATCTGCTGCCAAGTATCTTTCACAGACAGAAATCCCATCCTGGGAGCTGTCTGACCCCTGAGCTCTGCCATCCCTGGGACCTTCCTGGGGAAGGCAGTGACAGCCAGCAGAAGCTGAGGGACAAGGTGCTGTGATTCCCAGCTCATCCTCCTCCCTGTTTTCCCCTGGTTGTGCAGTTTCACTTACATGGATGTCCTGTATTTGATGTCATCCTTCTCAGCCAGCTGCTCGCAGGTGAGATTCATGTGCTCCTTCCACAGCCCCTGGCACTTCCGACATGTTTCCTGAGGAGGATAACAAACATTAAAGGAAGGAAAAAAAAAAACAACTCAGCACACCACTAACAGCTTTAAGAATTGTAAAAATTCCCCCATCAAGCTGCAGGTTCTCAGGTGAGGGTGAGGCTGGCAGGATGGTACAGTGGTCTGCAGGTTTGTCCTCCGCTGGAGACCAAAGGCCACAGATAATGGGAGCCAAAGGTCTTCAAAGGCACAAGAAAATAGATATAAAATGAATCCATAAATCCTAATCACCTAAAACTCATGGGACAGCTACCAGGTCCACCAGTCACAACCCAGAGGAGACTGCAGAGGTAAAAATGTGGTGCCAAAGGACATCAAGTTCATTTGTTTCCTGACCAAAATCCTTCACCTTCATACAAAGAGTTCTAATTCCACCATTGATGGAAGTCCTGTAGGTTACATCAAAACCTCAGCTCCACCAGGCACACAAGCAAATATAGATACATATTGTTTTGCAAAATCTCACAAAATAAATGATTAAACAGCTGAAAAACACAGAATGTGGACAAACATCAATAAAACTGAGGTGGAATATAAACTAATATTTACAAACTTAACCAGAGTAGCTGGACTAAACTTTGAGCAAGTGGCTGAATTCTCTTGTTCTTCAAATTCTTTAGCAACAAGTCTCTAATCCAAGACTGGTGAAGTTCCATGGAGCAGGATTACTGCGGAGGCACAATTGAGAAGGGAGCTTGGACCAACACTAGGGACATAGCTAATTTTTTCAGTTGGCTGGCCAAAGAAAACAATTCTGTTTTGGGTCAAACAAGAGATTTTCCTTTAATTTGAAGAAGATTAAAAAACATCTAGACCAGACTTGAAAAAAGTACATGTTTTATGATCCAACTGTTTCATCTTCAGGATGGCTGGACTCTTAGATCCAACCTTCCCCCTGGCAGGAAAGCCCATCTGACTATGCAGCATCCTTTTCCCCTGCACACCAGAAAAGGTCCCAAAACAGCTTTGCCTTTGCCCCTGATAGGTCTCACTATCAGCAAAATATGACCACTGTAGAGACAGGATCTTACTTGATTGCATTACCTTCATTTTATTTTAATGAAGAAATTGGACGTTTATGTGAGATATGAAAGAAGAAAATACTTCAAGACACACGTAGGCAGCAACACTCTTTTGATCATGAATCAGACAAACAGGATGAAGGCCAAAGCTTCCAAGGAAGCCACCCTAGGAGGGGGGGATGCAAAATGGGGCCTTGTTTGTATCTGTGCTCGCTGGGAGATGCCCAACTGCTCGTGCTTTCATCTGGAGAATGAAAGGCTCCTGGGCCTGGCTGGTGAGCCGGACGTGTTTGCAGACAGCAGGGTAAGGGCTGGAGCAAGCATGGAGCCAAGCCTGTGACTGCATCCCAAAACTCAGCAGAGGATTTTGTGATCACTCACCTTGCAAATGCACCCCTTGGCAGGCAGGCACTGGTTTTAAGGGGCAGTAAATGCCTCGGGTTCTATTGATTCTCATGAATCATTCATCACACCCTGTGTTTTCCTGCTAAAGCTGTTAAAACAGGCACCATTTTGTGTGCATTTTTGGCAGGCCACATCTGGCTGCTGGCAGCACAGAAGGATCAGACTTGGAACTGTTCATACACCTCCATGAGGACCCACCTTCCCCTTTATTCCCAACACCTGGCCACATGCCATTCCGAGATCAAAAGTGCCTTAGGTTGTTTTTTTTTATGTACACCAAGGGTTAAAAAGCGCCTTTGGAGCCCTGTTACACAGAACCGCTTCCGCATGCCAGCAACAGAGATTTAACAGCTTTCTGCCAGGAGGGCTGGCACATTTTCCAGCCAGGAGCCTGCTACTCCCAATTACTTAACTCCAGGAGCCTCCTCTGCTGCCCAAACGATGCCCTGCTGAAGCAGATGGTGCCACTTAGACCCTCATCCCAAGTCATTCCCTTCTGCTCCTGCATCCAGCCTGGTGGCTATTGGAAACAATGCTCTCCCTGGAGCCCAGGCTGCTGTTATTTGCCAAACAGTTGTCTCCTGCACTCAGGAGAAGGGATTTCTGTGCAGGCAAGGAGAAAGGGAAGAGGCATGGCCATGTGGATTCCTGGGACAGCATGACAGGAGGTATCTGGCTCCCTGTGTGACTGCAGCACAGCGGGGGCCACCGCAGCTGTGCACATTTCTGGGATCCCTCCCAAGTTGTGTTGTCCTCAAGGAGCTGCAAACCCACAGGCAGCTGTGCCTGTGCCAATGCACCCCAGGGAACTGAAGGGGACAGTCCTGTGGTTTCCTGACTCCCGAGTGTCACCTGGTGCTGCCTCTGGCTGAGCCACGTCCTCTCCATGGCAGCCCTGGGAATATGCACCACACACGTGTCATTAGCAGAATCTGTTGTGATTTTTCCCCTTATTCTACCCAAAACAATGGCACATTGTTGGATCCCTTCATGCAGAACTGGGAAGGCAGCCCATGGTTCAGACAACAGCTACTGCTCTGGTACCACAACTGAGATGACAGCCCTTGCCCAGGAAAAGTGACCTTTTTTAATTTCTACTGAGTCAAACCAAACCCACTTGGCTGATGAGAGTTTTGTACATCTCACAAAATGACAATTCTGAACTCAACAATTTCCACAAAGGGTTCCTTTACTTCAGAACCAGCCCTTCATTCGATAATGGAAGATACTCTCCCATTACCATATGGATTAACCTAAACACACAGTGGGATAGCTGATTTTTTGGAATCAACCTAAATTATTCCCATGGGAAGAGCAGCATTTGCACCAAGACTGGCTACAGCAATACAGGCACCACAACCCACAAAGAGGGAACAAGCTCTTTCCAGTCCTGAAATCACCTACTCCAAGTGTAGTGGCCAAAAAGCAACTCAGTCCACCCAAACAAAGATCCTTCCCAACTTCTTCAGCACTTGGTCCCTTAGCAAATCCTGCTGTACTCAGGTAGGGGCACTTGTGTTTTAGCTTTAACAGCACTTCAGCTGAAAGCATGATTTCTGGATGCTGAGAATTCCACGTGCTCTCCTGCCTTCTCCCAGCCCACTCCTTTTCAAAGGCAGGTACAGCTAAGGCAGCTCACACTTTAGGTGCTGAAGAAGTCCTGGCATTAGGAAACGGCTCCAAACCAGGCATGGAGACAGGAGATTAAGAATCTGCTGCCTGTTACATCTGCCCCAGCTTGGCAGGCAGCCTGGGACAGTCCATGACTGCTGCACAAGGCCAGGGAGGATGTGATGGAGAGGGTGTTTAATAGCACCCTGTAATCTCCTCACTGTACATCTGTTAGAGGCAGTGCTCCACTTCCTCTCGATGCCTGCCAGGAAGCAGCCGGGATTAACACAAACATGTTTGGGTTCAGGAGGATCCTTTGTTCCCAGGGTCAGTGGTGGATGTGCAGCTTTCTGTGCTCAGGGCCAGCCTGGCCAAGGGTGGACACTCTGCTTTTAGTGTGGGCAGCACAATCCTTCAACATCCTTCTTAATTGTCCCAGCACTAAATGAAGGTGGCAGGAAGTGTTTTATATGAATTTACCACCTTCCTCAGCACTTCTGCTGGTACTTCCAATGGATGCTACAGTTTTAAACACAACCCAGACTTTTTCTCCACTCCACCATCAACTAAAAATAACTCTCCAAAATCCATCCCACTCAGCAGGGGGGGGGAAAAATCCCAAGTAGTCAACTTTTCCTTGCCAGTCTCCACATTCTCTTGGCCACAGTAACAGAAATCACTTTTCCCAATTGCAACCTAAACAAATGCCACATGGACAAAAACATCAGATGATCCTCACAGATCCCAGCCCGACGGCCCACGGCATTCCCGCTTGTGCCGTAGGAGTTTACACTGAGCCATTTACTGACTGAGCAAAACGCAGGGAGGGTGGGGGAAACTCGACTTAAACAACAGCAGGCGATGGCCCCGGCTGTCGTCACCGCCCTCCGCTCCCAGTGGTGGCTCTGAGCTCCTCTCAGCTCTCCATATGCTGGGTAATTAAATCCTTGTGCTGCCACGATTCCCTGCATCCCCCAGGAAGGGTGAGGTGCACGCTCCAGCGGTCTCTGCCCATGGCACATGAGGGGATGTTGGCTGAGAGGGAGGTGAGGCAGCCTGGGACAGAGCCCCAGCCATTGATTCGCTGCTTCCTCCTGCTCTTGGACGTGCAATAGCACAGGCTGACCCCAAAACAGGCCAAGCTTTACCCAAAAGCAGATACGAATGCAAGTGCCTCAGAACAGCATCTCAGGGCCAGGCTGTACTGTGCTGCTTTAATCAAAGAGCTGCAATTCCCAACCAGATGAGTTAATGGGAAAACAAAGAACCACAGAGTCTTCCTCTCCACAAAGTCTCATTGTCCATAAAGCTGCACTGACCTTAACTAAAAATTGGTGCAGAAGTGGCTAAATGAATACAACCTTTAAGCATGGATAAGCTCTCATGAACACACTCCTTCAGGGCTCTTTCTGGGATTTCCTATATGTTAAGCTGGGATAAAGAGGTTATAATCCAGCCCAAGACAATCCATTTGGGTAAGAGACCCCTCTTTAGAGATGTACAAACACCCAGTACCACAGATCCCTGACTGCCCAGTGCAGGGAAGGCTCCTCCCAGCGTGAATTGCTGTGGCAATATTCTGGTTCTGGAGCCACACAACGGGCATGACGGGCAGCAGGTACCAACCCCAAACACAAAATCCAGGCAGGGTGGAGAAAGGAATGCCATGCCTTGGATGGGTGATGGAGCAAGGACTCTGCTGGGAGTACATCCGTGGGTTTGTGGGTTTGGAGCTCCCCCGGGAGCACGGCTGTTCCCCAGGCAGCGCTGCCGCTCAGTGGCAGCCGCTCACACAGCAGGGACCCAGAGCAGGAAAGGGAAACCGGGGAAAAACTGAGGCTTCCTCTCCTGAGCACGGCTCTGAGTCCTTCTGCAAGGGGAGAGGTCACAGGGAGAAATAAAGCAAAGGCACAAGCTTGGATTAGGCTGTAAGAATGTGCCAAGGCATAAAAATAGAGACCTAAGAGTAACTGGGAGTTAAAAGCTAGATGAGGAAAAAATGCATTTATATCCAAAACCCACCAAGAATCATTGAACAGAATCATAATTATTAAGATTGGAAAATATCTCCATCGAGTCCAATCTTTAAGAAGGGTGATCAAAGCATTTATATAGCCATATATTAAACTCCATGACAAAAAATAATGACCCAAACCAATGTCTTCTGATTTGCCTGTGCTTGTTAAGTTGAGCATATTTTAGTCCCACCCCATCTCTAAGATAGTGGAGATACTCAATACCCTTTTCCTTCCAGTCTGGTTCCCATGAAGGTTTGTGTCATCTGTGTCAAAATCTCAGAACCAGAAATGTGTGGTAATTCCCACCTCTTGCCTAAGTCACTAGGATTATCTCATATCTGTAATTCAGAAGTTTCTGAAACACACAGACCAAACCAAATTAAACTTTTCCCTCCCTAGAGTTTGACTTCAAAAGGCCAGAACAGCTGCTGGTGTGGGTGAAGTGGTTAGAGACCTATGAAGCAAAAATATCTGCAGCTTCACACAAGAAGTGCTGCTCAGCATCACAGACCTTGTGGCTGGCCAGAGGTAGAAACAGCACTAGCTCAAGAAATTGCTCCTTGATCTCACACTCAGGGTAACTTCTTTCATGGAGAAGGGTCATATTTAATCTGAACCTGAACAAAACTATGTTTTTTTTCCATTCTCTGGAATGTTTATAAAGAAGTATGCTTGTTTCAAAGCTACTTTCTCTCAGGCTCCAGGGCTGTGAGAAATACATCAAAAGGTGCAGGCAGCAGGTTGTCTGCAGAAAAGAACACTGGAGTATTTGCATCACACATCCATCACACCAGCACGCCTTCCCCTGAGCTGAGGAACAAGTGTTTCTCACAAGGATAAGCTCTCCTCACCAAAATGATGTTGTTGTTTTTTTTCTTTTTTTCCAAAAGCTAGTCCCCAGCCCTGAGCAGATTGGTGTCACATAGAGCATCTCTCCAGATCAGCACACTTGGAAGCCTGGGTACAGGGGGGACTGTGACATATCCAGAGGTGGTCACCCACCAACCCAAGTCCACCTGCAGTGCAGGTAGAGGAAAGCAGTGCTTGGCCACTTTAGAAAGGCAGGTTAAATATATCCTAGGACCTCACACCGACTATGTTGGCTGAATCACTATACCTGAGGTCATATCCCTCCTTCCCAGGGAAAAGGTTAAGAGAAACCCAGCACATGCTACTGGAAACACATCTGTAGCTGTCAAGCACAGCTTTGAGATCTGTTGCACTGATTGCAGATAACAGCTACTGCCTTCCCAGCCAAGGTAAATAATTAAATACTAGCAGAGGAGTTCAAAGCCTCGGCAGCTGCCCCTCCTGCCCTCCCCCAGTGCACATTCCTGTACTCAATTCAGCAGAGCAGATCCAGGAGGTTATCCATGTAATCCCCTGCACAATCTCACAGAAAAAGGGATGCTGCTTCCAATAGCTGCAACACCAAGTGATGAAATCTGACTGTGGAACTGGTGGAAACAATAGAGATCTTGGGAGAGGCACAGATTCAGAGTTCAAGACAAACAACTTGATTTTTAAAGGAGAACTCCGGAAGGTCACCCACGGGTTGCACCCAAGGATGCCAAGAAGGCAAAGGCTAACAAAAGCAAGGTATCTCATTTGCAGAGCTACCTGCTAACGATGCATTGTGAGACTGAGAGGAGGAACAATTACTGAAGTTAATTTTGAAACTTCCCTCTTACACCACCACATGATAAACAAATTCCTCCATCACCCCACCCCAGACACAAACCCCTACCCTTTGGGTGGCAGAACCTGGAGAGAGCCTCCTCCAGACTGGTCCTATTTTTTCTCCCCCTACAGTTTCCCAGATTTTATTATAACACAAAAAGATCAGCAAGAGGAACTCTGTTAGAGATGTCCTCTCCTCCATCAAAAATTACATGGAGACCCAGGTTTATGTAACACACCTACAACCCATTTTAAGGAGTTTCTGCAATATAGCAATTTTGATGGTAATTTAGCAGCATTAACACACTTTGTTTTCAATTTAGAGCCTTTTAAACTGCAGTCTCTACCTACAACAGAAGTTCACACTCCAGATCATCACAACCCCAGCAAGGGATGGGGGAAGGTGAACTGATGCTGGTAAACAGCTTTGGTCTGGGTACAAATCCACCCTCAGACACTGGGCAAGCACAGCTTATGTTGCCTAGGAAATGAAACCCAAATGAGAGAAAACCCCAAAGTAAGGCGTTTCTAGCTTTAAACAGACCAGACTAAACAAAAAATAAACAAAAAAAATGTTGGGGAATGAGCAAGGATCGAGAAAATAGAAAGCAAAGGGATAACTGGCCTTCTTGAAAACTCAGAAATTCAGATGATTTACTGCTTTAATGCCTGTGTGCTTCAGTTATTTCTTACCCACTGCTCCCCACATGAGCACTGTGCAGACAGGACACATTTGCACCCCTAAACTGAACCACAGGGCAGCCAGCCCTGTAACTGTAATATTTATAGCAACAATATTTACCACAGAGGTATGAAAATGGCTCTGTGAACCGCTAACCTTCATCTTGCACCTTCACCAAGGTGACACTGAGTCACCTGTGGCTCATTTGCTGTGTTTAAAAAAGGCAGTGGAGAAACCAGAACCCACATCCCTGCAGCAGCCTGCTGGAACCTCTGAAAAAGCCAAAATGACTGAGCAGTGCCATGTGGTAAAAGAGTTCACACCTGAGCTCCAGTGCAGAAATGCATTGCATTTCCTTCTGCAGCATAAAACCTATTATTTTGCACAGGTATTTCAATAACAACAATAATAATAAGATATAGCAAGCAGACAAGTATACAACAAAACAAAGTAGAAGACTAATCAGGGAAATAGATGTGCTGGTAACTTACTGATTCCTCTTCCAGAGCCCCTGAGTGATGTTCCCATTCCCTCCTGTACTTAAAGCACCCACCAGCTGAGCCTGGGTTTCTGTTTGGTGCAAAAGTGGTGAAAGAACCCTCAAACCCACAATTTGTGGGTGTTTTTTAAAGTTCTGCTAAGGTTGTTTGGCCCTGCACGATGCAAAGTGCCTTCCCAAGGCTGCAGGGAGCAGAGGGACACAGGGAAGGACCCACCAGCCCCACAAGGAGCCAGGCAGAAAGGACAGAGCCACCTAAGGCCACCGAGCCAAGTGGCTACTGACCCCAGACCAGCCTAATCTTGACCAAAGCCGATCAAAGCCGCCTTAACTCCCGTGGGGGGACGGGCAGGTTAATGGAGCAGTGCTGCAATGTCCTGCCAAACGAGGGTAATTCAGGACACATTTTGTCTTCTAAGTAGAAAAAAGTGTTTAACCTGTAATTTAATTTTCAGCTAAGTCATATAATCCCTTCCAATTCGTGTTTTTATTAGTCGCGGAAAAAACGCGGGGCTTGGAAACGCTTTGGAGTAAGAGAAAAATCACCTCAGATCTGCAGACATTGAAGCTGAGCTGAGTTAGCAGCTCCAAAGGAAGCCTCTGCACCTGCAGCAGCTCTGAACAACAGCTGGCAATGCAGCAAGACAAGCTGAGTTCCGCACAGCCACGTGAGACCAGGCAGGAGGCCGGGAAAAAGAGGCCAGGAACAACTCCTGGAAGCCCTGCAAGGTTTGTGGGCTCCCAGAGCTGTGCAGGACACAGCCCTACACAACAGGGGTGAGACTGGAACAGCACCCTGCAACCTTGGCATTGTGAAATCCCCAGTGAGGAGTTCCCTTTCTGCTACGCTCACAAACACCCATCGGAAAGACCGGTTCCCCTCTTCCCCTGCGTGAGCACATGAGGTTAATTAAGCACACTGCTCAACGATTTGCATGGCATGACTTGTCTACAAACCAGAGATGTTGCAAGCCTGTTATCTGTAAAAGCAGAAAAAACCCTCAAAACCCCCCAAAAGCACAAGTCACCTCAGCTCTCCAGGGAACTGTTTGAGACCCAGCTCATTCCCAAGCAGCAACAGTAATTTCTGCCATGACCCAACTACAACAGCAAAACAAACTGGAATATTTCATGCTGTACTGCTGATAACAATTCAGTTTTGAGGGGAGAATCCTTGATTCAGGAGAAAGCCATCCTAACACCCCAGATGAATGATGCTCCTGGTGCAGGATGAGGGTCCACTGGTCACCTTTACCACACACAAACCATCACCCTCCTCCTACACCCATACAGAAGCAAAAAATACAAGAACTGCAAGAACAGTGAGCTTTGGCATGGCTGGATGTAAAGTAAGGATCAAAACTGCTGTTGTGGGGTTACATTATCCAAAGGGTGGATTATTAAACTATGCTGTACATGCAGTCCCTCTGAAAGGATGAAGTCCAACACCCTCACAGGGGTATGAGCCAGACAAGAACGCAGAGAGTGGGATACCCAAAGATTAAATCAACCATTTTGGCAGCACAAGTGAGGTATTTAGACACAGACTGGTTTCAGCCATTTCCCCAGCCCCAGAGCAACTTCAGATCCTGTTCTCATTTTCCCAGGATGTCTATTGTAAAGACAAGGATAGGAAGGAAAAAAGAAAAAAGCACGATCACAAACACACCACCATTAAAACAGAGTTGAAGAATATGCGGATGCTACTGAAAACCACTTCCAAAGTGGTTCCCCAGCACGTGGGGAAGCATTTAGCTCCTGCTGACCAGTTTGTGACCCTGGGGAAGAGGCTTTCCATGGCAGCAAACCCCACTGTCAATCAGCAAGGAATGGAAATACCTTTCTCCAAGAGAGAAGTCCCAACTGCAATCCCTGCAACTGGACACTGATCTATTGAGGGGTGGATGGAATGAAACAATCCCAGGATCATCACAAAAGACTCTCCTAAACAGTTACTGTCTTTTTTTTTGTCTCTCAAGTGCCATATAAGAACCAAAAATAAAGTGTCAGCCAAAATAGGTTTTGCATGGAAGAAACATGAGCTGTACCACTTAAAAAAGGAGCAGTTTAACTGAGTGCCAAATGAGCCATTTGCAATAACCTCGTGAAACAGGATATGAAGCACTTTTAGCAAGAAACAGGAGATTGACTTTATTAGAAAAATACTTTTAAGGTTCAAATTCATCAAACCATTTGTAGCCAGGGATGATTTGTAAAAGACATTATTGGCTGACAAAGCTGGCTTTTGGCTGTCCAAGCCATCGGCAATTACCACCCAGAGGGACATTACCTGTTCTCAGCTAATGACTGACACCAGTGCCAAACATCAGGCACGGACATTAACTGGGGTACAAAATGGCTCTTCAGGGTTCAGGAAGAAAACTATTCTGAGACATCCATAAGAAGCCAAGACATTTCACTTGGTGTAAAGGAGATTGTAGAGAATAAGTGTGTATTGTTCTCCTATGCTTATCTAGATTCAATCAAAGTTATCTAAACTCAATCAGACACTGAAAACCATTTTGGGTTTGGACCAGATAAACCTCTCCCCATGAAATTAAGGAGAGTCACAATTCCTAATTGCTGTCTTAAGCAACAAGACTGAAAATATAAAACAAACCCATCACCTCAGGGTCGATGTTGTAACTTGGTTTATTTTAGCCTAGAATTTGCTGTGTTGCAAATGCCATCCCCACCCAATGGGCTCTGGTAAGACCAGCCCCTTCCTCCTGCCCGACTTCTCTCTTCCCACTTCTGACCCAGGATTTTATGGCAAAGGGAAACCAGGCTTATTGGCCATAAAAGGAAAAGACCCATTTGTCACATTTCTGTGGAGGGGAGTCAACTAAGAGGAACTTCAGTGACTTCCTTAAAACTCCGGAAACACCAGAGGCCACTGCCGTCCCCCTTATAAGGATTAAAGGGCTTTTCTCCCGCTTCCGTCAGGGATGCACGTGGGCACCAGCACAGTGGAGGAGCACAGATGGTTCATTCTGAAGGAGGACAAAAGGGAAGGGAAAGAAAAAAAGCAGCAGCAAACGGGCAGTTTAGGGAGTTCTGCTCCCCTGCTCTCCGAGGGCACTGCTGATGCACCCTTTTCCTTGATGACCCAATATGCTCCTTTCCACGCAATCCTACTGATGCATCAGCTGGAATTAACAAGCTGAAAATTTCATTTACATCAAGAATGCATTTGGCCTTTTAGTTGTGGCATGTTTGTGTTTGCTTAACAAACCTCTAGGTTTCTTCCATCAGATATTATTATACACTCCCCTTATTTTTTGATTGAGCATACCCTTAGTTGAACTCCTGACCTCAACTACAGGTATGCTCAACCAAAAAATAAGGAGAGTCAGAAGTTATTTCATTCAGGAACATTAAAAAAAAAAAGTTAATAAAAAAAAAGTTAATGAAAAAACATTCTTTTACATTTCCACACTAACCACAGCCACACTTAAACTCACTTAATACACAGATGAAGGTGAGATGTCCCCACACTGAAAATCACTCGCCAGCAGCACACTGGACTTCATATTTCAGATATATCAACAAGAAAAGCTGACAGGACAATTTTATTTTTGTTTCACTTTCAGAATCACATGAAACAATGCTGGGTGGAAACCACAAAACAGATTATGAGCCCAGAAGTAAAAGTCAACCTGAGATTGGTGGATCTTAACAGCACAATGGTGCTTGGGGAGAAAAGTCAGTGCGACGCTCATAGGGCATCTTAAAATCCCAAAACATCACTTACTGTAGTTTTGTTGGCTTTCAGTTCTGAGAAAACTACATGGCTGGAGCTTCATAATTTTAGGGTAAGCCAAAGAATCCCTGCTTTGTAGTTGCTATGGCTCCACATGCACGAATGGTGCCTCCTCCCTTCCCAGCACCAACCTCTTAAACCAAAAGAGTTGCAGTCAGAAGGGAAAACCAAACAACACAAGATGTCCTCTTCCCCTTTACATCAAAGAAAATACTGCTCTGTCCCACACCAGACCTTAGAACAAACTGCTTCACTCTGGTCAAAGTCTCCCAGGAAGTCCCACTAGCAGAGCATATTGCAATATTTATCTTCATCTATCCATGTTCAGGTACATCAGCTGAATCTTTGGTAATACATTCTACAACCCAGTGTCTTTGTGAAAGGGTTTGGTGTGGTGGGTTAGATGCTGCCCCAGCAGCCAAAGACCCTCAACTCTCTCCCCTTTTTTTAATACATAAACACTATTGCTTGACTTCCCAGGAGCACAAAGAGGATATATTATAACAGGAAACACAAAACCTTCACTTTTTGATTTTGACCACCAACCTAGAACCTCTCCCTTGGAAGAGCAGCTTTTCAGGAGCAGCTTGAAAAACACCCTGGCTTACAGCAGTCTTGTTACAGGACAGGAGAAAGTTCCCCCTCCACAAGTCACACTAAACGACCAAAATAAATACAGGTCAGGGAGGCATCAGCCAGCTCCAGGCTGCAAGCTTTCTTTGGGTGTGTTGTTTAAAACACTCTTACTAAATCTCTAAATCTGATCTTCACTACCTACAGTTGGGCCACTTGTGTCCCACTGCTAAACCTGAGGCTGATGTTCCCTTGCCAGCAAGCCAGTGGCCTGTGTTACTTATCCCAACAACTTCCAGTGCCAATTTATTTTACAAAGCAAGACCCTCAGCAGAGATCTTACTCAGAGGAAAAAAAAAAAAAAAACAACAAAAAAACCCAAGCAGGTATAACATCTGACTTTACTGCTTTCGAATGCAAAACCCCACGAGCCCCGTTTGACACGAGGCTCCCAAAAATAACTCATCCTTAAAAAAGTCTGGTTATTTTTATACAGTCACAAGAATCACTGGATGGCTTCTAATTATCCCATCCTTCCTTGGAATGTCTATTTGTGCTCAACACAACTGGCTGTGACATCAGTGGAATCATAACACATCCTGAACTACAGGCTACTGGGTAAATTTAGTTTCACCTTGTGAACAGTTTTGAGAGAGTGACAGTTTAAAAAGGCCCATTTTACTGTGATCTTTGGAGTCTGTGTTAAAAAGGTGCCAGTTCAAAGCAGAAACAGATTTTACACTGGTCATGACTGAAAACAAAACCTGTCTGTAACAAGGATTCACAGCAGGATTAGAAATGTTCCACCTAAACAGGATCAGCAGGCAGATTCCTAAAAAACCCCTAGAGCAGGACTAATATATTGGACTTCTCTTATTTTCTGTAAATACATCCTTACTGCCTCTGGCTCCCAGTGAACAGTGACTTTGCTCCAGAGAGTGGTAACAGAGGAATCTGCTGGAGGCACAAACATGGACAGTTGTCCATCTGCACCATGCCCACCATTCCAGCTGGACCCTCATGGTACCCAGGCTATCACTGCACAGTCCCAGAGCCTCCTGTGGTGCAGTCAGCACTCAGCTGTTACTGGAACTCATTACTGCACTTCCAAATATTTGCAAGGAAAACTTTCTAGACGCTTATTCATAGGAGGCCTGGCTCCTGCTTAATTTTCTTAATGCTCCTCCACACCCTGAGAGGAAGAACATTTCCAGAATTAGTATCTACAGCCCCATCTTCTTCTCCCGAGCTGTACATCAAAGCTAGAACTCACACCATATCTTCTGCTATTATTTAACACTATTCTTTTCCCCTCACACCATCTTTCTGCTATTGTTTCACATTATTTTTTTTCTCCTTCAAAAACGTGATGCTTTTATCTGAAGAGTCATCCATTGCAATTTGTATTGTCATGGCAACAGGACTCCCTCCCCTGCCCAAAGCCCATCCCCAGGCTCACTGTGCTCATTACCAGACTGGCAGGCAGCAGCACCCTGCATACAGATGAACCTCTCAACACAGGCTGCTCTCCCTGCAGCTGGACTGACACAGCTCCTGCTATGGGGTTATGGCTGCTCCAGAAGAAGGGAAAGAATCTTCCTAAGTCAAATTTCCTCTATTCAAAAAGATAAGCTTTACTCAAGGCGTTTTTGTAGTATACACATTTTTGTTGTGCTGGTTAAAATGAAGAGACCCAGGTTTATAACGTGTATGAGCAGTGCAATAAAAAATAATATTTGGGGCAAGTGTAAGAAGGTTTTGTTAAGGCAGTTTGGACATACTGATAAAGAAAAAGGGGAAGGTTGCTCCACAAAGGAACACAGCCAAGAACTGGGCTCTGGAGCCCTCTTATGGCAGCTCGGTCTCAGCTTGCTCAGAGCAGAATTCCCTGTTTGCCTCGCAGTGTCTGTAAGGACAAGGATGCAGTGCCACTAAGACAGGGTGGGAAACAACACCTGGCTTTGATCACACAAATGTTAAAACCTCACACTTCCAGCTACAACAGTGGTCCTGCTGGGTGTGCAAAGACTGGACAAGCCCCACGTTTACAGTGAGACAGAAGACACTGAGACCAATCTCCTCCACAGCTGAAGTGCTACTTCAGCAACAGAAACACATTAAAAAAAAACCAAAACAAAACAACAAATTCACTGCTCAGTGCTAACAACTGCTCCATGGGGATGTCAGGCTGACCAATGCCATGCAGGAAGGCCAAATTGGTTTCATACCAACACTTTTTTGACTTCTCCAAGCCAGTAAGTTCTGACAGAGCCACAGAGCTCAGTTCCAAAAGCCCTGCCCAGCAGCCAACTCAGGGAGCACATTGTGAGGAGGGGGCTCACCCAAAGCTGGGAAGAACACAGCTGCTGGGCTCTGAAGGGGTTACAGAGATTCAACAGCAGGGAAATATTTATGGAGAAAAGATGCTGAGCTGTGCATGTTTTCCAGGCTGGAGATGGTTTTAATTTACCTCTTGTAAAGGCTGTGATTATTTGCTGCTGTTTTTTGTTGAAAGCAGCTATTCGAGGCTCACCTACTCCCTCTGGTGTCACAGCTCTGCAGCTGAGCCAGAACAAAACACCCCCTAAACTCACATAAACTAAAAGGAATCCTGCTTTTTTTTCCCCTCTGGAGAAGAGGAAGCCATATTTATAAGCATCAGTGATTATCTTTTCCAGGCACAAAGCAGTCTTTGACTATAGCACGCTAAGGACAATATAGACATCTCCTAGAGCTTAGAGCTACAGCCAGGAGTAGATTTCTTTTCCAGCTCTTCCTTCAGAGACTGGTCTCTGCCTGACTTTAGCTCAACTGCAGCATCCACACTCCTCACTATTTTCCTATAGTTCTGGTCAGCATTGACATGCCTGTGTTAAAGTATTAGTTTAGATATTTCTATGAGATGTTTTAAAACTGGGGAAGTTTCCTCAGTATTACAAGACTGGAGTCAGGCACCCAATCCTCCTGGGACTAGCTGTACACTGTGGGAGGAAGCTGCATCTCACCAGCTGTCTCATATCACTCCATGAACTCCAGGAATCTGCACAGCCCCACAGACAAAAGGGATCCAATTTTCACCATGGTTAAAGAACTGCCACCTCCCAACCAGGGCTGCTTCCCCAGGCATTTCCCAGATGCCACCCTGCTGCATGGTTCTTCTGCTTCTTTCTTCTCAACCTGCTCCTCTTCTTTATGTTTCTTCTGTTTTCTTTCACTACTGAGCTGCCATATGATGCTGCTACAGCACTGAGGAGAACAAACACAGCTCCTTATCCTCTGTTTTTCATTTGTAGTTGCTTCTCTCCCCATTCCACTTGGGAATCTTGCATCCTATCCTGCATTGTCTGCCCCATGCCTCTTCCCCAAGCTGGCAGCAACTTACCCAGCCTGGCAGAAACCCTCCTCAGCCCATGTGAACAAGGCTTCCAAGCTCTCCTCATAAAGCATCTACTCCACATTCTCTGATTAATACATACCTTGAAGGGAACCATAAATATTTGCCTGGATTTTCTGTTAATCTTGCTCTGACACAGCTATTAGGATTACTGGAGTGTGGGTTGATAAGCAATGGGGTGAGTGCTGGAGTGTTTCGGGAGATGACAGCAACATCTTGCTGTATTTCACTGATGTGGATGCCTTGGTGACCTGCACTAATCCACTTGGAAAATTACTATGAGAGAACAAAGAGTCTTAAAATATGAAGCTGAGGGAGGTGGAGTGCTGCAAAGAGAAGTTTATTTCCAGACCAGCCTTTTCTAAATATATGCATAAACATCTGTATCCAGCGCTAAGTGGAGAATCACAAAAAGAAATGAGCAGAGAATAACCCAGAGCAGGACCTCCCCTCACACCCACATGCACTGGTCCAGCAGGAAGAATCCAGGAGCCCTGATTTATAGCATAACCTTTCTCTCAGTACACACACACACAAGAACAACTACCCTCAGCCTGAACAACAGCCATTTAACAAAGCACCACACAAAAAACAAAGGCTGCTTTGCAGAGTACAGGTCAAAAGCAGAGTTTTGGATGCAGTGATGCCCTACAGCCCTTTTCACACAGATCTCTTACACCTGAATATTAAAATGCTGCTTAGCTCCTTCTCCAGCATAATTAGCATGACCCAGTGTAGGGTCAGTAGAGTCCATCTAGACTTGTGCTGTTTGGAGGGCAAGGAGGAAGCTCCTCATGGACAGGGCAGGAATGCTGCTCCTCACACTGCTCTCCATGGGCCAGGGACTTTATCTAATAGCACTCTCTAAATTCTTCTTTGAATTTGCACTGTGGCCTTTGAATCACACTTGTTCTGAGGTTGTCTCTCCCCTGGCAGCACCAATTAACACACCACAGGATTCCCAGGGGAGTGTTACCTACTGAATCCAGGCTTCCATTCCCTGCAGTCCCTCAGCTCAATGGCTCTCAGTCAGCCACGTGTTCACACCTAGGCTGGCTCAGCCTGGCCAATCTAGCTGAATCACAGCTGGAAATGTTGGGCCTACAGATTAATGATATTACAGCAATAGATTTCAACTCAGAATGAGCCAAAAGTGACCATTAAACATAGGGTGTCCTATGAAAGCATCTACTCCTTTTATTCCATTTACAGCTAAGTCTAAAGTCTTCCCCTTCCCCATCAGGATCTCCAACTTGATCCAAAAGCTCCAAGATGACTCAAAGCACGAGTTTTCAGCCAGCTCTGCTTTTCAGACTTTTAATACTATCTTCTCATTATCTGTTACATTTAAAATGTTACACACATCTCTGGAGGTGTACCCTGACAGACTCATCAAGTGATCTCAACATTTCTCCTCAGAGACTTAGCTTTAACATCTTACTGTCTGTAAGGCAGCTTTCTAGACTGCAGAGAATAATTTTAAACTTCTTCTAAGGGTCTTCTACCTTCCTGTCATTCTTAACTAAGAACCAGAACAAAACACTTGGTGTCACTAATGTCATAATATAAAGAAAATGTGAACTGACTCCATATGCCCAACATGTAAGTCCAAGGACTACAACAGCTTTCCTGGTAATTGGCACTGCTTGCCTTCACTTCTCCATAGTGATGAGGTACTTCAGAAAAATGATCCAGTCCAAATTTTTGGGATAGCATGTCATCAAACCCACAGAGAGCGGCAAGAAGGTTCACTGATACTGCAAAGGCACTCTGAGCAGAAAGCAATCTGGAGTAACACATGCAAGCAGATCACAGGAATTTTGCATATTCCTGACAAGCAGCTGTAATGATTCCATGTGGGAGACAAGTCAGAGGACTGTCAGAGGATTTCAGTCTGCTTTGGTATGGCTGTACAGTTGCACAATTCATTACACACAAGAACAGTCCACCCAATGCACTGAGTAAATGCCTTTTAGTTTTACATAACCAAATCAGCCAGGCCAGCCTTTCCCCCACACCCTGGAGCTCCCCAGTGCCTCTGGGCTGTTTATCCAGTCTCACAAGCAAGGGAAAAATTAGAGAAGGGGTATCCAGGAACAGCAGGAGAGCGTGTATGTGCAGGCACCCAGACTAATACCAACACTCACTTTTGCAGATACTTCCTGGGCACTAGAGATGGCAGATATTCCATTTCTTTAGGAAAAAAAAAGCTGAAGAATAACCCCTGATTTCAGAGTAACAATTGATCAGTGTCTTAGCCATGGCAACTTGCCACCTATAAACAGATGCAGGCGAGGGATAATATGTCTCTTATTCAGCAGCTACTTCATTCTCATTTAACTTTCAGAGCTCACAGGAGGGAACAGAAAAACCAACAGCTACAGCTAATGCACAGCAGCTCTTGCCTCATCAGGAATCTCATTCCTGCTCACAGCTGGACCTTCAGGCTGCCCCTCGCAGTGACAGAGATTGGAGCCAACTGCAGTGTGAGAGCACTGCTACACACATGGCTGTTCCCAAGCATTTCCCCCTGGTAGGAGCCACCCTTGCTAGCACCAAGATATCTCACTTATACAACGTGCTTTAATTTATCTCCATATGGAGGTAAGGCACAGGGAAAGTAATTGCAAGTGTCACAGCAATATGGGAGAGTTCCAATGTCAGACAAGGGACATGATCCATGTGTTTGGTGAGGACTCAGGGCTTCTACCTGGTCCTCAGGGGATTCCCTGCATTTTTCCATTGTTTTTACTCATTTGCACACCTTGAGTTCACCGAAGTGCTTGGACCAGGAAAAGGAAAGGAAATATATCCCAGAATGGTGTGGGTTGAAAAGGACCTTAAAGTTCATCCAGTTCCAGCCCCTGCCAGGGCAGGGACACCTTCCACTATCCCAGGCTGCTCCAAGCCCCATCCAGCCTGGCCTTGGACACTTCCAGGGCTGAGGAATCCACAACTTCTCTAGGCAAATATAATTATACCCAGGATATTGAAGTGCTTCCTTTTTTATATCAGGGGTCAGCCTGGACTAGGTAAAGGGTGCTTTGCTTTCAGAGACCAGCTCAAAGCAGCTGTGTTAAGTCTCCTGTGCAGAACACGGTTTAGTCTGGCAGATGGAGATGCTAAGTGAGACTCATTAATCTGTTAGCACTTTCACCCACCCACCAAAATCCCAGTGGTCTGAAGTCATGGTTTTCTGACAAATCCAGAAATCTATAGCTTGTACAACAGCTGCAACCAGAATGAAGTTCCAGGAAGAAAAAAATGTTTCATTTAACTACATAGGTAGGTCAAAATTATTTAAAGGATCTCAGAGTATAAGAAGTGTGTGTCAAAGTATCTGCACACTAGTTTGTGGTACAAAACTGAAAAAGGCAACTAACAGCTCCTGCAAAGCACCTGCTCTTCACTCTGCACACCTGAAACACCACAAAGGGCTAAAGCTACAGGACAACAAAACCCTCCAAAAGAAAAGCTTTTCTTAAAAAACACCCCAGTTGTTAGCTGCAGAGAGAACAGCTACAAAACCAACTCTTGTTCACATAACCTCATCTCATTATACTTTACTCCAGACACAGAACAGTGAAGACCAAGGCTCTTAACAACAAATAAAGCTCAGAAGTTGGCAAGCCGTGTTCAGGGCTGGCTGGTGCTGTGCCTATCTCCATATCTAGAAAGGTTCAATGCGCTCATTCTGGGAGGCCAAGAAAAACTAAATATAGTAGCAGGCTACCATGCAAACACCCAACCTGACACAGCTTCCAGCTACCTGAAAAATCCATCCCTCTCTCTGCAGGCCACTCCAATAGCTGCGATCCTTTCCCTTCTTTGGGGAGAACGTGCTGTAAGGAGGCACTTTCAGGTTTTACTTACATGGATAATTGCAGAAACAAACTAAAGGATGGAGGTAATGCAATAACAGCACCGATACTTCTCACTCAGGGGGATCATGCAGCTCTTTCAGATTGGGGTTTTTTATTAAGCCTGACATCCGCTCACAAATAGGAGGGAGCATCCTCCCCTCACGTGTCAGGAGCCAAGTCCTCGAACAGCAACTGCCTCTAAGAGCAGAGGCACCATCCAAGAGCATCTGCTTTGTTTTAACCTCTGCCCTTAAACGAGGACCCAGAAAGGAAAAAAACCCAAACCCTTTAAGCTGCAGACTGGCTTTGTTGGTGCATATGAGGTTTTCAATCAGAAAAAGCCTTGGGGAGAGCTGCTCACCTCTCTTCTGAATGGCATCACGGATGTTGTGTTTCAAGCTGCAACCCTGAGAACAGACCCCAATTTTGACCAGCTTTGAGATTTAGCTTAAAGGCATACATGCTCCCTACACCAAAAAAAAAATGAGGTCAAAGAAGCTTCTTTTGAAAAAATAAATAGAGCAATAAAGCATTCTTTCAGATTGGCTTCACAGGGGATAAATCACTGAACAAATACAGCCATCTTATCTTGTTGGCAAATGGCACATTACAGCATCCAGCTTCACGGGAAATGCTCTGCTTGGTCGGAGAGCAAACTGATTTCTCATTGTCTCCAAAAATGCTGCTCTTTACTTTTTACAAGACTTGTTTGTTTTTAAAAAAAACACATGATCTCTAAGCAGTGCCAAGCCTGCTTTGCCTCCTGCCCCTCAACACTTTCCTGGATGCCTCAGGACTTCCTAGCAACCTCAGAGCAGAAACACGATCCATCTCCTCTGACCAGGAGGACAACTTGTTTAGAGTGGTATCCCAACAATATCCTGGCTGCCCTCCTGGCATTCCCCCACATGGATGGGATGCAGCAACCACAGGATTCCATGAACAACAGAGTGAAGGAAGTGAGGCAGGCAGGCTCTCACAGTAAATTGAGGTAAAGCTTTCCCCAAACCTTCCATTTTTCAGCCTCTTTGTCCCTTCTAAAAATCAAACACAGACACTAAGGACACGCAGTGAGGAACAAGAGCTCATGCATGGTTACAGAACCATCCCTGGCTGTGGCATCCAGCAACAGTGATGTCTGTTCAGCATTTTGGCACTGATTTATGACAAGTGTACTTGCCTTTCCATTAGCCACAGCTCTCTCAGTTGACCCCTGGGCTCTGAGAGGCTGCCTCAATATTAAACTCCCATCGGCTTTCAGTCCCGCTGACCTCATCCCCAAAACTCGCTGCCATGTTTTACATCAGCCGGGGCCGAGGCATTCCATTAATGCTCCCCTGGCTCAGGGAAACATCTGCTCTGTTTACAGTGGGAGCAGCACAGAGACCACTTAAAGCATCACCTCTGCTCCCCCAGCCCACAGCAGGAGGAGCAGCCGTGCACGGGGCGGGCCCTGGAGCTCCCGACCCCCCCGGCACTCCAACCTGGCCATTAGTTATTCAACAGGACAGAGGTCACTCACACCATCAAGGCACAGGAGAGGTGCTGGGTAGCAGCAAAGAAGGTGGATTCTTCCAGGCCAGAAGTACCTGAGAGAGGAATTCATGCTGAGCCTAGCTGAAGATGAGCAGGCTGACTGGAAATGAGGATGGGTGAAAGAATGTCAGAAAGTAAGTTTTTTTAATCCAAGTAGTTTTACAGGCTGAGGCAGAGATTCAATGGATATGGATGGTTAATGGTCCATTTTAATCAAATGTGCACCTCCAGGCTGCTGCTGGGTGCCAAAGCCACCCTCACATTCCCCCAGCTCCATGACCAGGACAGGGGTCCCTGCAGGGTGGTTTGTCCCACAGCAACAGGGAGGGACAGGATATCTTCCTAAAAGCAAAGCACAGTTCATTCAAAACAATCCTCCCAAAAGCACTGCAGGAACCACCACAGACACCACAGCTTAGCTGCAGCCACCTGGGAGAGCTCTGAAATACCTGTTCAGGCAGGGGATGCTTACCTATCACTACTGCGTGCTGGAGGCTTAGGGCAAGTCTCCACCAGATCAAGGGGATGTTACTACATATTTTCCCAAGGATTTCTGACAACTAAGACCTCCAAAAGGCAAACCCCAAACACTCATTGCTGCTGTTTCCAGTGTTAGGTGTGCATTAAATTAACCCAATGTCCTCTGCTGCTGCTGGAAGCTTCCTTTACTGTTAACCACCCAGTCAAGGCTATAGCTGCTAACGAGCCCATTAGGACACAAATGTACAGCAGCCTTGGAATATCCAACAGCAACTGCCACAATAGAGGCCTAGCACACCACACACAGGGCATTCAGCAAAGGGACATCAGCTTTTGTCACAATGAAGTCAGGAACAGGCTTTTCCCATCACTGATCACCTCAACAGTCCATGAATTTGCTGCATTTTAGATTTTTGCCTTGCCATTAGACAGAGCTTGGATTATGAACTCACACAAAAAGACCCTGACATTCACAGAGGGCTTAGACCACTGCTCCAACACCCCTATAAAAAAGCAACAAACCCCCAAACCACCCTTTTAAATTTTTTTAATTTTGAAACTGCGCATTAATGAAGCCTGGTTTGATTTGGGCTGTGCCATGCAATTTGTTGACTAAACCCCACCAATCCTGAATCAAATGACAGGTATTGAGGAGGGAAAAGAATAAGAATTGTATTTGCTTGTGATCTCCTACAACACATTAGGGAAGAGTAACACAATCTGCACAAACACTCCCTGTTTTTCAGCTCAATCCCAGCGTCCAAAGTATCAGCAGGTCACAGCTTTGCCAATTCTACTACAAAGCTGAATCACTGACTTAAGGGTTTTTATCTAGTCCCCTTTCAACCAAAAAGATGAAAAATCAGTCAAAGGGGAAGAAGCTGGCACTGAATGAGACAAATCAAATTGTCCCTTTCCGGTTCCTTAATTCACATGTTAGGGGACAACCACAGCTGGGAATTTCAATCTCTGGAGCAATTAAAGAAAATTAAATTCAGGGAATGAGGCCTTATGCACTCAAAGCTTCATTAGCCCTCTTGCCTTTTAATTAAATACGTGCACATTAAATTTTGGACAGAATACTTGCCTCACTGACAATGCTCAATTTCAGTGGCAAATCAGTACTTACCTTTTTTTTAAAAAAAAGTACACTGGGATTGTAAACTCTAGACCTCTCCAGCTTCACAATGACTTTATTAAATTCAGTAGAAATTACTGCCTATCACCAGCTCCCACTTCATGGGAACGTCTGCTCTCCCTCAAATGCACCAGCAAAGCTCTGCTTTGGGCTTGCTTCAAGATAACAGACAGCCCCACCAACACCACGGATAAAACACGAGCCAGGATTTAAGAGCCCTACACTTATGATCAGTAAGAGAAATAAAGTTGGTGAGCTACAGCAGGATGGGTTTTACAGCCCACAGAGCAGAGATTAGAGCAGCCAGCCTCTCTTTTAAATACTGCTCATCCTTACAAAAGGCTCAGGCAGGCACCGAAGGCGGAGTGTGACTAGGACAGTTTAACGGATAATCTTTGAAAGGGGATATTGTCAAGTCTGCCCAGCCTAAATATCGAGCTGGCTTTGTGTGAGTTACCATCTGACTTGTGAGGGAGTCTCGCTGCTCCCGCACTGGCCTCCCACCTTCCTGGGAATGGCAATGAAGCAGATTTGAGCTCGTGGGGATGCGCGACGGCCTGGCAGGGACCGAGCTCTGACTGCTTTGATGCTTCCCTACATCCATCCAGAGCAGGGGCTCCCAGCTGACGCAGGGGCAGTCACACATTCTGGGACCAACAGCAGAGACAGGGAAGACACACACGGTCCCTTCGTTGTCTCCAAGAGACTTCTCAGGAATCTGCCACCTTGAGCCAGACATTTCACCCAGAGATGTGCTCTCATCACTAGCAACCAAAGTTATGCCTCTGGGAGGGATCAGCCTTCAGTTTGTCTATTTTCTTTGTAAGCATGTTTTTGGGAGAGGGATTTGTCTTTTGCCAGCACACACTGATCAGTTCTGGGTTTGTAGTTTACTGCTGACCTATGCATTTTTGCTGTTTTGACTATCCAAAGATGATGGCGTGTGTTTAGAAATGACCTTCTCTGCCTGTCACTTACCATAGGAGTCGATACAGTTTACTGTCAATGACAATCCCATCTTCACATGTGTCCCCCCTCAAGGGGAAAGCTAACACAACAGACAACTGTTCACACAAGGCCTCCAAGGGACGCCAGATTCCCAAGCGGATGCTTTGCCCAATTGAGTGAAGAGGCACAGCTCCATTAACCAGAAGCAGGCAATTCCTCATGCCCAATATTCACAGGTTAATTGCTGCATCCCTAAAATAATGTTCTGGTTTAATAGCAGCCGTATTCTCTCACATGGAGCAGAGTGAGCTGTTTGCTGCTGTAGGATGCCCTTGGTGCTACCAAGGACAATCTGAACGCACCGAGCATGACAGGCTCTCACTGAATGCAAAAATAAATGCAGCCACTTTGCTTCCTCAGCCTTTGACACCAATAGGGGAAGGGGCTTCCTGCTACAGCAATGAGGAGCACGTGAATTTTGTGATGCTTGAAGTGCTGCCAGGCAGAACACAACCCATCACTCCATTTCTCTGCTGCTGGAAATTACAGCTCCATTAACCCTTCTCTGTGTGTGAGATGCTTTTCCCATCTGCACACAGCAAACAAGCAAAGAGGATGTGCATGGTAAGTGTGCACAGGTGTGCTCCAGGGTGAAGGAGGAATTTCCAATGCAAATCTGCCCATACAAACAGTTCTGCTCTTCTGTTCTGATGCTATCATTTTATGATGACAACATTTCCTGACCCAGTTTCTATCTTGTTCCCCATTCCTTTGCTGCAAGTAGTAATTAGTAATGTCAGTGTTCTGGCTGAATTGCTACAGTCCATTAATAATGCAAGAGTAGTAACAGAGAGAGAGCAGAAGAAAAGAGGCTTGAAGGTTAAAAGCAATAAGAGAATGCATTTTGGGGGACACTGGAAGGGGAGAGGAGAAGAGGAGGAGAATTGCTGGCCTACTGAGATTATAAACCATACACTTCAAAACACATCATTCCTTTCAGGTGGAAGTGGTGGGTGAGTCAGTCATGGCTAATTAGAGGATAATATGCAAATAGGAATGACACACAGAGGTGATTTTTACTAAATTAGAAGTAAACTTGTGTTTCACCTTCCCTTTCCCCTCCAAACCCGCTGCCTCACCACCTGGTGTTCCCGTTTCTCCGTTACTCATGTTCCAGAGGCCAGCAGTAACCTGGGATCCCACACATGACACACACTGAAGTTTCCTCTCTGCAGAGACCAGCCTGTACCTGCCCATCTACAGCCAAACCTTTAATGCCACTAATCCATCTGCTCCAGGCAAACCTTAACCCCAGGCTCTGCTGAAGCTGTTTATGACATGTACTATGAACCTAAAATAGAGCTGGGTGTGAATAGGTAATCCAGCATCTCCCTGGGCTTCCAAGGCTTGGGAATCTTCTCCAACTGACAGCAGCTCCCTCAAGAGCAACAGCTTCACCCCCACCTAAGGCACACAATCCTCCCCATGACACTGAATAAAGTTGCTGGAACTGCATCCTCAACTGCATCACTTGGGAACTTGGTTTTTTGCTTTTATTTTCTCCTCTTCCTGCTAAGCCCAGCATAGAACCGAAAGCAATAAGGGAGCCTATAGGTTTGGTGATGATTCCTTAGCTGTTCCAATTGCTGAATGAAAACTCACATGGAGAGTGGAAGAGCTGAAGTGTCTCTACATGCCAGGAAGGTGGCTGGTTTGGGGATGACTCTGGTCCATCACTGAAAAGCAGAGATCTTCAACAGGAAGATTTGTAAAACAATTGAACTCTACTCTGAAAGGTCTTCTCTCCTGCTTGGCATTTACAGCTTCCTGTATGGTACCAGGCCTCCTGTGAACGATGTACAAAGCAACACGTGCTCTTTCCATTACCTGAAATCACACACGTCACTCCCTCTTGAAATACATATTTCAATAAATCAAGCTTATCAATGTTATAATTTAAGTGCAGCACAGATCATTCTGATACTTAAAGAGAACTACTCCAAAGTCCTCCAGCACAAAGAGCTTGGATGGCTACCCAGAAAGCATAAAAACCCTGCAGGCTCATTGAGATAAACTCATGGAAGAATGGCAAAGGAAGAAAAAAAATAAAAAGGAAAGATCAGCTTCAGAACTGCATGGTGATTTGGGCCTTTCAAGTATCACTTCCTCTGTGGAGAGGAAGTGAGAGGAGCTGGAGGTTCTCAGATACAAACAGCTTCCCCTCCATGACAATGAGAGAAAAGGATGGGTGTTTTTAAAAAGAAAAAAAGGAAAAAGAAAAAAGGAAAGCAGGCCAGCCCTGAACACACTGTGACCAAATTAGGAAAGAAACTCCGCTGACAGCCTCCAGAATGGCCATCCTCTGCAGCAGCCTTGTGTTAGCTCAGGAAGTCTGATGACTGTGTCATCTGCTGAAATCTGTTTATGTGCAAACAGAAAGGAGAAGCAAAACACCTCCCCACACTCTTTGGGCAAGGTTAGGCCATCTCAGGCTCTGGCCCGAGGAGTCATCAGTGCCCTGACTCGATGCTATTCCAAACCTCTGCTGCTGACTCATGCCCCTCCAAAGATAACTCTGCCCTGGAAGCACTAAGGTACAGCAAAATGAGGTGTATGGGGTTTTTTAAGTGCATTTTTTAAGTGGTTAGCTGTGGCAGATGAAGCTGAGGTTAGAGATCAGTGATTACTACGACAGGAATGTGAGGGGGAGGAAAGAGAAGGAAGATACAGCTTCTTGAGTAAGGTCAGAACAATGTTTTTAATTTGCCTTGGGAACAGCCTTTTTCCATCCCCTCCAACATCCATTTCCACTGCAGCACCAAAATGATAACCCTGCTCCAACACTCTGCAAATACACTAGGCAGGGTTTTAACCATAAATTACTGTAGAAAGGACCTGCACCGAGCTCACAGCATTTCCAGGAACACTCAGTGGCACTGCTACCCTGTTGCAGGGACAGACAAGTGACTGAGCAAAGCTGCTTCACTGTTTTAAAATCAAACAAATGAAGGAATCTGAACACTCTGGTCCATACAGAGATTTAAGATTTCTCCCTGATGTTAAGGTGACCATGGCACATTACTCCCACTCTCATCTGCATGAGATGGAAGAAAACCCTCTTGTCCTTTTCCTTTTCAAAGGGATTGAGGGGGAAAAGGCAAAAGCTGCCAGCAGGTCTCAGCCACAGCACAACTGCAGCTTTCAGGGTCCTTCCAGCCCCAGGAGTTTGGCTAGAAGGCCACTCCACCAATTCTCCACATTCAAAGCAGCCAACAGTCTTTCACAACCCACTCAGGGTGCTCTTATCCAATTCCTCATGGAATCTATCACTTATCTCCAAAGACAGTTATCATAAACCAGAACTGACCACCACAGGTGTGCTGCTTCTCTCAGTGCTCCCTTTGCCTAAAAAGTTGTAGCTCCCTGTGCCCAGGGACAAAAGGCTAAACAAGATGCTGAAGCTTAAATTTCCATCTCCACATGAAGTTGTACTCAGCTTATTACTTCTGAACCTTTCCCCAGCAAAGGACAAAGCTATGAATGGAAGGTAGCACTGCTACCTCATATGGACCTGACACAGAGGCACTCACTGGTCAGTGAACAGCCTTTTCAATTGGCTTTTCACTGACTGAATATTGCTGTACAAGGCAGAAAGCAAGCACAGGAGTAAGCTTTGTTACTCAAAATTGCACTGACTTACACAGTCCATTTTTAAAGGGACTAGTTTGAGTTCCTGCTTTCAGCAGATTTTTTTTTTTTTTTTTTCCCTGCAAGAGACAGATACCCCATTTAATCTGACCTCTTTCCTCAGGTCCATTTCCAGGCTGGGCCTCACCCTCTCCTCCTCTGTCAGACTCATTTATCAAGTGAAGCATTTCCACATACCACTGCATAAATAGACTTGACCTTGTTAAAGCAGCAGCAGCACCTGAGCTCCCACTGATGGAGTCTCTCCACCCCATGTCAGCAATTAACCCAGCCCACTCCTACCCTCTTTCCAGGTGGGGTATTCTCAGAGCTTTTACAGTCCTTTCCTATGTGTCTCAAAGGGTGACAAGTTGGCAAGCAGTGATTTGAGGCTGATTATTCTATCTCCTTCTTAGGAAAGGGGCAATTAGGACCAACTTACTGCTGGCATCACTCAATTCTTGCAGCTGCTCCTGCCCAGTCCAACCACACAGCAAAAACCAAGGCGTAAGAGTTACCCTGGCATGTGGCTATCCCTTGTTCGCCTTGCAGTCTCCTCCCAGGATAAGCAGCTTTCCCAGCCTAAATCTGGGGATGAGAAGATCTCCAAACTCTCAGCACTCCCCAAGCAACTCTAACCCTCCCTGCCACGACAGGACGGCCCACGTGGTTCAGCGCACAGGCTCGTCCTCCAGGGGACTGTACTTTAAAGGTTTGCTCTACCACGAGCTTTCTGCTGTTATCTATCTCCCTTTAGAACCTGGCAATAAAACCTACCGGGGCATTATCTGCTGCCTACTATCACCTCAACCCCACCTTCGACCTTGGTCCCTCCCTCCGGCCCATCCCTTTGTGGAGATAGGGAATGAGGCGCGCTCCGATAGCATCGCGCTCGCCCTGCCTGCGGCTCGGCACCGGCACCGCTGCTGCAGCCGAGCTGCCATGTCCTTTTATGGAAGAAAAATGAAAATCGCCTGCCCAGCCGTGGAGAGCCTGAGCCGAGCTGAGCCGAGCTGACAGACGGAAACTCGCCATTTGTTGTGGTTTTGGCACCGAGAGCGCCCAGTGAGTTCCCATGCGTGCTGCAAGTTTAAAAAGGGCGCAGCCCAGAGCTCCGGAGCAGGAGGTGTCAGGGATGCAGTGCTCAGGAGGAAGATGGCAGAGCCATGGAAAGATGGCTTAGAGAATTCTGCTGACATGGACACGTGGGAGACAGGTCTCTACATCCAAGTGGACACAGGCACGAGTGCTCCATTCCCAAGCCCTATCCCTGGAAGCGTTCAAGGCCAGGTTGGATAGAGCCCTAAGCAACTCGGTCTAGTGGAAGGTGTCCCTGCCCATGGTGGAAGGGTGAAAACAAATGGTCCTTAAGGGTCCTTTCAACCCAAACCATTCTGTAGTTCTATGAATGACATGTAACAATGTCATCCACACTACAGTTCCTTCCCTTCCTTGTCCCAACAAATTTTCTTAAGAGACATGGGAGGATGGGAATTTAAACACAGGAATTGGGACCTGAGGTCATTGCCACTAAGAAGAAATTATAGAGGGGTCTGCCATGGCAAATGCCACCTTCTGCTCTGCACTCAAGCTGTGGGGCTAAGCTCCAAGTAACAAACAAATCCAAATAAACAGGCTCAAGGAAAAACATACGGATGATAGCAATAAGAATGTCTGAACAGAGAATGAGATGGGGCCACGGGACTTTCAAAATGTTTGCGCTGCTGTCAGGAAGCTGAATGAGACAGCAGACTTCAACAGCTGGGAAAACATGTTGCAAAACAAGGAGAATTAAGTAATTCTCCATATGTATATTCTACTCTGAGGCATTCTGGACAAGCTCAGTTTCTCCAACCAGGACAATCTTTTTTTCCATGTTGCACACGCATCCTGCCAGCTACAAATCCTGATACAGTATAAACCTAAACCCACAGCACATCTGGAGTTGGGCAGGGCAGCTCTGGGCAGCATGGCCCAGCCCTTAGCACAGAAGTAATGGACTCTGTGGTATGTGTTGGATGACATCCTTGGACAGCTGTGTCATCCCAAACACATCCCCTGCTGCTGGGTGCTGGATTATACAAACACTTCCCCCTGCACTCTATAAAACACTCCTAACCGATCCTGTAACCCTGTTACCCACCTCTGAACTACAAGCAGCTGCATGTGCCTTGCTGCACCAGGTACAGAGATCACGCGTGTCACAGTATCCTCCTCACCTCCTTCTGCAACTTCAGGTCTCATTGATCAAGCACTAATTTATTTCAGCAAGACCACTCCTCTCAGAGCCATGCAAACCGTGACTCGCACTCGTTACCAGTGGTGCTGGTGCCCTGCTAAGAGTGACCATGTTCAGGCACAGCTTGGTGCAAGTTTAAACCTGTATCACTTCCAGCAGAAAATTAAGGCTAAAAGCAGCTGGGTGCATCTGTTCCTAGCCAGCACCTCCAAATCAATCCCGAGACACAGAGCAGCTTAAAAAAGGCATGCCCTGAAACACCAAGTTTCAATGCTGCTAATTAAAACATGTGAGGACTGCTGGTGGCCAGAGAGCCTAAGCTGAAGATGAAAGGCAAAAGAGCAGAGATTTTATCCATCTGAGATAGGCACATCAATGCTCAAGGCAGTTCCCAAACCCACTGTGGATGCACAAGTATGGCAGCTGCCCAGGCCAAGGGCAATGCCATCCCACACCATGCAGGCACATGCCATCACCTCTAACATCCAGCCAGCACTGAGCTAGACAACTGGGTACCATAAAGCAATAAAAATTCCATGCTGTGAAAAGGAGTTTTAAGGAAAAGTCTTGGAAATGCAAGTCCCTGCATTGTGGCCTGGCTACGAAATGAGTGCTGGGGGTTTCAAGCTCTCACTGCTCCGTGCATGCATTATTTCCATGGCAACAGCAGCTTTCAGCTCCCCATCTCTTGCTGGCTGAAAGCCCTGCAGTGCTTTGTGCTGAGACTGCAAAGAAGGGAAACCATCTCCCTCTCCCACAACACGGCGCCAGGGACAGCAGCAGCAGCTGGGAACAAAAGCCTTGTCTTCAACATTGTGGGGTCTTGGGAGGAGGGAGGCTGAGCAGAGAGGATGGACTTCCTTTTCTGGTGGAGAACAGCACTTCCCCCACCATGCAGAAGTGCACTCACACTCACCAGCACTACAGAGCAACCCAAAACTGGCAACTGTGGTAAAACAAGGAAAGGCACATGTTGCTGGTTGAGTTGTGCAGTGCTGGGAGGAGAAATGTGCATCCTTAGAGATGGGAAATTTGAGCGCTGCTTCCATGCAGGGATCTCTCCAAGATGGAGGCTGAACAAGCAGCCTGGAAAGCCCTCCTGTCACCAGGAAGCCTGGCTCCATGTGCAGTCAGCAGCTTATTACAGAGCGAAACCTTAGTACTCAGCCAAATCTGAGTGAAAGCTGCCTCTGCCCCAGCACCAGCTCAGACTGCACACACACAGAATGCACCGGCAGGGTGGCTCAGACAACGCTTTTCCTTGGCTAAGCTTCTCCTCCACCCTACTGTTTGTCATATTAAGATTCAAGCCCTGGCCACCTAACCAGGAGCCAAACTTGATGTCACACAGCTGGAGCCACAGTGGCCCTGGCAGACGGTGCCAGCTCATCTGCATGCTCCCCATGCAGCCGGGCACTCACAGGAGGCAGGGCAGCTCCGCCTGCTGCTCAAGTTACAATTAGCCACCTTTTGGTCACCGCAAGGTGCAAATGACTGGAACTACAGGTGAGATGCACAAGCAGTGACCTGGGTATGCATAGAGCTCCCACTGTTGAGCCCAGCATATAGACACACAGCCAAAGTGAAGGCTTCCAGCTGGTTCACATCACTTGTTCCACAAGGTATCCATAGCTGGCCCAAATATGAATAAACCTCCCTGCAAGATTTAATGGAGACCCTGACGGTATCAGCACAAACTCCCAACGCGACACAAAGGATCCAGGTGATGGAGCACAAGGTTACAACAAGTCCACCATCTGGTCCTCCTCTCCCCACCCCCACAGAGCTCTGAGATTTTGGGAGAGACACGTTTTGACCTTTCCCTTTCCACACTTCTCCTTGCTTTAGGTTCAGCTGTGTGAGTGCAGTCCTTCCAACCAGAGAGGGACTCCTTCCAGGATCAGTCATCACCACCACCAAGTCTGCCAGCGGCATTGCTAGCAAAGCCAATGCATCCTTTCCAACCTCTGTGGAGTTCCCTAGATTAGCCCTTTCCTCCCTTAAGGCAACCATTTCCTGCAAGCAAGAGCATTAACCGAAATCCTTCATTCTGGAGAGAGAGGAGATAGCAGAAATATGAAGAACCACTGCAGCTGATGCCGTGAGATACCACATCCTGCTATCCAAATTCCTCACCCTCGACTTCAAATCCTAAAGTCATTAAAGACTTCTAAGAAGAGCAGAAAGCTACTCAGCAGATTTTCAGCTAATGAATCAACACAAGCTGTCCAGGAAACTAGAAATCCAGCCCACTGGAACGCTGTAACCCCAGGAGGGGGAGGAAGAGGCAGTATACTAGGAAGGAAATGAAACAGCGAAGCAGTAGGAAAGGAACATTTCAGCACTGATCCCTCTTATCACAGCTACTCTGCAACGTTACACATTTTAGGGAAAAAGCAACTTCCATTCAATTTGCCCATTGAAGGGTTCATGCTTTTCAAGCCCAAATTCTGTTCTGTAGTGCTGACATATGTACATTTTGAAAACAACTCGGCTTTTGCAAAAACAGTCAGAAAAAACTGAGATTTAAACGTGAATCAACATTGCCACCTAGTGCCTAGCAAGCCTCCTTGCTAGGCACTGGAACAATCCATCGACACTACATTCCCTTCCCCATTGGGAAGGGTAGATGTTAACAAAACCTATCTGGAGATCAGGATCTAAAATGGAATTGTGCATATTTCATAAACATCTTTCTCCCTCAAAATAAGTTCAATTTTCACACTGCAGAGTTCAGTGCTGGCAACTTCAACTCCTCCAGACAACAGAACTGAACCTTCTATTAACTTTTCAATACAGGCAAAAGGTGATACCACATCAATGAGAGAATCCAAAGCTCTGGCAGCTACAAGAGTAAGGTTAATGCCCTCAGGATTAGCAGGAATCTCAGACCTCATGAGAATTCACTGTTGTGGCTACAGTGATGCAAGAGGCCTTGTAGCTTTGTACCAAGCACTGATCCTGCCCTGCCTTGCTGGCACCAGATGCAAGCAGGTTCCTGCACCAGTTCTTGAGACTGGGAAATAGTTCTGTGCTTCTGTTTTTCCCCAGAACTGATGGTGCAGAAGCAGTGAGTTTTCCCCATTCCATCCCCCCCACTTGGCCTGATGATTCTCCTGTTATGGCCATTAGCAACTGGAGACAGCACATAGATCTGCCTTGAATGGCTGACATTTCAGCCAGCTCTTCCAACAAGTTTTTTTGTCACTTCCAACTGAATCTGTATTCGAGCTATCCCATAAAAGAAAAATGCAGATACCAATTCCCTCAAACATAGCATGTCAGGCTGTTCCAGCTCATTCTCCAGAAGTTTTATTAGATATAAGATTAGAATTTAGTTTTGACTTAAAAAAACACCCAGTTCCATGTTCAACCAGAACATTTCAGTATATGCAAGACAGCAACCTCTGACACCTGTAGGCTTTTGTAGCCAACATCTTCCAAGAAAAGACAGGACTCCTGCTCTCTTATCAACAGTGCCCTGAAATTCACCTGTCCAGGCACCCAATTTCATAGAAGATCAGTAGGATCCAGCAAACACTTTGACTGCTGCCCTATGCAGTCACATGAGATGCTACTACTAGGAAGGGTGAGGTGTCCTCCCAGCTCTCCTGCCCAACACTCCAGAAGAGACCAAATGTGAAGTAATCCCCAATTACCTTTCTGCAGCGGGGATTGGGGCAGCTGAACCTCTTCACATCACTGTCCAGGAGAGCTGGGAAGTTACAGAAGGGACACCTGAAGCCCAAAACAAGATGCCATTAATGCAGAGTGCCAAACATAGCTTTGCTGAAAGCTGATTTAGTCAAATAGCTGCATGGAAGTTGCTAAGGCTGCCAACCCAATGCCTGTTGCCAGGATGTGCTGACTGTTGCCTTTTTACTCATATTTCTTCAATCACTTCCCCGTTTGCAATCAAAATATTATATGCTCAGCACTGCTTTTGACCATATAATTTAGTGGATCAGCACAGAGCTGGCAAGCAAATCTTGGGGGAGACAAGCCTATTGAATTTTAATCTGCTCCTAGTCAAAAGCAGAATAAAAACAGACCTGGAAAGGCAGAAGTCTGAATTTATAATCCAGCTCTTTAAAAGCTACCTATCTCAAGAGTCAGCACAAATGTGGGGTTTCAGGGAACAATTTCCCACAGCAATAAGTGCAGCATTCTCTGTGGGACACTCACCTGACGAGCTCATCTGCACAGGCAGCAGCTACCTCCTCCTCGGCTTTCCGCTCGTAGTATTTGCAAAGGATGTTCTCTGGAAGCACTTTCTCCAGCTCACTGGTGGGGAAGGAACATGTGCAACTGCCTTCCATGCAGCTGAGCTCTGACTGGGGTTGGAAAAAAAACTCAGGTTCATTATGACATTAACAAAAAGCAACTTAGGATCAAAAACATTTCCAAGCAAATCAGTGCAGAGCCTTGCTCAGCCAGAGTAAGAGCTGAAGCCAGCAGATCTCAGAATCACTTGGGTTTTGAGACTTTAAAAATCATCCAGTTCTAAACCCCTGCCATGGGCAGGGGCAGCTACCACTATCCCAGCTTGGAGCAAGCCCTGTCCAACTTGGCCTTGAACACTTCCAGGGATGGGGCATCTGCAACTTCTCTGGGCAACCTGTGCCAGTGCTCCATAATTATTTTTTTTCCCCAATACCTCATCTAAATCTACCTAAGATGACTGCCAGATAATGGGTTCGCTATGGAAAGAACAAGCCTAATTAAACAAATCCTGGCCTCAAACAAAACAGGCCTCAAACAAACACTGGGCACAAAGATGCTGTTGCCAGCTAGGATCACAATTCACTCCAAGTCCACTGTGACAATATATCAGCTTGTTATTATTGTTCAGTCTCTGCTGAGAACCAGCACTTACATGCTAGTTCTTTTCAATAAAGTCACATAAAATACAGCTGCCAGTTTATATATTTACATGAAATGGATCCCACAGTTGGAGCATCATATCCTGAGGCAAAGGAGCAGACACACTTCAGATCAGGTTAATGACTTGTTTATAGCTCAGCTAAGTACCAGGATAATTGTTAGCTAAATCAGAGACTAAGGAGGTTACTAGTACCATAGAGGAACCAACCCCCCAATTAAGTTGGGATGACAGTGATATTATGAAGGACAAACTCATAGGTAGAAGGAGACAGGCCAAGTCAGAGATAAGTGTTCTCTGTGCAGATACCACTTGTTTATTTAACAGAAAATAAAAGCCAAACAAGCTGTTGTTTTACTATAAACATTGTAGACAGTTTTCCTAATAATCTAATTGCTAAGCATAGAGAAAAAAAATAAAAAGGAGATTAGTAACCCAGAAATCCTGTGCAAAGATCACATTGTGAAGTTGTTGGCTTCATTTGATGGCGAGACTGAATTGGATTTCAGGACACCATTCCATTCAAATATTTCCTGGGAAGTGCAGTTACATCTGTTTTAAGCAACAACACTACACAAACAGCAATGTCATCTCCCAACAGCAATGACCCATTTCCCCCTCCGTCCAGTTGTGAAATTCTTACCTTCCCAGAGCCAAAAACTGCCTCCTGAGCATATTTAATTAGGCACTCCTTGCAGAACAAGTGACCATCTGCACACTGAGTCAACTCTTCAAAGGCAAACTCCCCGTAGCAGCAGCGGCACTCGATCATCTGCCCATCCTGCAGCCACCAGAGGAATCAGCATCAAAACATCAATAGCTATAGCAACACACACACACAACTGCAAGCCAGAAAAAATTGCCAGCATTAATCCTAAAAAACAGCTACAGATATACACCATGCCATTAGACATCCTACTTGGTGGTCCAGATTCCCTAAGTGCAACCAGAAACTCAGTTTTAAGCCACTTTGTATCTACATGTCCTGCTTGCCAGGTTCCAGAAAGCTACAGAACATGCAGGGATTAATAATTTTTAGCTCACAGGCAGAGCAGCATCTTGGGTTTGGGAAGCTGCAGTCACAGGGAAGCAGCTTGAGGGTACACAGCACTCTCATGGGGAAAACCAAGATTCAGATCTGTTACTCTCTAAAGAACATTTACCATCTGCTTGGGCAGATCCTGTCTTGGCCTCTTAACTGTAGGGGTAGAGAAGTTTGCCACTGCTAAACATTATAGCCCACTTTTCCAAAGTTTGAAAAGGAAATGAGCATTGAAACCAAAACGTAATGCACAGCTGCTCAACTGTTCTCAACATTTTCTCTGAAGCAGAAGGGCTGATTTTCAGGTTTTCAAAGAATTCTTTTTGCAAACAAGGAAGGCCTTCCCACTGGCCAAGCTCCAACCACAGTGGATCTGCTTTATACAGCCGTAATGGCAAGAACAAGAGCAAACCTGATGCTATTCTATTGCACTGTTTGTTCTGAGAAGTGAAGATACAAGCTGAATTACTACAGATCATTACATGCATCAATAGTGTCTTGCTCGCCTCAGCTCCTGTCTACCTTTCCTAAAAGCCAGCCAACACACATTACACAGGTTTTGCCAGCTCAGCAAAAGCAGCACAGGGAAATTCAGCTTCAGAAAAGCTCCATTCCAGAGCTAAAAGAATCTGTGATAGAAGAAGTGCAAAACGGTGTCTGTGCATAAAGCTGAACTAAACTTCTACCATTATAGATACTGACCTTCTGATACTGCTCCTCATTCATCTGCAGAGCCAGGAGGAAGTCTGCATGCTGCAAAAGACATGTGCATCTGTATTTACAGAATAGATAAAGCAATTTTCCAAACTCACCACTCATTTACATTATCTCAGGACTAACAAACCACCATAAAAGGTTCACTGTCTGCTTGTAACATCATTCAGCCCATCCCTCCAATCCATTAAGCTATTTATGATTCAGCTCAAACAGATGGGAGAAGCAAAGCAGCAAGAACAAAGAAGCAAATTCTGTGTTGTGGAGGGCTGCTGGTTCAGGTTTCCATGGGCAGAGATGATCTCACCCAATGGGACCCTCCAGAGAACATGAGCTTTTTGTTTCAAAGGAGACCTTATCCATCTGCCTAAGAGACAAGGATCTTTAAGGAGCAACTTTAGAAAGAACTGTGGGTGAAGAGCTGCGAGTTCAGTCTTTCCTCAGCCTAGGAGAGGAAGACAACACAGCAGTGGGTGTTGCAGGTTCTGCTCCAAAAACACACAGTTCTCAGCACAGGACAAACTGTTCTGGAGCCACAGGACTGGCAGCCTGGGGAAGGCAGAGTGAGTGGACACACTGCCTTGGGCCTGGCCATTACTCACCACCAACACTGAGCTGCAATTACAAGCCCTAAAGCAGCAGAGAAGCCTGCTAACAATTAGAGGAAAGAGTTAATTAGTGGAGTTTTCACCACTTCATAGCAAAAAAACCCCTCCAGAATGGTGTTTGCACAAGCAGCAGCTGTATATTTAAGTAAATATTAAATTCTGTGCTTGGCTTCTTTCCTTTAAAATTGAGTTACTTGGGAAGAGCCATATGTGCTAACAGGTAGGGAAGGGGAAAACAGTTATTCAATATTTGGTTCAGTGTTCGAATTTTTGTAAGAGATTTTTCATGTTTAGGGCCAAAACTTTGACAGTTGTTGAAGATTTGCACATGATCAAAGCAGCTCCTATCACTCACCTCTGCCATCTCTTTCACTTTCTGCTCATAGAATTCCTGCTCCAGTAGCACCGGTGGGAGAAGGGAGAGCTTGTCATAGGACCTCCAGTGCCGTCTCTTGTTCTCCAGGAAGAACATACGCTTCTCAATTTTCACATCCCCTGAAGCAGAGTTAAAAGCTCAGTAAAAAGGGATGGAGCAAACAGAACAAAGCTTAAATCCTTCTTCCTCCATACACCACCGGCTGCAGACTTTCAGCAGCTCACACAGTACTTTACCAAGCAGAGGTGCTAACGAAGAGCATCTCCAAAACAGATACCAATGACAGAAACTCAGCTCTTTTGGGACCACATCCCCTTTCAAGTGTTGATTTCTGCTGCAAGCCAGTTCTGCTTACAATAACGATGCAGAGAGCACAATACACAGAGCTTGGCATTTACCTTGCTCAAATTTGAAGTCTATATATGAATATTGATTCATTTCTTTCCTCCTTTTTCGTTTCCCGCTGGTTTCGGGAGACAGCTCCTGCCACTTTTTGATAGCATCTGAAAAGGCCTAGAAAACAACATACAGGCTTAAATCCTGTGCCTGGAAGAAAGCAGGAGCACTTAATTCAAGCTGAAGCACAGTACAAACATGGGCACAGGACTGATCCAAAACTAGAAAGCCAAACACTCCAAAGAGAGGCAAATATACATCTTTCTTCTGCTCACCTTGTTGCTTTATGCACTCAAAGTAATTATTCCATAAAAACAAAGCAGGTGAATGATACTTCAGAACAGCTCAGCTGCTAATATCAGAGTGGGCGCCACCAGCTGTATTAAACAGAGCCGGTTTGGCTTCTTTTTTTATTGCTGGGTTTGGCTTATTGTTTAAAAAGGTGAAGTTCAAATACCCAGTGATCAATCAATCAAGTGAACAGACAAGTTTTGTTTTAGTTAAGTCCTGAAACAGTAGAGAAAGAAGCTCAAGCAAGGGCATACCAGAGGAGCAGACCTAAGTCAAAAACTTGAACCCACATTGATATTCAGTTTGCTGATACTCAAACAAGTATCTTTGCATGTCCATGACAGTGAAACTCTTTTATAAGGAATACAGGACTCATACCACAAGTCATAATAAGATGAAACAGGACAGTGATACTCATGCTGCTTCTTAATTCCATGCAGTCAGTTAACCAGCAGCAGCAGTTAAATGTTTTAAGACTTAACTAAATGTCAGGGTTTTATTGGCAACTACACTGCACTTCAGTGGCGACATACAGGAACACTTCCCAGTTTAATGCATCACCCACCATGAGCCAGCTCATGTTTCCCCAGCTCTCCTATTAGGGAAAGTAAAAACTTCCTGCAGCATTCTGTCTGGCCAATAAATTTTGAAAATTTCTACTAAATGGATTAAAACTTCTTTAAAGGAAAGGAAGATTATTATAAAACCCATAACCACACAGCAGCTGGTACAGTAAGGCCAAAGCTACCACAGTGCTCTCTGCAGACATGGGAGATAAGCCCAGTAAAGAAAACAGATTTGAACTGGAGCACCTTTCGTGTGATTGCATAGTGTCCCTTGAGCTCGTGCAGTGCCCACTTGATGTCCTGGCTGCTCAGCATTTTGAAGTCTGCCATGAGGAGATCAGCTGCCTGAATAAAGCACCGCTGGTCAAGAGGGGCAAGTTTGGAAAAATCAAAGTAGTCCACTTTAGGCACCTAAGGAGAAATGAAAAAGATTAAAAGGCTGCTATAAATACACACAGATGGCTCTCTCAGTTATCAGGACATTCTGCAAGACCACCCAAAATTCAGGGTATGTGGCACTCAACTCTGAGCACTTTAGCACGGTGTGGGTGCAAAGCCTACTGCCCAGGCACCTGTGCAGGTGACCTGCACAAGGTAAAATGTAGTTTAAAACCATGGTGTGTGGCTGCCTGAGACAGCAAGGAGAAGAAATATTTAGGTTACTATGAAGAGTGAATAACTTTATTAGTTCAAGGTAGAGAGATGCTTCCAAGAGTAGAAAGAGGTATTCAACATCTCTCTCAGACCACAAAGCAATTTCAACATCCTCAAAGCAGCTCAGATATTTTTTTAATTGATGTTTTAAAACAAAATCAAGTATCTGTAGGGAGATTTGCAGTTAGGAGGCTGCAAGGCAATGCCTAAAGGCCTCACAAGAGAGGCCCAAGCGCCAAGGCTACTTCATGTGACAGAATGATTGTGGAATTCTTGTCTCAGTTATCAAAATGAACACTTGAGACGGGGCAGTGACAGGCAGGCAGGGCAGAGGGGCTCGCTGGAGGCAAAGGAGCAGACACTGTGCAGCTCTGGCACAGCCAAACAGGAAAGGCTTGGAAGTCATCTTGCAAGCAACTAATTATTGCTATTTAACACAGCCTTACACATACCCAGAGGCCTCCTGTGAAAGCCAGGCTCAGTCAAGCACTCTGCAAACACACACTAATCAAAACAGACATCCCAAGGTCCACTCAGGCTGAACAGACTGCCCAGAGGCAGCAGGAGATGTGGATACTCTCACTTGCCTTTGTCTCATCTTGGCTGGCAAGCAGGCTGCTGCTGGGGTTTAAAACCACTCTGCCTTCCTTCTTTGGGTAATCTGGATTTTCCAGAAGAAAGTTACAAAGTCTGAAAAGATAAATATAGGTACTTCAGGGTTGGGGAGGTCAGGTTCATTCCTCATTTGTTCAATTTTTAGTATCTTAAAATTATGATGTCACAGTCAAAGCCTGCCCTGTAAGGACCAAGGGTGGTCCTGGACTAGAGCAAACTGCAAGTAAATGACTGAGAATTTAATGAAAAATAATCAGCTGTGTGGCTGCAGAAGGAAAAGCAAATAGGTTTGTCTTTCAACAACTAAGTTTACATACATGAAGCTTGTATGGATGAGCTACTAATCATCCATCGAAAAAACCAGCACAAAAATTCCTACAAAACCCATGAAAAGGTCATGTCTTCCTCAACAAACTATAACAGATGCAAATTTGAATCAAAGCCTCCATTCTCAGTCTACCTTCACATTAGAGCAGCCAGAGCAACCTGGTTTAGTGGAAGGTGTCCCTGACCACAGCAGAGAGGCTGGAACTAGGTGATTTTTAATGGCCTTTCCAACCCAAATTATTCTGTGATTCCACGATTAAAGCAGAGACAAAATCACGTTTAAGATGTGTGTCTCCATGGAATACAAACCCTGAATGCAGGTTTCATTGTAACAAAGCTTGCAATCGCACCAGCATTACCCAAATTCCACTAGAAACTGGTCTGGTGAGAACAGCACTTAGAAAATAACCACTAAAACTGCTGAAAAATTGCCTAATAGCCTGTAAATGCTGAGGTCCTACCACAAACAATTGTAACTGTCAGGTAAGTGTAGTTTAACTGAGTATTTTAGCTTAGAAAAGACTCAGCAAGGGGTTTTCAAATGCCCCACTGGTGGAGAGCCACAAACACGCTGGAAACCCTTCTGAAAGGGCAGCCTGAATCAGGCTCCCACAGCTTTTTCTCAATCCTCACCGAGCAGCTGTGCTGGCTGGGGCAAATAACACAACCTGTTCCTCAGTTTCCCCAGCTGCAGAATAAGACCCTTCTGAAAAGAGCCAGGACAAGCAATTAACATTTGTAAAACTATTGGAAAGAGAAGGTGCTAGGCTGCAGCAAAGACATAATTGCAGCTAATTTACATTCCTGATGTCAGAAATCAGTCCCTAATTAAGAAATCTGAACTGGCTTGAAGCATTAACCCACTATCAAGGCACGATTACTTTAGCTCTGCTTTCACATTCAAAGCAGGGGCATTTCTTTTTGTTTAATCAGGTATTGACATATTGAGCCAGAAGCTTTTGACTGAGTGTGAATGCTCCTGCACACAAAAGCTGAATAGATGATACCCTGCTAAGAGGGGCTCCCACATCTTATCTTTCACATCAGTTGAAAGTTTTAAGAAGATCATTTCGGGGGAAAACAACAAATATCTTGGCACTGAGCATTTAATAACTTCCAGCTCCCATTTCCTGCCATCCCTTTGGTAAAAGATAACTGTTTTAATCCAACAAAACAGAAACTTCAAGGAGCTCAGATCGTGGCTCTAACGAGAGGATTTCAGCCGGGGAATGGCCAGGGTATATTTGAACTATCCTGCATGTTGCCATTTCAACGCTGAGGATTTTGGGGGATGCTGACCTCCAGTGTGTGACAATTAGTTAAGTGGGTCCTGGCGCTCAGCACACCCACACTCACGGCACTGTTCATTAATATCTGCACCACAGGACACAGAGCTGGTTAAAAGCCTCACCCCTGCCCAAAACCACTCACCCTTAGTTATTATATTTCAAGCCTGATTCAGCTTGACACACCATGGAGATCAAAAAGACCCTGCCAGCGAGGCTGACCAGTGCTTTGACCCGTTTGTTCTCAAACAAAAGCTGCAGTGACAACTCAAAAGATGGTTTGGTTAAAGGAATAAAAATATGGAGAAGAAATCTTTATCATCCAGTAAGTGGGTAATGCACCGCTGAGCAGACACTGTAGCTGGCCTACAGGGAAGCCTGGAAGCACCTTTTCATCTCACTGGCTCTGTGGCACACAATGGGACAGAAGAGATTTCGGGAGTAAAAAGGGAAGGAGCACATTAAGACCAACAGAAGCCAACAGTGGGATTTAATTCCATCAGGCTTTGCTAAATCTCCCCAGGACACAAACCTGATTTTTCTCACACAATCTGGACGGGTCCTGTAGCCAGATGCACAACTTCAACAGCCCAAGTGCCCCAAGGAATGGCTGTGCTTGTCTTCTATATTCCCACCACAACCACCCACCCTGAGGTGCACCCAGTCCATTGTGTGGGCACTCCAAAGCTGCTCCACCACTGCAGGGAAAGCACTTTTGAAAGACCAAAAAGAAGTTCTAGTCTGTTGACTTCCTAACCAAGAAGCCTTACTTGGGGGACACAACTTCAGAGCACAGGCAAAGCAGCAGAATAGGAAATCTATGCCCAATGGATGGGATCATCCTTAGTTCCTCACCAGTTAATTTATTTGTGGCCCAATGACTAAATCTAAGCCTCACGCACTTAAATGCTGCTTAATTAGTGCCTTAGTTAGCTGGAAAGGGCATTGGATTTATACAAATGAATACTCTGGCAACCAACACCTATTCCTCATTCTTGGATCACACAGCAACCAGTTTGGACATGCTGGAGATAACAGAGAGTTGCAGAGACAGAAAAAGAGAGGCCACCAAGCATCAGACACCAGTCACAAGTGATTTACTTCAAGCCATCTCCCCTCGGTGCTGCTGGTGCCAGCACACGCAATCCTTCTCTCCTCAGCTCTACCCACAAGGGCAGGAAGATGATGTAACTCAGCAGAAAGGTTAATAATTTTTTTCAAAAAACTTTTGACTCTGACATGACTCCCAAAAATCTCCAGCATGATGAACATAAAGACATCCCCAAGCTGTTAATGCAATTTGGAAAGCAAGTCCTCACATTAGTTTTCCTCTCCTTTTATTCCGTTTTCTTGCTCATGTTTCTGCTCAGTTTGACCAAAATCAGTCCCTCACCAGATCTCTAGAACTAATCCTACAGCCCTTAAATGTGTTTGCTCTATTCTGCCCCCAAAAATGATGAGAGAATTCAAACAGCACCACTACTACTTGAGCAAGTAAACAGGATAAAAGCCAACACCATGACACTAAATAATGGACTCCAAGCCAGTGTCAGCTTTACCTGGAAAAGCCCAAAAACAAGTGAAATGAAGGAGGGAACAATTTCCTCCAACTCAAAACTCACCAACCCATCTCCATACTATGTTTTATAGCAGTCACCTTAACACCTTGATGCTGACACTCTTTTTAAGAGCCCTAGTAATAGGTAAGACAAAATTATATGTAGTATCTTTAAATAAGTAAACGATCTTAAAAGCAGAGAAGCTACAGCACAACTGAACTAGAAAGGACTTCAAAACAGCTCTATTAGAAGTACAAAAAAAAGAATCTGTGCTCTTTGGCACTATCAAAGCAGTGCTGAAGCCCAGCCTGGATGTGCTCTAAAGCAGCATCTCTGGCAGGTGGGAACATGGGAAAGTGCTGCAGTTGTATGACACACTCTGGTTCTCATACTTACACATTTAAGTCATAGCAGTTCTTGAGGATGATTAATTCTTCTATATATTCCTTCTTCACATCTGGGAATCTTGCTTCCTATAGTAGGAAAAGCTAAAGGTTATGTAGGTATTAGAGAATAATAACAGACGTAGCACCTAGGACAGGGATTTACATGTAGTGAACCAACAATCCTGAGACTCAGGGCAATATGGTCAAGAGATCATTTATAGCCATCCAGCCTTGCTCCACGGGATGGCTGCTAACAGCTCTTCATCAATGAACAGTGAGAGTAGGGATGTGAAAAGCCAATGGCCTAATGAGAGATTCAGGCTCAGCAGGAAGGAACTACAATGCAAGGAAAGGGAATATTTACCTTCAGCACGACCATCGAGGAGCTCCAGATTATGTGTTGAAATACAACATTCCAAAGCAAAAGAAAATAAACCAACAACATATACACCCTCCCAATGAACCCAGACACACCAGCAATGAGAGCAGAACAGACAACAAACCTTTAGTGGCATTTCTGTGAAGGCTCTCCCAGTGTTTGCTGCTCTCTTTGGGGTTTCTGTACAGGTATTGCAACCAAGTGGCATTTTGCTTTGCAAGACTGGACTTGTCAGGGTTGTCAAGTAACCCTGACAATGCAAGAATAGCTTCTTACCCATCTCAAAGGCACTGATCAACGAGGTCTTAACTTGGAAAGAACTGAATTTTGTTCGACTGATACTTAAAATATTTTCCTCAACTCCAGTTTTCCCAAGCTGAATTAGATATGGGATGTGGAGGGAAGACTTGGAGAGGATGGGGTGGAAAATACAGATACATAAGAATATGTCTGTTTGCAAGGAAAAAATACCCAATAAGCCATTAAGAGAAAGCCTTCCTCCCTAGCAATCAAAGGGAGGGGTGTGCAAACATTACGCACATGAATCACCACATTTTTATTTAGCTTTGTTTATCATATATCCACCATGCTGGCTAAGCTGCTGAATGTACCAAAGGATAAGGAGTGTCCTTCTTGGTGGCTGCTATCCCTCATGCTAAGCTTCACACATGGAGCATGTGGAGTTTACATTCACAAGTCCTCATGGTGCTTATCCAGCTACTCCTTGGTGGTGCTGCTGCTTGGAAATCCTCGCTGCAAGGGCAACTCTTACCCCTGGCCACCATGGTGGCATTTACATGGGCATGGACCAAACTCCTGCAGGGGAGGCAGCTGAAAAGCTGTCCTGGCTCTCAGCCACGTATCTCTAAAACTTTTCTACTGCATCCTGTATCCCTCTGCCATTGTTTAATGCCCCAGGTTTGGTCATTTAGCTTTATAGCTAATCCTAAACCGGTGCTGGGTTAGGAATCAACCAGACAAAACCACACCAGCAGATCCAAGAGGGCCTTTCAGGGAACAGACACAGATTATTTCACGTTAAATGAGTTTTCCAAGACAGTTCATCACATGCTCCTCACCTGATGCACGGCTGAGTCTCAGCCAAAGCAAAGAGGATTTTTTGCAGCTGCGTGCTCTGAGCATGTGAGACTCTACACACCTTGAAAAACCCTGTCTGAAAACATCAGGCACACAGGAGGCAGAGGAGCCCTGGGAATACTTACTGTCTCTCTGATGAGCAGCGCAGTGAGGTCCTGCTCCTGCCCAGCAGCTCCCTGCTCTGGCACATCCCCCGAGCCAAGTTCGTGCGAGCCCTGTGCGGGGAAGGCGGGCCCTGGCTGCTCGTTGTCCCTCCCTGCCGGCTGAACCGATTCCTCGGGGGGATGTGCCGGCTGCGGGGAGGCAGGGCCTGGAATCCCGTCCTGCTGTGGCTCTGGCCGGGGGAAGGCTGGCCCAGGAGCCTTCTCTCCATATGCCCTCAAAGATCCCGGGTCTGCCTCTGGCTGCCCTTGCTGAGGAGCAAAACCATTCACTACAGCCCGCGGCTCATCCTCTGGCGGTGGGAAGTGCCAGGGTTCCAGCTGCCTGTTCTCCTGGATCTCCCCCTGTTCTGTGGTAGTTTTAGCAGCTGTTCCTTCAAGTTTCTGCTCTGGCTCCAAGTTCTTTCCTTGCCGCTCCCATGCTTCCATCCTTTCCTCCTGTTGTGGAAGGTCTGCATTCTCCAGACTAATGGTTTCTGTGTTATCAGCAGGCTGTGGACTCCTCTTGATGAGTGGCAGCAAACTTGGGCCAGGCTCCTGGTTACCTGTGAGTTCAGAGCTGGGGCCATTCAGCTCAGATGGTCCAGGCTGCTGCAGGGCAATGTCCACATTCTCATCCCTGCTTGGTCCAGCACTGCTCTCCACCATGAGGTTATTCCCATCTCCCTGACAGGGCACAGCTGAAAGCTGCTCTTCCTGCAGGTCTGTGCTCAAAGTCCCCACAGCACTTTTAGATCCTCCTTCTCCCACAGTGTCTGCACCCTGCCATGGAGCAGCAGGTCTGATGACATTGGGACGCAGATGCTGCTGATGCTTTGGGGTCTGAAAAGGACACCAACAAGAGAAAGTAGCAATTCTTGTCTGCATGTCAGAATCCTTGCTCCAGATACTTCTGCATCTAAGAAAACTTCTGATGGGAAACTGATAAACAGTCTGTTCAGCAAGATGCTTAATAAAGCACAGAATTGCAACCTACATATCTGTCTCATCAGCCTGTCCCTATGTGCTATAAGAACCTTTGGCAGAACTGGGGATGCACAGGACTTTCAAAATGGAATAATTTCCTAAGGTCACCTCAGTACCCACTTCCCTTCAGTAAAATAGTCAGAGGGAAGAACTAACTGATGACATATTTGTGTTCTCACCAATTTATTTAAACAGGCAGGAACCAAAGCTCCAAACATTAATCTCTGGCCTTGTTCTTGCCTCTGGCAGACAGACTGCTGTATGCCAACGGAGCCTGAGTGTTCTCTGCTGCTGTTTTCAACTAAGAAGCAGAGAGGTCAGCTTTGCAACCCATTTTCTCAGAGCTTCTGGTTAATTTAACAGGAAAGTGGAATATATTCTTCATATAAGATAGATATGAAATGCTGCAAAAATATCAGTGCCTGAAACAGCCCAACATGAATGCAAATAGCACAGAGGAATATAAAGCATACAAAGTACATAGATAAACAAGGCACGGTTTGAAAACACCTTCAATGGAAGATCAAGTCCTCTTGCAAAGCACTCCACCTTGCTGGATTCACACAGACAGCTTTATGGGAGCTACAACCATCATCAAATAGAACTTAAACTACACAATGCAGTTCCACAGTCTGGTTCTCCCCTCCTGTGCCCAAAATATGACTAAATTAAGCTGGAAAAATGCCATCATTTCACTGTTATTTCAGACATCCTAAGTAGATTGCTATAACCAGGCAGGACTCAGAGGAATGCATCAGGTATTTGCACAAGACTTGGCTATACAGGCCATGAATACAGCACAGCAGCTACAACAATGAAAAATTACCTCTGCTAAGATGACTATATCATCATCATCTTCCTCAGTCTGCTGCTTTTCTGGCATTTCCAGCAACGAAGGCAATTCTTCATCTGAGGAATCTGATATCGTGATAAGACTTTCATCTCTGTGGTTTATCCAGTCTGCAGAACAGTAAGTGAAGTTAAAGTTAGCTTTTGGCTCAAGGTAAATAACTGGAATTACAGGGCACCTGTAGCCCTGAAACATCTGAGAAAGCAATTTTCCCATTTGCACCGCAGGAAGAAGCATTCAGAGGTCACCAATTCCTCTGCAAGGCATTGTTACAGCCACTCCTGCATCCCTCAGCCTCCAGCAAAACACCTGCACAGCTTCAGCTCATCACAACAGCACTGCAGGGACAGCCACTGACACTCACAAAGAATCTCCTACCCCAAACTCCAGCACAAGTCAAGCTGCTGCAAAACTTACTACAAACAAGGCACGTAGGGAATACTTTTGTAGAGAAATCCTGAACTTCCAGTATCTCAGGGACATCGCATTTTCTTTGTTAAAGTGCAGTGCATTCTAGCAGAGAGATAAGGGTCTTTGTGCAATTTAGCCTCTTCTGAAAGAGTGAGACTTTGCAGGAGTACCTTATGCAGGGCTGAGATAAGGCCTGTGGCTGTGGGTGCAGAAGATATCCTGCTATTAGATGACAACCTTGTGCCTCAAGGTTTGTCAAGAATGGAATATAGATGCTACTCAACACAGCTACTGGAACACAGGGGAGAGATTCAAGGCAGAAATAGAGGGTTTCTGTACTGCACATAGAACATATAACTATGCTTTCCCTAAAATCTGACATGTTCTGGCTTATTTTTTAGCATGAGTGTTCATTGAGGCGTATAGAGAAAGCCTCATTTTGAATTCCACTCTTGAGGGAATGGGTGCCAACACATAGAGCCCTATGAGGGCATGAATTTAGGGTCAGCCTGTCTCCTATGGGGTTCTCAGAAGGATGAATCCTCCTTGGATCTGCTGAAACACCTCTACATAGTGTTCCCAAGGAGTCAGCAATCTCCCTTGAGGCAGTACAACATCAGAAAGACAAGAGCCAAATATTTTGCATGCCTGCATAACATGAAAGAGTTTCTGTAGGTGGCTAAGTCAGTGTAACAGAGAAGTGTGTGATATGACAGAACAGACCTCCAGCAGTTCCCTGGAAGTTCAGTGTCTGTGAATCCTGCTGTTCAGCAGGAGTTTCATAAGAGTGTTTTGGAAACAGGCACACATCAGTACTCACCTTTCCCTCTGTGATTCCTGAAGCTGTTCAAGTTAATCACTTCTTCTTTCCCACCTCTCTCTGCCATTTTAAACAGCTGCACCCCAGAGTGTCAACGCCCCAACATGGCAGTCAGGCTCACATGAGGAACTGGAAGGTAAAATAAAACCACAAGGGAGTCAGCCAAACTCAGATTCACCCTAAGTGGGTTCTTCCAAGATTTAGCTGCTGGGGGGTTTTCCTGGCTCTCCCAGCAGACTCTCTACATGAGTATTTTTCTGTACCCCCATCTCAGGACCTGAAATGAGGTATGTTTGTTATCTTGTGTTCCAACAGTTAAGACAGTCAACTAAAGAGTGCAATTAGGCCTGAGAAGCCTCTCTAGAGGAGCTATGCAATTACAGAAAAGGAGGAGAGACGCAGTTCACAGGACTCAAAGCCTCCAATACGTGGATTTTCTCGTTTCCAACCAAAATCCAATGCACCAACCCACACAGCAGTGCTTCTGCCACCATCAGTTGGTGAGAGGGGCAAAATCCCCATGCCTGAGCTGTCCCAGGGCATCCCCATATCCACCTGCATCTCACATCCGCCAGACAATGTCACTACAACCATCCTTGTCACACTTAAATGCCAGGGAAGTCACACACAGCCCTGAGGGGAACAGCCAACAGGGACACTACCATCCCAGCCTGAATTCACTGAGTGCTGCCAAGCTGAGACACAACTTCAGAGTTACCAGAGATGCTCCAAGCTCACTTCCACAGCCCCCACATCATCGGTGTGTCAGAAGGAAGCTGCACCCCAGGCAGGGCAGTGTCAGTGTGTGGTTTGTGCCTGCACTGTGAACCAGCACAGGAAACATTCCAGAGAACACTTCCTTATCACCATCTGCTCTTTTAAAGAAGAGATTTCCCTGATTTACAGCAAGGGTTTGGTACAAATTCCAGGAAACACCATCTGCTGTCACACCAAAAGGAGAGCATGACAGGAATTGGGTCCCTTCACGGGACTGGGCTTTTTGGAACTAAACTTTGCTATCCCCACCTGTTCTCAGAGAGGCACAATGAATTGGCCAGAGGCTCCCAAACAGGATTAGGGGGCCAGAGGAGAGGAATCACTGCAAACTAAACAGGAGGTTTCCATTTTATGCTCTGTCAGCTTATAGCTCTCCATTCCCACTAGCACAGAGAGGCTGAACACATACAGGAACTCCAGGCACAATTTGATCACTTGAAGGAGAAAAGAGGGGTTTTTTTTATGGGCAAGTATTCATCTCCTTATTGCAGCACAGAGGAATCTGTACTATTAAATATTTCCTGACACATAAGCTGGAAGAAAATGGTGGGTCTGCTATAAAATCCTGTTTGCCAGTACACAAGAGCAGTATAAATTCCCCCTCAGTAATTCTACTTAACTTCCTCTGCAGGGAACAGGATTTGCAGCTAGGACAGTAAAATGAAGAAATTAATTCAGATGCACAAGATACAATAATAAAAATTTAAATGTATAATTTAGCACTGAGAAAAGCCCAGCAGCACGGGCTTAGTGCCTGAGGGAACCTTCTTCAGAGGAAATCTTTATGCTGGAGGTTTCAAGGCTTGCCTACAAACAGCCACATTCACCTGATCCCTGATCTGGTGATGGTCCAATTTTGAGTGGGAAATTGGATGAGGGAACAGCAAGAGGCCTCTTCTAACCAGCATTACCACAAATATGCAACTACCCCTGTATTTGAGCCCTGATAACTCAGCAGCACATCCTAATTCCAGTAAGCAGCTCTGAAATTATCATGAGCACACTGGTGCTTTGAAAACACCTGAAAAGCAAGATTTTGGGGGTGTTTCCTCTAGATTCTTCATCTTCTGCCGTATAAGGAGAAATAAATACTCGCCAGAATGGCATGGAAGTGCTGTTCCACCATCACAGGCAGGTGCTGGAGCTGCAGCTCAGGAGCTGGGTCACTGTAAGTGCATTTGGTGCAAATCCTGGCCTTTCTAAAAGGTCACATCCACATTATTACAGTTGTATTCTCCCTGGTACTTGTGAATAGCAATCACCTAGCCCTGCAGAGCACTTTCCCATCCTTAGCTGTCTGACTCCTTTAGCAAACAGAATCAATTCACTTCTTGCCATTTAAAAGGTGGAGAAACGGAAGCAGGGATAGGCTCAGCATGGCCAAGGTTGCCAAGCAAACACAGCAAAGGATCACTCTGAGACTGGCTGGGGAGGAACAAGGACATTTGTGAGAGCCACAAATCAGCCCTTGCAGCATCAAGTGGTGCAGACAGGGGCTGGACAGGTGTCTGCTCAGATCTGCTCCAAGCAAAGCTGAGTGGTTGGACATTTCTCCCCTCCAGGGACTCGTGGTGTGTTATCAGGGCTCGCTACTTCATGGTGGGGTGACACTGCAAATGCTCAGCACAGCCACAAAAAAAAAAAACAAAACAAAAAAAACCTCCCAAATAGTTCAAAAGGTGCTTTGTCCAGTGCTGGCTAAACCCCAGCTGTTCAGATCCAAGAATGATGGATAAGCCAGAAGACTAAGGTCATATTTTCTATGGGCCACTCTGGTTCCTGTAGAGAGGAACTTCAGCAGCAAGAAAGAGGTACAGCAAATAATCTGAAATTAAATTTGGGATAAAAAATTATCTGCACTTCCATACAAGAAAGCATGCACACATCATCAAAAGACTCAGTGGTTTAAAAGCAGGAATATAATAAATAGCATTAACTGAAATACACAGTCAAGGCAAAACAAAAAAAGCCAAGGCTGGAAAGAACTGGCAATTCTTCCTAGTTCAAAATAGACTGAATAAAACCCCAAGCAGCTTAATAAAGCCCTGCTTTGAGGGTAAAAGCCAAGCTTCCACCAAGAGCTAGCAATTCATTTTGTCAATACTCAATACAGAGCTGAAGTTTAAACAAATATCCATAAGCACGGGCCAGTTCCATCTAGTGGCATGAATAAGAAGTTTATTCATGTTTATAGCACCAGGCCGCCAAGAATGTGAAGTAACAAGATCAAAGCCACCCTGGGGTCTTGCCCTACATAAACAATAATAAAAAAGCAAGGAAGACAGATGGAAGGAAGCTATTTCACACCACCTCAGTGATTTCAGTGCCTATTTATAGGCAAAGAATAAGGCTACCTATAAGCAGGCTCCAACATGCCCATCAGCTTTTCTCTAATACAGTCAAGAACAGGAAACTAGAGCTGTTTTAACAGCAAAGCAGTCAGATAAACACTTTCCAAGCTTTTCTTCTTTTCTTAAAAGGTTCCCACCTGCACCACAGCACATCAAGCTGGATTTGGGACTTGAATTCCTCCAGCAGTATCCAAGTGACACAAAATTCTCACCATGACTTCTAAGACACCTCACTTGTGCAGTGAAGACCCACCACACTGAAGACTTGGTCCCACCCAGTTTCACCTCTATGTTACTCCATGTACTCATAACTCAGTCACAGAATATCCTGAGTTGGAAGGGACCCACAAGGATCAGAATCCAACTCCTGGCCCTGCACAGGACATCCCAATAATCCCACCCCGTGCCTGAGAGCAGTGACCAAACACTCCTGGAGCTCTGGGAGCCCTGGGGCCGTGCCCATTCCTTGGAGAGTCTGTTCAGTGCCTCACCACCCTCTGACACAGCACACCCAAATTGTTTCACTGTGCAGACAATAAAATCCTCCCTATTATGGTTTTTCCTGCAGTGAATTGAGAGAAGAATGCATTAACAGAACAGCTACCAGGAAAACCAGAGCCCACGAGGGACTTGGGTCTGACAGTTCTCTGAACTGACACGGTCTCAGACTGACAGCTCAGACCACAGTGACTTCCCAGACAAGCTCCTCAGACATGCAAAAATATCATCCACAAAACCATTGCTTCCAACCACTACTATGAGGTAAGGGATCAGCTGCTACAAGGTGAGGGTGAGGCAGGTCTCAGGAGCACACAGAATGCTTACACAAGGATTTCCAAAACCCATTCAAAATCCTTTTAAACACTACATGACATATTTTTAGCTTAACCTAAAAATAGCCACCATCAGTGCTGTGCATATATTTAATCTCCTGGTATATGAATGTGTTTCTGGACTGCAGTAACTGGAGCAGAACTCAAATCTGCTCCCTCCACCCCACATTTGTGCTGTGATGAGCTTCTTCAGATGGTGCTAGAATTTAAACTGACAGCCCAGGGGAGACTCCCCCTTTCTCACCACAGTGTAATGTATTTTTCCCCCACTTACAGCATTTGAAATCTTGAACTCCCACATACCCAAGATGGGACCAAACTCAAAGTGCTCTCGTCTGGCTCCAGCTCAAGGCAACAGGACTAGACAGAAAGCAGGGGAGGTAGGAACTGAGATCCCAAATGAACAGGGGGGAGGGAAAAAAAAAGAGCAACTTGAAAGGATGTCAGCAACATCAAATCACTGTGTTCTAGCCTCTCCCCCACACAGAACACCACTGTTGCTCACCTACACTGACAGGAGAGCATCAACTCCTACTTTGTGCCTGCGGGCAGTAACGTGCCTGCTGGTAGCCTGCGAGCAAGGTGAATTTCTGGCTCATTTCAAGCTGCTAAAACAAGCTACTTAAATAATGCAGGGCTTGTGACAGCCACCAAAATGAAAAGCTAAAAATTCAGTCCTTAAAAATAATTTAAAAAGCACTACAGAAGGGAAATATATACGAGCCTGACTTACTGTCAAGCATTTCACTGAAACACTTCAAAGGGTTCACCATTTGCTGGAGGCTGCTCCTTGTAACAGGCACTGAGCAAAAGCAGGGGGAGTTTAACAGCGGCTGATCATGTTAAGCAGCATCATCCCAACTGAAAAGTAGAAATCCCCTGATCATAAGCCCAACAAGAACTGCTGGGCACAAACAAATCCTATTTGCTATGCACAAGGCAGCTACTGCCACTGCCTCACACCCTGCAAAGGGACAGAGCCAGAGGTCAACACGTGGGGCTGCAGCAGGGCTCCTGCCAGCAGGTTTGCTCAGTTCCAAGCCTGGAAAAACTGGAAAAAGCATTGATTCCAGCCCTAAAGCCTTACCCTGGCCTCTGAAGGCAGGAGTGTGTGGGCAGTGGCTCACAGGAAAGACCACCTGGTTTCCAGCAGCACAATCTGCTACAGGTATTGGCCAAAATCTCCTCTCAGGGGCAGACTTATGACAAGAGCACCCATGCAGCTCTGCCAATTTTGGACCCACAGCATGTGCTGAAGAGAAACAACAAACCTGAAGATCATTTAATAACAGAACCGGCTGCTGAGCTATAAATTTTTCCCAAAGTGTTTCCCACATTAGCAGCTAGCTTGGTTTACCACACTATTTTAAACACATACACTCTCTGAGAAGGGGAAGACAGGATTCCTGAGATGTGAGAAAAATCAAGGAACAGAAACTGAAACAAATAAAAAGAGCCAGGTAACATTTCTAGGGCAGAAAGCCACAGAACTGGTTTCACCACACCAAAACATAAGACAATATAATACAAGAAGTGTTTTGTGGCAAGTAAATCCAACCTGAATGTTCACCTGACAGACAAGACACCCAACACACACAGTTCAGGAAGTATCCCAGCAGAGCAGCCACTATTTCCAAAACCACACCAGCCTGCAACTGGGTCCAGCAGCTCCAGGGCAGGTCATGAGTGAAGATGGAAAGGAGGAATCATCTGACAACTTCCAGTTTCTTCCCAAAAGTTCCTCACCCTCTCTTACCCAAGGAGAAAAGCACTGAAGGGAGTGATGCCCCTTCCTCCCAGGCACACCACTAGTAACTGCAGAGTCATGAGTGTGACAAGAGCACATCAGGAGATGCTCCAAAAAGGGAGGCTACAGATTAACACAGGACAAGCTACATCTCCCTGTCACTGCTCCAGGCTAATGAAATTTGCTTATTCAGGAGCAATCAAGAGCAGATACTTAGGGATTACTTGGCTTCAAATCCCCAACTAGATTTTTCCTCATTTTCTACGCCCAGTCAGGACTTACAGGAAACATCTTGGCTGTCTGTACATCACAAGACTTCTCATAAACCCTACTTGCAGTTCATTTCATCAAGGCCACAGTTCATTTCCTCAAGGTCACAGTATCATAATTATTAAATATAATTGTTTGAGGTACCCAATCACTATTTTTATCTGAAACACAAAGTACAAGAGGAAAGGTGCCCAGTTCTACCTAATTCACCAAACAGCTGCCCACATACATTGGCACCAGTTTTCCTTCCTAAACCTGCCAAATATTTGCATTTCCCAAGCAAAATATCTGCTCTGTGAGCTACTCTCTAAAATGCAAGACTGTTTTAAAACAGCTGCATTCATTTTTGAAAACTGGGCAACTCAAATGAAAGTTTCCCATTCCTTTGAGCTATTCCCTAGTAACTGGCATCAAGGTCAACTTCTGGACACTTCAGTGTCTTCCCATGACCCCCATTAGTCCCTCTGCCAAATAACAGGGCTCCATATCATCCCATCTCCCTGACCAGCACAAGACTCCTGGTTTTGATGCCTGCAAAAAACCACTCTCTGCACAAGAGGTGGAAACCTTTGGATTTGCCATTCCCCCATCCAACTGAATCCTGGAAAAAAAAGTTAAATCTACAAATTCTAGTTGGAAAGGAGAGTGAATATCATTACCTTGAGCAGCTCCTTTTAAAAGTGAAGTGAAAAATCAAGGTTTTGAGGGAGAAAGAGGTGTCTCTGGAGGTAGTTCCTCTAAAAGGGCAGTACTCTGCCTGCCACAGACTTTTGGCACGTGCAAGATCATCCAGTAGAATCCCCTAAATCCAAAAGCTCCCTCCCACATCACAAACACAGGTGTCAGCTTGGCATTTCATGTTTATACAACAATTCAGACACTAGCAGCTCAGCACCTGGCTACAGATCTACACACAGGCCCAGCCTATCTCCCAAGCCATCATCTAGAAGAACTGATTTGTTCTGATTTTGTGCTATAAGGGTGGGGATGAATGGAAGAGCATGTGAAACCACGTGATTTGCAGCTCTGCAGCTTACAGAGTGAGTTTTACTTCCAGTTTCCTTTCCCTGAACTCATATGCCCTTTCCCTTCCAGGGAAGGGCCAGGGGCTGCTTTGATCAGCTCCAAGATTCCAACACCAGTGGGTTTAAAGACTCTAAAAGTGGGTTTGGACTCCACAAACTCCCAGGTGGTGCACATACCTGCCACAGCTCCACACAGCATTGATTGCAGCTGCCTTCTCTTCTCCATAAACCCAGCAGCCACATGGAAAAGAGCAGGAGAAATGCCCTGTGAGCCCCAGGATATATAGTAGAGTGCTCCTCTGTTACTTGTATTTCATAGATCTCTCCAGGAGAAAGGAAAGAGCATTTCCTCTCCAAATCCTCAGTAGTTTTCCTACTTTTTTCTTTTCTTTTTTAAGAGATCCTGAATGCCACTTTAAAGAGCTTAACAGAACAATGAAATCCAAGTGCAATCTTTTAAGTAGTTATTTAACAAGTTGGATGAATGTCTTCAGGAGCATTCAGGTTCCCATCTTAGCACTGTTTTCACTGGAGAGGAAACAGAAATAAGGGATTTAAGGTTGCTGGGACAGGCAGTGGCAGTGACATTCACACTGATGAGCAACCAGCAGCCTGCTCAGCTCACAGCCCTGCTTGCAGGGACACTGAGAGCAGGGAGAACCAGGCTGCACACAAGCAGCAAACTGCTGTGAAAAGCAGCAGTGAGGGATAAGCAGACCAAAACCAAGAGGGCTAGAAAGCAGAGAGGCAAGTTTAGTTCCAGTGGCAGCCAGAGGACTTGAAGAAACTGATAGGCTCTGATGGCATCCTGGATGCTGAGCAGCTGCCCATCACACAGACTCAGGAAATCACCTAAGCAGCACTGGGCAAGCTGTGCTCCAGAAAAAATTACAAGCATAATACACCACCAGGAACAAAAATGTTGAAGGAAAACGGGTATTTTTGTATTTTATTTTATTTTAAATGTGACCTGAACTTATCACAAAAAAACTTTGCTTTCAAGCAGAGCACACCTCACCTCGTTCACAAAGCTGCTGACAACACAAAAGCTGAGACCTGACCTTGAGATGCACACAGGGAAAAAATCTGACTTAATGCAGCAGCCCACCTTGGCAAAAAGAAGGTCTCTGTCAATCTGCACAGCACTTTCAGAACTGCAGACTTAAAAGCCTGCCACCAACCCTTCCAGGTGTCAAACATCCCAGAGTGAGGGACTTCCAAAAAGAATGACTCCACAGGTCACATATTCTGGTTACAACAGCCATGCCTTTTTTAGGGCCACATTAAGCATCTGCACTTGCCACACTTCCAAAGGTCAGTGGCCAGAAGCTGTGGCTTCATGTTCAGAAGGGTTTCACCTCAATACCTGTTAAGGATAGTCATGTTCCCATACCACAGCTTGTTTCCTTCTCTCACACTGAGCTCCTCCAGAATTTCTTACAGCTTTGAAAGGAAATGCCCTGGAAAATGTTTTTGTACGATTCAGATCAGATACCCTCCACATGCCCTGCATGGTAGAATTGGGAGAACAGAATTAAGGTGGTAAAAAACACTGCAAGAAGGGGGAAGATCTTAAACTGCAGCTTAAGCTGATACAGCCACAGCCTAACCCTAACACTCAAACTACACGTGCTTCTGCTGCAAGGTCAGGCACTTTGAAAGATGCTTTTACACAATCAATTAAGGATTTAAATATATACAAGAGCCAGTTTAGAGCCAGACTGGGCCAACAGGCCAAGCTCACAGTGATAAGTCTTAAATGGCCTTACCTACTGAGAGCAAAATACTGACAGAAACCTTGTAAGACAGGTGCCAACACCTGAGCAACAAATCCACGCTCTATGCCAATTTCTGCTGGAAAGAGTAAAAAATAAGCTGCCTCTTGCATCCAACAACCGCTGCAGGAGGAGCATTGCCACAGAAGAACTGCAACTACCTCCTTACTGCACCAGCACCACAGATGACCACTTGTCATTTTCCAAGGTTTTCCAGACAGCCAGCAATAGCCTTTGGAAAACTGGGTTTAGTTTTATTTACAGCCACGTGTAGCCTTGTGGCCAATTCCAGCCCAGCAAACTCTCAGCAGTAAAAACCCAGGGCAGCCTTCCAGGCTCATGACAGTTGTCCAGCCTGACTTCATCCATGTCACGTGGCAGTGGCCACTGTGGAGTTTGAGTATGTTAAAATAGCAGAAAAGCAAAGAGGCTGCATTTGAGGTAAGTATCACTATATCAGAACAGAAAACAGTGACATTAGATGGTGGCTGGATTTAGAGATGCTCCACATCCAGCATGAATCCCTTCTGAGACTACTGAAGTTCACAAATGAATGAATTACGAGCTAAAAAGGGAGGAAAGAAGAGCTGCACGTTAATTCTCCACATCCATAGTCCTGCAGATTAACAAAACCGTACAGTACCCACTAATCCCAAGGCAAACAAACATTTCACAGACACAAGACTACAAAAAACCACCACAGGCCACAGCCAGGAGGTTACACAGGCTGCACTCAGAGCAGTTGCTAATGACAGACTGTTTCAGGCAGTGAATCCTGTGCCCACCCTTGGTCAACAGACTCGTGTCCAACACTGGGTGAGTCCCCGCAGCAGAACAGAAATTCTCTTCCTGGGTGTTGCAATATCAGAAAGATTATTTAACCACCTGGACTGGTGGGTCAGTAAAAGCAGCCACAAACTGCTAAATAAACACAAACACTGAGCTGAGGAGCACTCTCCAGACACTCTGTCCAAGGCAGAGGTGCATTCCAGCCATTGGGAGCTGGTCTGTGCTAGTCCTGGCAGATCCAAGGGCACCTCCCAGTTGATACACAATGAAGACTGCTCCACTACAAAAGGATTCTGCTTTAACAATCTACAGAGAACTATTTACATTAGCCAAGCTACTGCTCCCAGGTCTTGCTCATCCGTAGCTGGAAATCCCAGCAGCACGGGAGGCATTAAAAGCCCTACCCCGCTGGTTTCCTGAAAGAAAAAGAGAGCTGCTTTTCCTGCCTCCCCATTATGCTGCTGCTGTCATCTCCCTCAAATTGCATTTCAGCACACGACAGCAGAGCAGGGAGAGGAGTAAAGTCCTCAGCAACATCGTGGCTGTGCTGCAGGGAGCTGTCAGCACTGCTGTCCCTTCCCTCTGCCAACCCCCTGAAATGTGTTTGCCCAACAGAGCTTGTACTCGCCTGGGGTACATGGGCCACTGCTCCTTCCAAGACCAGCCTTCAAGCAAAAATCATCTGCAAGAAGCATCAGGGAGAGGTTTTCCTTGCCCCTCCGTCACACAGAAATGCATGATGTCTTTGGGATGGGATTTGGAAGAAGTGTAAATCTGTTCCTTGCTCTGGTTTTGCAAGGGCTGCAAAAAGCCAAACCCTGCCTGCTTTCCTGCAAGGAATAACAGGAGCAGTGCCCACAGCTCGGTAAGAACGTGTCAGTCTGGATAAATCAGTACAGGAGCCTTGTGCAAGGAGTGCTTTGGACAAAATGTATTACCTGAGGCCATTTTTCATTCTTATATTCACCCAAAACCAGACTCCAGCTAGCACAGACCCCAACCACCTTGTACTGCAGAGCAGGTTCATGTGATGCCTCTACAGATCCCATCCAAATGTTTCTCTGAATAACGCAAACAGTAGCTTGGCCTCCCTGCAGGGGAGAGCAGGCTGAGCGTGAGCAACACCATGCTTGGCCTCCTAGGACTGAAAATATTTCAGGTCACCCTGACACCCACAAACACTCCCAGTTTTATTTCAGCTCATCAACTTTGCTTCTCTTTACAAGGGGCAACCACAGCCTCCAAAACTCACCCTGGGAGCAGCTGGGCACCATCAGCATCAGCACAGGAGTGGGGCTCCCTAAAGCCAGAGAGGAAGGCACACATTTAATTTAAATTCCCGCTGACCTGGGTCAGGAACACTGAGAGGTGACATCATGGCTGGGGGTAGCAGCTGCCCCACAGTGAAATCTTTCCCTAAAGCCCAATGCTTTTTCCACTTAATCAGGCACTGACAGTTCCCCTCACGAACACAGGGAGGGAACCACAGCAGGGTTGGTAATTAGGGGAGAGGTGTCATTCAGAAGGAATATCATTTCCCATTATATTATTCCCATGAATTAAGCTTTCTCAAGGATCGTTATGAATTTAAAACCTGCAAGCCCTTAAGCACCGACCCAGAGGAAAAACATCACTCTTGAGATAGTCCAAAATAAACCTGAAATTCTATAAAAGTGACATGAAGGCTGCTGAGAATGAGATTATCCCAGCTCAGTGAGACACTCCTTATTATCTCTCATCTTAGTGCTCTGGCAAGGATAACTTATTCGAGCCACCAGGACACTAAGTGGCTTTTTCCCCCCCTCTTTTTCCTGTTTTCTCTGCCTACCCCTCCCCGATTTCCCACTTCCAGTAACCTGCTTAAAAACAAAACTACTCTGGAGTATTGTTGAGCAGCCCGTTATTCAGCTCCATTTCAAACACAGGAACTCCCAGCCTGTACACAAGTGACCTTTTCTGCTGGGCTGCTGCTGGGAGACAGTTGCTGTCCCCAGGCAGCTGCGTGTTTCACACCTTCTGCTGTATTTAAAAAGGCACCTATCCCACTGGGACAGATCCTACTGAGAGTAATCCCAGTTACATGAAGCAGCTTGAAACTCCACCATCACTTCAGTGCACACACAGACTTTGGAGACTATCAATGCCTCATCTTTAAGTAGTTACGATAATGTCCAAATTCAATAATTTAAAGGAAGTCTTAAAATACCTCCAGATCTAATCCATCTGCAAAAAACCGAAAAAAAACCAACCTCAAACTTCCAACGAGAGGAATTACTGGTGCAGTTCTGACTGTCCCAAAAAGAATGCAGACAGTGGCAAGCCCCAACACCCAGCACTGCCGGCGCTCAGACACAGTAAACCACTCACAGTGGCTTTAGAAAGATATAAACAAAAATAAGACACCCATTCCAAATTAATGAATGGGAGCTTCTTCCAACAGGCACTAAACAACACCCGAAGGGCTCCACATCTCTTACACTTGTGTTTGTGCTACTCCAGGTTGCTAATCAGCTCCTGGCCCCTGGGATATGCTTCCTGTCTCTCTCCAGATGCGCCAGAACTGTGTGTTTGCCCCACCTATTCTTGCCACCAGACTTTTCAGTGATTTGTGTCCAATTTCAAAGCACAAGTCTCGCCAGAGGCAGGAACGCCCACTGCATTCTCAGGCAGACAAAGCACTGGTCTACCCCGGAATTTGGACTTCCGAGGCAGCTCCAGCCCAGGAACAGCCTGCCAGCACCCTGCTGGAATCCAGACTGTATCTTATCACTGGTAACACCTGCCCCAAGCGTTCTTCTAGGAACTGCTGTTCATGCCCTGACTGCCTGCAGCCAGGCCAACCAGAAGGAAAACATCCTAGGAAGCAAGAAAAAGAGATGGAAGAAAGCCTGTTACCACAATGCAGCACCTCTAAGCAGGCTGAATGTCTACAGATCTTCAGGAAATCTGTCTGAGTCCCTTCCCAAGTCTTGGTGTTCCAGGCACAAACTCCTGTCAAGATGATTGTTTATTAACATCCAGTCACACCACAAAGACACCCGGCACATGAAATCTATTAACGTGTTTACAATTGCAGAAGGCCTGATGTAAGGCAGTGGAATTTTTTGCACAGCATTCATCTTAGAAATTAAAAGCACATATTAAAGCTGTTTATCCCACAGTTTTGGAATTAAAAGCTGTCCCGGGAATCCTACTAGTCCTAAATAAAATAGGTTCTACCGCACAGTTTGAGCTGCACATTCCTATGGCCCTGTACCTGTTCAGGGATGTACCAGAACCTGCTCGAGATTTAGCTCTGCAGAATGATGGGTCTCAGATTTCCTGCCTCACCTTCCAAACAGCTTGCTGGAGGAAAAGCCCTCACGCCATCCTCTCTGAAAGCAAGAGAGGCCATCATAGTTGAGCATGCAAAGGCCAGCCTAAATGCCTGACAGGGGACACCTGCCCTTCCCTCCACTGCTACTACTGGAAACCTGCAACAGCTCCAAAGTGCATCAGGTGGGAGAGCAGAGATCGTTAAGAAAGAGGAATCAACCTCCACAGAGACAGAATACAGAAACAGACATCTGCCTGTAGGTCTTAGGACCAGGACTGGCTGTGCCTCTCAGCCACCAAGGCACTGAGAGATTCCCTCTAGAACTGCTGCCTGAAGTAAAGCAAGAGCCTGCAGTACCATAGGGAAAGAAACACAAGAGGGAATGCTCTGAAAAGCATATGGACATCAAGCTTCAGTCCCTCAGCATCATGCCTGGATTATGGAAACGAAAGTGCACAGCAGCAACATCAGCTTTTCTCTTTCAAAGCATCAGAGGTCTCAGGACGGTGACCAAACCATAAGAATCTGAACAGAAATATCAATGACTGAACTTATTCGGATGAAAACTATTTTAAGCATCTGTCAGTAAGATCCTAAAGTAAGATACTGGAGGACACTCAAAGACGACACTCCAGGCGATAAAGCACAGGTGAGATGAAAGGAAAAACCTCCTGGGCTGGGCTCACAGGTGCAAGCAGCCGTGATCCACTCAGGACTCCAGCCAGCACAGCTGTCAAGCCGGGGATCCATGGGATGACTCTTCAAGCCAATCTACATTTTGCCCGCCCCAAAGCACTGCCCCGGCTGAGCCCACACTCCTCTCTTCACACACACTGGAGTTCCCCACAGCTCTTCAGCCCCAGAAGACTTCGGTGGGATTCCCGCCTGCCTCCAGCCACCTGGGGGAACAAGGTCATCTCCAGCGGCAGAAAAACTCATTACATAAACGCAGTGTACATTAACGCTTCCAGGCTATGCTCTGTCTACCATGCCAGGCCGGCACTTGGATCAATAGAGAAGGGGAAGAAGAGGAGTATCTCTTACACTGATCCCTCAGCTCCGAGGACAGCTGTGTTTGGGGTTTCTTGCCTGCAGCGGCTCCCACAGTAGATGCCTGAAACGTCGAGATGTCCCAACGGCACCGAGTGCTCCCACACTGAACAGGGGTCAGAAGAGAACAGTCTTTTACCCTCCTCTCCCCACAAGCTCCGGCGCCGGGTTATCCCAGACCACAAACACCCGGCCCGGGGTACCCGGGACAGCCGTGAGGAGCCCCCGGGTGTCCCTCGGGCCTGCGGGGGGATACAGACGTGGTGCACAGAGCTGAAGGGACCCCCTGGCCCCGGGAAGGGGGAGAAGGGACCGGCCCTGAGGAGAGGGAGGGCGAAGAGAAAGGACCCAGTCCTGAGGGGAGCTGGAGGGGGAGGGGTGTCCCCGATCCTGAGGGAAAGCGAGGAGGAAGGACTCGGCCCTAAATGAAAGCGGAGGGGTACAGGAGAACGGAGACGACGACGCGGGGGACCCGTCCCTGAAGGGAAGCGCTGGGGGAGAACGATCTGTCCCTGACGGGAAGAGATGGGAAGGACCGGCCCTGAAGGGACGCGGGGGAAGAGGAACGGACAGCGGGCCCTGAGGGAACGCGGGGAGAGGGGGGTGAACGACCCGTCCCTGAGGACAGGCCCCAGCCGGGAGCAGCGCCCGACCCTGCAGCGAGCAGTCCGGCGAGGCCCAGGGACGCCCCGGGCCGGCCCCTCTGTCCGTCGGGCCGCAGGGCTGTCCCGGCACTCACCAGCTCCCCGGGACAGAGAAATCACCCGGGCACTCACCGGCCCCGCCGCCCCTCCGGCCCCGCTTCATTTAACCGCCGCTTCCGCCCGGCCCGCGCCACGTGACCGCGCCGCCCCGCACCATAGAGACACAGCGAGGGAGAGACAGAGCGGCGCGGGGGCACGAGCGGCGCGGACGGGCCCGGCCCGGCCAACCTACCATAGAGAGAGGGGGCGGTGAGCCAGCGCCGCGCCACGCCCCCTGCCGGGCGGGCGGTATTCCCGTGGGGAGGGGGCGTGGTCAGGGCTGCACGTGTGTGCGGGGCGGGGCCCGGGGGGACTGAACTTTTTGGGGTGCTCAGCAATGGGGGGGTCCGGGACCCCTGCACGGGACCCGCCCTGTCCCCCGCAGTTCTGGGTGCTCGGGGAGGTCAAGCGAGTGACAGGGACACCGCGTTTACAGCGGGGGATGTCCTGCAGGAAGAGCCGAAAATTGAGCTTGAGGGATTTAAGTGACTGGCCAAGCTGTCAGAAAAGGAGACAGCCGATCCATTGAGCTCCGCAAGATTTCCTAAGAGAAATGGGAAAGTTTTAATTGCGTTTTCAAGAGGTTCACGTCATAGAGAAGTCCTGGAGCAGCCCCACTACAGTACAGCCCACCCACCGGAGCAGGCTACAGGGATCCTCCTCTCTCTTAGCACCAAGAGGAAAGCAGAAATCAGGAAAACTTCACAAGAAATAGTTATGAAAGAAAACAGCAGTGTCAGCGTTTGACAGAGCACTGAAGGACTGACATGATTTTCCTGCTCCAGGTAATAAAATTGTTCAGTTCTCCTGACACGAGGAGTGGGCAACAGCAGCTCCCTGGTAATTTGTTCATATTGTGAAATTACTCAAAAGATAAAAAGTGTTTTATTTGTGCTCCCTCCTTTTTAAATTTATTTATTAAACCAGATTATGGCCAGAAGAAACCCCAGCTTTCAGCATCAGGGAGGGACAGCTCTGCTGCAGCACACACCAACACTGAGCACCATCCCTGGACTTGCTCCAGTCCTCCTCCACTTGCAAAGCAGCAGTAATTAGAGAAAAAAACCAAAAACAGGAAAGTAAGAATTCATTAACATTAGTGAATCTTTATCCAGCTTTCATTAAGGGGGAGATCATAATTTCTTTCTGCAAACTGAAGTTTTAGAAAAATATCAGGACAAATAATGAGATAAGAAGGGAAAAAGATTAAGGTGAATTAATGAAACAAAGTGTTCTGTCTGCAGAGGAGGACTTTCATCTGGGCAGTCCATATAGATCTGTTAAGTCAGTTGCATTTCAATACTTTGTCCACTCTTTTCCTCTGATTCCCATAAATATTATAACAAACAAAACAGTAGCTACCAAGAGTTTAAAGTTGTGAGTTTATTGCATATGTAACAAAAATGAACATGACCTCCTGGGTCCAGCCTACTATACAATCACTGTTTATTCCAGCTGGTTCCATAACCACATTAAATAGAACTAGTATTTCTTTAAATACTTTGATTTAGACATAAAATGAAACATTAGTGTACAACTTCCACAAAATAAATCTGCAATAAAAACAGTGGGAAGAATAACAAGGATAGCAGCAATACTTAAACATGACATTACAAAATAATAAATTAAAAAAATACATTATAAAGTGGTTGAGGAACAACAACAACAACAAAAAAAATTAACAGATTAAAACCAGATCCATACTGCGTTTCTGGGAATTTGTTGTGCCACATGGCCCCAAACCTGGGCACTGGCTCCAGAGGGCCCAGTGGCTGGATCAGTAATTTACAAAATCTGTTGGATTTTACAACCACCTCGACTTGAACTGAGGACAAACTGCTGAGCGAGCGCCGATGGCACCGTCTGGAGCTTCAAGCAGCCTTTTTGGAGCAGGGTCTTGTCTAACGTAATGCCCAAGTGAACACTCACACCCATCCTACAGTCTCGTTTCCTCCCGGTGGAACACACGAGCAGAGTGGTGGTTTCCTACATCCCTGAGCGTAGAGTAGAGGCAGAGGAGCAGTGTCAGGGCACTGCTGATGGGGTTTGCCGTGGGACAGGAACGACAGACACGCTGTACCTTGTATTTCCTTCGGGTCAGATCCAAGAGCATCCGCGCACAAGGTGGAACGTGGAATGACAAAATGAACACGGGACTCCATGGTATTCTTTGGGCAAGTTTGAGAAGTAACAACCAAGTTCAAGTGCTGGCAGACCAAGTGGGAATGGACACACAAATTCAGACAGCTGAGGTTATCCCAGACCTCTGAGAGCCATGCTAACTGCTGTTGGCATTTCGTCCTTCCCTGGCCTTGGAACTGGGCACAGGAAGAATAGGCCGTGGCTCCAAAGCCATTCTGCCTCGCTTCTTGCTGTTCCTCCATCCACCCAACCAGCTTTAAGGCCTGCCTCAAATGCATGTACAGAACAAGACAAAAATGTCTTTGTCGTCACTGAAGTGGCACAAAATTGCAAAGACAACACGACGGGAGAGGTGGTGAAGCTGTTGAAAAGAGAACTGAAATAATTTAAAAGACAGTGCCCTATTCTCATTACTGTCAGCACAGAGGAGGTACCTTGACAAGGGCTTTTAAATACAGCAAAAAACAGACGGACTTTTCGAAACAACAATCCTTGCCTATTCTTATTTTGTGCATTCAATAAAACACTGACCTAGCAAAGACATTAGGAACTATCTTATGTCAACGGGCTCATTGACATAAAGCTACTTGACCTATAGATCTCCAAATCAGGGGCCTTTCCCTTCACCTTGCTTGGTTTGTACTGAGCCAGTTGTGCTGCAGGTGTGACAGGATTTTTATTAGGGGTGAGCTTTAGTATCTGGGTCTGAGTTTTAACACTTTTTTTTAGGGAAAAATCCACATGAGACTGCATGCAAAGCTTTTGGGCAATAATCCATTTTGCATTTTTCCTATCTGACTGGTTTATTGCACATTCAAACGTACTGAAAGGATTAAATACACTCTATGAACAGCTTTGACTTCAAAGAAATTTGGAAAATCGAGGGTTGTGGGGATTCTGCTACTCAGCCCGGGTCTGTAGGGATGCTGTCTGCCAACTGTTGCACATCCCAACAACCAGAATTGCAGAAACTGGTCTCCAAGTGCCAAAAGATCCCTACAGAACATGGGGCTGAACATGCCTCTCCTATACAGTCCTGCAGGATGAGCATCTTTAGCCACCCTGTGCAAATCTCACAATATGGTACAATTTTACACCTCCAATAAGACTCCTGACAACAAATCACAAGAATTATGGTCAATGGCAAAAAGAAAACCACAAACAAAAAAAAAACAGAGAAAGATGCCAGGGTTTTGACAAGTGTCTGCTTTCTGTCCTATTACTGTTTAAAGCTATTACCAAATTCAATTTAAAAAAAGACAAAATAGAAATATTCCAGTAGACATCTCCTAAGGACAGTCTCTTACCCACAGCTGAATTTCAATGCACTATTCTGTAATCATAATATTTGTTAAGTGTTTCAGTCATGAATCTCTCTAAAAATCAGGCTTGCCAAAGAAAAAAAAATCCTATACAAGCAAGTCTGCTTAAGTTTAGACATATTTGATAGATAACTGGGTCTCTCTGAAGCCATGTTATTTGTTAACATACCTCATCCTAGTGTGCAAACAGGAAAAATGTTAGTGATTCAGTGTCTTAGGTTACAATGTAATATGTAACCAAAAGTACTTATTCTATCACCATTAAAACCAAATGGGGCAGTGTTCTTATCTCTTCCCTTATCTTGTTCTTATCTCTTCTTCTTGTCTATATGACACACCCCTGATATCTCCCTCCAGGGGGATATCTTCTGTTAATGGCCCATCAAGCCTCACTGCATGACTCATAAAATTACATCATTCCATTGTGAGATGCTCCGCCCAGCAGGAGGAGCCAAGCATTCCTAGCTGGATATAATCTGAGCTTTGGAACACCACAGTAGCCCTCACCTACTGCATTCCCAGAGGACAAGAGCTACACAACCACCACTGGACCTTCTACAGGATCGCTGCTTCAAGAGAAGCACATCTATCACTCCAGGAGGACTGCAGCCACCACTCACTCAGACTGCCACCACCCCCCTGACCAACAGGGTGTCAGCTCCTATCCTGACTCTGCCCTCAGCTCGCCATGGCGTCAGGCAGCAGGACCAAGAACCTGGACTTCCGTCGGAAATGGGACAAGGATGAATATGAGAAACTCGCAGAGAAGCGGCTCGCAGAGGAGAGGGAAAAGAAAGATGGCAAACCAGCTCAGCCTGTCAAAAGGGAACTTCTGCGGCACCGAGACTACAAAGTGGACCTGGAATCCAAGCTGGGAAAAACCATTTTCATCACCAAAACTACCCCTCAGTCAGAGATGGGAGGGTATTACTGTAACATATGTGACTGTATGCTGAAAGATTCCATTAACTTCTTGGATCATATCAATGGCAAAAAACACCAGAGGAATCTGGGCATGTCCATGCGGGTGGAGCGTTCCACACTGGACCAGGTGAAGAAACGCTTTGAGGTGAACAAGAAGAAGATGGAGGAGAAGCAGAAGGATTATGACTTTGAGGAGAGGATGAAGGAACTCCATGAGGAGGAGGAGAAGGCCAAAGCCTACAAGAAGATGAAGCAGAGAGAGAAGAAAAGGCGGGCAGAGGAAGATTTGACCTTCGAAGAGAATGATGAAATGGCAGCTGTGATGGGTTTCTCTGGTTTTGGCTCAACCAAAAAGAAACACTGAGCAACTCCAGACTCTCCTCTTTCTCTACAGGGCACTCTGGATAACATTTCTACCTGTGCTGCAGATCAAGCTCTGCCCCTCATTAGTTTCCCTTTTCCTTCTGTGTATTATGTCTGGCTGCTCAGCTGCTCTATGGATGTGTGTGTGCAGGGAAGTGCTCTGTTGGGTACATGTTTTTGTCAATAAAGTACAGTCATTCTGCACAGGTGGCCTGATTCCTTTTCTTTTGTGTTTTATGCTATAATTTCGGTATCTTTAGGGTAGGGGAGAAAATTTTCCCCACAACTGGTCTAGGATAGAGCCAATGAAAAAAAGGTAGTTTGCCAGAAATAAAGGGAATGTTTTATTTGGCCCATGATGCCTCTGGTCATCAGGGGCAAGATGCAGTTACTGATGAGCTTGTGACTGAGGGGTGGACTTGACCATGGACAGTATCTCACAGGTCATCCACAGCTGTGAGTCCTGTGCTGTAATCCAACAGGCCAAGCAGGGAAAGCCTCTGTGGTATGGTGGATGATGGTCAAAGTATAGGTATGGGGAAGCATGGCAAATTGGCTACATCAGCCTTCCCCAAACCTGGAAGGCAAGCACAATGTGCTGACCATGGTGGAAGCCACCACTGGATCGTTGAAGACCTACCCTGTGCCTGACACTACTGCCCATAACACCATCTTGGGCCTGGGAAAGCAAGTGCTGTGGAGACATGGCACCCCTGAGAGAATCGAGTCAGACAACCAGACCATTTCAAGAATAACCTTACAAACATCTGGGCCAGAGAACATGGCATTGAATGGATATATCATATCTCTTATCATGCACCAGCTGCTGGGAAAAGTTGAATGGTGCAACAGACAACTCAAGACTACCCTGAAGGCACTTGGCAGGGGTACCTTCAAAAATTGGGAAGTGAATTTAGCAAAGGCCACCTGGATGATCCATTCAGGGTCCATCAATCGAGCTGGTCCTGCCCAGTCCGAACCCTTGCACACAGTGGATGGAGATAAACTCCCTGTGGTACACATGGAAGGTATTTTAGGAAAGACTGTTTGGATTAGTCCCATCTCAGGCAAAGGCAAATCCATCTGTGTTTTTGCTCAAGGACCTGGTTACACTTGGTGGGTAATGCAGAAAGATGGGAAAACCCGCTGTGTATCACAGGGAGACCTAATCTTAAACTAGAACTGTGTGTAAGGCTTCATTGTATATACACATAAAAGCAGAGTTTAAAGAGGGTAATGATTTGGGTAAGATGCAGATGGTAACAGAATAAGGGGTAGATAATGTCTCAGGTTACAATGTAAGATGTAACCAAAAGTACTTATTCTATCACCATCTTAAAAACAAGTGGGGCATTGTTCTTATCTCTTCCAGGACACATCCCTGATAACTCACTCCAGGAGTTATCTTCTGTTAATGGCCCATCAAGCCTCACTGCATGACTCATAAAATTACATCATTCCATTGTGAGATGCTCCGCCCAGCAGGAGGAGCCAAGCATTCCTAGCTGGATATAATCTGAGTTTTGGAACACCACAGTAGCCCTTACCTACTGCATTCCCAGAGGACAAGAGCTACACAACCACCACTGGACGTTCAGAGGAAGACCAGAGCCTTCTACAGGATCACTGCTTCAAGAGAAGCACATCTATCACTCCAGGAGGACTGCAGCCACCACTCAGACTGCCACCACGGCCCCGACCAACAGGGTGTCAGCTCCTATCCTGACTGTCAGTTTGAGCCAGTGTTTTTGTATTATTGCCTTGTTATATATACTAGCAAAGAACCTACTCCTACTTCTATCTTTGCCTGAAAGCCCTGTAATTTCAAAATTATAGTAATTTGGAGGGAAGGTGGTTACATTTTTCATTACAAGGGAGGCTCCTGCCTTCCTTGGCAGACACCCTGTTTCAAACCAAGACATCAGGTATTGGACTTGCTTTTGTTTCCCCTGTGTTAGAGAACAAACGTTTTAATATTAGTTTCAAATGTAAAAAATAGCCTTATATGGCTCTCTGGAGAAAGTTTCATCCCTATAGAACTGAAGTCATAAATTCTTCCAGTAGCTTTCTGTAACATTTAGAATGTATTCACTATATAGTTCCCTTTTACCTCAATCTCCAAATAAACCTTTCCCAAGGCCAAAAAATTTGAAGCAGAAGTTTGCACTGTTAACTTGACTTTTAGTGATTTCCATGTGAGTCTTAGAATTTAAAGTCACACAAACACATCTTGGGTAAAACAGCGGCACAGAAATCACAGCTTTGGGATTAAATGGATTTTTATCCTCTGTCTCCTCCTCACAAGGCTTCTCTGCAAGGTACTTACATCTGAACAAACTATGGAAAGTAATTCTGCAGGAGGAAAGAATTGTTTGCACGTGCAAAACAATTAGGTTTCAGCCAGGATAACCAAAAAAAAGTCATACAATACCATTTAAGCTGTCCCAGATTCCTTCACTTCTCTCAAGGTGAGCCACAGATTTCAGTGGGAGCTTCCTGCTAAGGCAGAACTTGGATTTCTTTACCTTTCAGTTAAGTGTTCATATGGAGGTATTTTCTGCTAGAAGTTTACTTTTTAAACAGATGTTTAAAATGTGCAATGCAATTTCTGGTGCCAGTCACACTCTGCACCTGCTGGACTCTACAAAGGCTCAAGCTTGATTTAAGACAGACTAACCAGGTGCACCTACCAGTTGCAAGTCCTCAGCAAATTAAGCTCATTCTCAAATACACTTTGATTCTCCTATTAAAAAAGCCCCACAGGTCGCTGACCCTATCACAATATGTGTTACAAATCTAGCAGAATATCCTGTGTAACCAAAGCCAAATGCTGAACTTGGCTGCATTTCATTTCAGGGGGGATGGAAGAAGAGGGAAGGGGTTATTGTAACAAAGGGGAGAAAATAGAGTTGGGAACCACCAAGAAAAGCCCCGACCCTCCCCCCTAATCCACCAGCATTGGAAGGGAAACAGCCTCATCTCTAAGTTGTCAGAGTTCAGATGTTTCAGACAGCTTAGCAGGAAGTTCACAGCAAGCTTCTTCTAGCTTTTGATTTGGTGGTCCATGAGCTAGCATCTGTTTCCTTTGGTTGCTTTTTCATTCCACAGCAAACCCACACGTCTCTTCCACAGCTGTCAACAGCTTCTCATAAAGCTTCTCGTATGACTCATAAGGCGGAATGTCGATCCGGTTAAAGCTGCAGGGAAAGGAACAAAACACTGATGGATCTCAAGTGCTTATTGGGGGAAAAATGTAAAGAAGCTACATATAGATAGAAATTGTAAAAACTCTCAGCTTTCTCAGTGGCCAAAGGAGACAAGAGGAAAACAACTATTTCTACAGCAGGAATGCACAGCTTAATAGGGCAGTGTTTGGGATGAGGAGGAGGAAGAGGCAGATGCAGGAGACTTGCAAAGAAAAAGCAACACATCAGGCAGACCCATTCCCTGCCCTGCCTGAAGACAGTCTGCTGCTGCTGCTGACACCATTTCCTGCCTCTGATGGAGTGAGATTTCTGTGCAAGGGTTCAGGCTGTGCCTATACTGCACCAACAGCACGAGCTTCCAACATTCAACATCTGACAACGCTTCATTGTAATAAAGAAATAAAGAAATAAACTTACAAACATCTCACTACCCAGAATAATCACCTCTGGAATAAATGAAAACTACAGATAGTAGAGGACAAGCCAAGCTTTAAGAAAAGCAAATTATTTTGCTGGCTGCAGAGTACAGATATATTCCAAGCTAACAGAGCACACTTGGAGTCATCCATGTGTATCACATGCCTAACCCCTGCTCAGGACAAAGAGAGATTACTCCTTTAAATCAAGACAAAGGGAGAGGAAGCAGAGTGTTTCCACCTTACCAAGTGTGGGCTTTTGGAAGGTTGTCTGTATTTGCATCTATTAAATGGATGGTAAACAGTCTGGGTCCTGCAGCGCCTGTAGAACCTTAGACAGACATTCTAGTTAATGCACTTCAACAAAGCATCATTCACACACACGCATTTTGCTGCGAATAAAAAGGCAAGAGAGGAAATTACAGTTCCAGCTGCAAGCCTAAGTATGTCCTAGGCTAAATCTGTCGAGATATTTGCAGCTGATAAAGGGATGGCAGAAGAGATAGGGCTGTTTGTGACAATCATTTGATAGACTGGTGTTTTGGAAAGCTGCTAAATTTGATATTAATGAAGCTGCACCATCAAAAATGAAAATACGTAAGTGCATGAAGGTTTTCCTTGTAAAACAGAACTAGTATTTTAATTTTGAACATCAATTTACTGTCAGCCAACAAATGGAATGTGATCAGGAGATCACAGCAGCCAAGGACACTGCCACATTTTTGATAAAAACATGCAATTTTCAGAAATTTGCTTTAAAGCCTAATGGTTTGTTGCCAAACACTGAGGGGAATACAATTCTCACATGAAAAAGTTCTTTAGTCGGCCATATATCTCTGTGCATATTTGCATGGAATGATTTGAACCTCAGAGCACAGAGCTGTAGGAGACTGACAAGCCAAAATTGACAGCAGTCAAAGCACTGCACAGTAACAGATTTACCAGCTTCCATCACTATCAGCAACAGCCAAAGCGTTCAGCAGCAGCTGAGCTGCTGACAAATGTAAAACTGCTCTCAGGCACTAAAGTTTTCAAGTGCTTGACTTATCCAGTAATATGCTGATATTTTACAAGGGGCCTGTAAATACCACACCACTTTTATCTCTTTTTCCAACCACAGATTAACTCAGCCTCCACATCAGTCACCTTGTAAAGCCTTGAAACCTTGAAGTGGGACACGCGTCGAGCCTGTCACAAACTGCAGCAGCCTTGCCCTTCTTTCTTCATCAAACGTTTCCACTGCTTGCCAGAACCACTTGACGATGTTGCTGTCAGCCATGCAGTGCTTTAGGCGGGTGTTGGACTTCCAGTCATTCAGGTCTATCTTATCCAGGCCTCCTATGATCAGCTGTTAAAAGATTAGGAAGCGCTTTAAAGTCCAGAGTAATTTCAGGTTTGCAGTTATGAACACACATCCAACCACATCATGAAGCCTGGCATTGTTTAGGTGCTTCACCCACCTTTTTGGTAACATTCCAAACCAGTACAGAACTGGCAGTAAATCTCTCCAGATTGGCTGCAGTGAAACTGACCCCAAGCAGTACTTTACCAGCATTAGAACTTTCACAAGTAACTCAGAGTCAGAAGCCCATGCAAGACTTGCTTAATTAAATCTGTGCTCCCTGGAAGGTACAGCCTGTCTCTAGGAGGGCACAGCACTGATTTGGAATAAGGCTGTGGCATAGCATTATTGTCCTGCTGCAGGATTGTCCTAGAGGTGCCACTACCAGTGACAATGAAATCCTGTTCAGTTTATGGGAACATCTGAGTTACTTTGTTGTTCCACAATAAACTACAGAAACTTTTCATCTGTTTTTTGACCCCATTTGTGAGAATCTCTGACACAGACCAGACATATCACTTCAACCTCTTTTCCAGATGACACCAGGTTGCAAAATACTGTAAAAGGAAGTTGCTGCTGGCCATGCATTTAACCACCTCCTGTGGCAACAACAAATAAATGGCACAGAGGAAACTTCACCCCTCAAAACAAAATGTGTGTTGTATTTTAAATTTCCATAATATTCCACAGTTAGGATCCAATTGCTGAGAGCTGCCCTTTAGCAGCTGCCTTGTTGTGCCAGCAAGACAGCACCCACTTACACCTGCTCATATCATTAGGGGAGTTGTGACTGTTCTGACATGGAAAGTATTGAAATATTTAATGGATTTTTTAAATCTACCTTTTTAAGGAAATGGAATGCAAGAACTTCGTGGGATTAACCAAAATGCATGACTGACTAGCACAAAGCTAGTGCTTTCTATACCACAAATGATGAATATTCCACAGGTTGTCTTATTTTTTCTAGGAAGCAAAACCAGAGGAAAAATTGCTGTAACAGCAATTTACTTTGAACTACTTTAAGAAGTAACTTTCTGCACTTCAGGATTTGATAAGAAGACAAATTAATTTCTTTTCTATATGCTCAACTCTTCTACTTCTGTAAACCAATTCCTGTGTGCAAACAAGAACAGCCATGCATGAAAAGTTACTGGACAAAACAGGTTGTGGGGTAAATAACATGTCTGCTCTTGCCAACAATTCCTCAAACCTGCAGTGTTTTCTCCTTCTCAGACCACCTGCCTTGAGCTTTAGTCCTTGGATAGACATCATGGTGTATTTGTCCTGCCCTGTTTAAGTAGCCCTCTCAATAATATCAACCCAAAGAATGTCTAGAAAAAAACTAAAAGGGTTTAGTTAAACAAATACCCAGCTTTCTGGCACATAAAACGGAGTAAGTTTTGTGTTTGTTTTGCTTGTTTTCTGTTTGTTTTTTAAATCAGTGCTTGACTGTGGATCAAACAAATTACAGAACAATAATCCATGTGGATAAAACATACTTCAAGTTCCTTCTGGTCAAAAGGCTTAAGGAGATGTTGAGGAATAAGTTCGTTAAAACCTTTCTGCAGAGCTAGGAACTGTGCCTCTATTCCTCTCATGAACCGCCAGTTCACATACAACCTGCAGAGGAGAAGGAAAAAGTCAGGGGTGATGAACTGGACAGCACTGGGATTTTTACAGCAGACTTGGCAAATGCTCATTTTATAGAGGACCTTGTTTGTAATACACACATTTTGTATTATGAAAGAAGTGCTTATCCATTCCTTTTCCCATCAACAATTAATTATTGCACCATCAATGGAAAAACTGAAGTACCATTCAGAACTTCATCTTCTAGGTCTTCCAGTGAAAACATCAATGTCATTTATGAGTCAGGAGTTCCCACCCAAAATACTTCCTTAGTTTCACTATATACAAAAACTCTGTTTACTACCCTCTTCCCACTAGATTTGCAGGACATATTTCTGTATGCAATACCTGACATATTCCTTCTTGTTCTCTTCTGTCACTGGAATATTCCTGCCATTTGGTTTGAGTTCATGCTGTAAAATCCTCCCAAAGGCGTTGTGTTCCACACAGAACGTATGGTCCAGGACCGGTGTGATATCGTTCTCTCTGCCAATGAACAGAGGCTAAACTCGGTATTTCTGGCATTTTGGTAACTCTAAGTGGTAATGCTGACAGTTATTTAACACCTGGGTCTTCAGGTTAAACCTTAGTTACCACATGCACTTCACACACTAGAGGAATATTGCCACCATCACCAATTTCTGTGTGGTTTGGTGCATGTTGAAGAGCCTGATCAGATATGGGATATTCATCAAATTGTAACAGAACTCAGGATACTGGATAAAACCCTATATACAGAAATATATATACACACACACACATATTTATATATATCCACCCAGCAAGAATCTGATGTGCTGTCATGTATCTGTGAACCAGAGAAGAGATCATATGTAGCAAACTTCATCATCAGTAACTTCTTTAAATACAAAATTCAAAACAGCATTTAGGAAAAGAAATTGAGATAATGCAAAGCAGTTCTGAAGAGTCACAAAGCTACACTGAATGCAGGATCTTGTTCTGTAAGCATATAGAAGCCCAAATTATTTCCATTTATTTTCATTTTAATCAGAGTTGACTTTCTTTTGAAGAAGGCTGTACTTCTCCTCAGACCTCTGTCCTGAGTTTGGATTTTGATACTGTGATATTCTACCATACCCATGCAACCTTTAATGATTTAGTATCTACTTTATTGCAAGGAGAGATTGCAATGGGAACTTTTCCTCAAATACCTTTGATATATTAAGAACAGTTTAATAACTTTGTACAGACTGCCACCATAAAAAGATTTTTGCAAACTCTTTGTCTAAAGCATCTCACTATTGCCAACAAACTCTATCCCATTTTCTCTACAGTGAGATGATTGCTAAATTCAGTACTTACAAGATCCAGACTAAACTTTTGTGTAATTCTGGGTCAACAGATTCCAGATCGGAGAGCTGGATGGGCTTCCCCAGCAGCTGTTTGTAAAAGGGAACTGTGAACCCCCCGTTGATATAGTGTCCATGGAACACAGCCAAACCCATGATCCGACCAACAAAATGGAAATAAGACAAATGGTCCTGCAGGGAGAGAGGAGAATCAGCCTTGGGAAGACACTGACATCTTGTGGCACCCTCGGTGGTTCGTTCAGTGTGAGTTACCTGCAGCCCCCTGGGCAAGAGCAGCCACCACTTTTCCTCACAACATAACCAAAACCAAAGCATTTAATGATTTAAAAACTTGAACAAGTCTCTGTGCGTTACCTGATTAATAAATTGGATTCAAGTTTGTAGACCTCTCAAAGGGAAAAACTTGGAAAAAGAAAATCCCTGTGAAACCTCCAGAATCCAGGAAGACAAGGACTCCAAACAAATTACTTTATTCTTTGCTTAACCATCCAAATGTATCTACTTTTGAGGAAGCAGTGTGCTTGTTTCCTTCATTTCTTTCATGTTCCTTTTAAACTAACTTTTGAAAGCTGAGGTGTAAGTCCTATGACATTCTTCCAATCCACCTCCCTCATCTTCCAGTGCAAATGTCAGGAAATGTCATGTCAGGAAGAATTCCCTCTACTAATACAGAACTGCTGGTCCTTTTAGGGTCTGCATCAATATAAATCCCTCCAGTAAGAGAAAAAGCAAGCACAGGAGCGTAGTGAGAAAGGGCAAGCAAGAGATCCATCCCTAAAAGTCATGGGGTGGCACTGCTGGGAATGTAATGCTGTGTGCACAACCACCCCTGCTCACAGTGAAGATGAATTTCATCTGTCTTGTCTTCTCAGAATCACTGTGCAAACCAATCAGTACTGAGGAATCTCAAAGAAATCAGATATTTATCAAAGGCTATCACATCTTTAATTTCTGAACAAAACCTCTCTGCTTCTTACTGTATAAATGTAAGACTTTAACACCTTATTCTAATTTACTCTGCAGTTTAGACTCTTCCTGTGGAAGAACAGCTGTAAAAAACTGCAGAGGACATCTCTTAAAGTAGGAATATTGCTGAGAAATTAGTACTTACAGGATTGATAGAAGAATCTGGATTGATTTGCAGCATGTAAATATTATCTGTGGAGTACTGGAAAAGTCCATAGTAGGGATTCAACATTTCATGGCACAGTAAATACAACCACTCTCTGCAAAAAAAAAAACCCACACAAGTTTAGAAGAGTGCAACTTGCACTTAAGTTTTAGACAACACAATTATTGTGATCAATCAGTTATGGAATGCTTATTTCAAAATCAGATCCTCTTGTGCTGCCCTCCATTTGTAGACCAAAAGGGTGTGATTAAAAGCCCACAATGTCCTACTCTATTCAGGGCAGACTTGATTTAGTTTAGAAGCATTGAAGGGATTAACATCAATTAGAGATGCTACAGCAAGCTGTTAGACAATGCCATCAACTAATTGAGTCTGAACAAGTCACACTTCCAAAAAAATCCTGCCTTTGTACAGAGTTCAGCTATTTGGAGCCTATGAGATCTGCTTCTCAGCAACCTGTACAGTACTAGGAAATATTAAAAAAAATCTGTTGATTGGAATCAGCTCAGTCACTGGGGATCTTCAGAAAAGCTGTTTTTCTGCCAGCTTGGTGACTGCTTTCAGCAGAGGCCAGAAGGGACAGAGACCAAGTGCATTAAAAGGAGGGGTTGGGTAAATTCTCTCACCTTGTGTAACACACAAGGACAGGAGCAGAACTAAAGCTATTTCTGACCTCCCAAGTTACCATGACAAATATCCCTTTGTTGTCAAATTTGGACACCCTTCCCAGGTCCAAAATATTCAGAGAGAACTATCAATTGTAATGCTTAGAAGTGGAGCTGTACTGATCTGGAAGAGTCAGTTGCAACTAATGGGCAATTATGAAAGGCATCAGGGCAACAGGATGTGACAGTGGAGACACCCAAGGTTACCTTGGGTAAGGCAGCTCAGAATGTTTCAGGTTCTTTCCTTTGTCCAGGGATTGATCACTGAAAGACATCTAAGTGGGCAGCTTTTGTGGATTTGAGAAATTTCTCCCTGAATTTACACAACTCTGAGCCACCACAAAGGTGAGCATTTTTTCAGTGATGCTACAATCAGCTCCTGAATTTCAGATCTGATGCCACCCACAGGGAATTATTGTCATTTTTAAGAGGGAGGCAAGTCCTCGCTAAAATTTTAGCTTTTGTTTAGGATTAGTTCATCTCCACTCCTGCTCCAATGGATCAGAGAACTCTCCTGAATGCAGCTGAGACATAACAAAAAGGAACCCCTACCCTCCTGCAATCCATTTACGGGAAATCAGAGAGGTGTGTTTAACAAAACCATTCCTGTGATCTGGATCTGACTTCAGGGTCTATACACTCCCTGTGAGACCTCACAATTTGAGTTGATCACACTTTCATAACTTGCAGTGGGACGACTGTTAAATCACAAGCTTCCACTTTCCAACCTACCATATAAAGAGTGAAGCTACGGCCACTGTCTATAAACTAGACCAGAAATAATTAACACATACCATTAACAGGTAACTTGAAAGGGGATGGGGCACTTAAAGGGCAACTTTACATTTAAGAGGTGTCAGAAAAGCCCCAAAATCTCACCTTGCTACTCCTCCATAGTCCAGGCCTTCCTCTCCTCGGAATTTCACCATAAGCCTTTTTTTCAAGTCCTTTGGCCTCATCTTCATTATCTGACGATAGGATTCCTGTATGTGCATTTGTACAATTAGCTATTTTATTTCCTTCCTATAATTAAGTCTATTAAGATTTCTCTAATACTGTAATTAAGATTTCTGCATTTCTGTAATACACAGATTGTTAGTGAACTACAGAAAACATGACTCTATTTGAGTGCTAATCTGAAGCAAATTTCAGTGACAACTCTGTAATGTGGTGGGTGCTTGTGAAGCTAAGTTGTTATAATCACTGATAAGTTTTACTTAACTCTTCAGGGACAAAAGCTGCTGTTAGCAGTAAAAAAGTATCAATCAAATACCTCAAATATTTCCTCTCTGGATACTTCAATGCGACAGTGACCAGCCTGAGGTTGCTGAAGAGAGAGCTCATGTCTAAGAACTTTCAACTTTTGTACCAAGTCTCTTTCGTATCTCTGTGCAGGCAACTCCTCACCCTCCTCCAATGATCCCTCATTTGGAGCTGGTAGAGGCTGCTGGCTGGGCTCTTTTAGCTGGCATTGATGGCTTGGAGAAAAAAAGGACAATATTTATTCTGGACACATAACAATAAAGAATATGTAAAACAATGATGGAAGAAATTATTAAGCTTCTCTAAGAGGAACATGTAGTGAAATGTGTATTCAACTGGATACTTCTGTACCATCATTACATTAAATTCAGGGATGTAAGGAAGACTTCAAGAGTTTCAGCATTTTGAACTGTTTTTATATGTGGAAGGCTCTGGAGCATGATCACTGATTGCTGACTGAGCAGTAATTAAAGTTTCTGCGGTATTCTCCCACACACAGAGAACTTTCAAGAGTGCACCATGGAAGGAGATCTCTAATGGAACCAAAACCAGCTTTATAAAGGGAACTAACAACTGCAACTGATTTTATTCCAGCTCCATGTAAAATGAGGCTGGGGACTCCTGACACAGTAAAAATATTGCATCTATGGCTGTTAAGAGAGAAAGATACATTTGTCCCAAATAGTTGCAGCTTCATACACTCAACTATCCTTATCCATCAGTGCTTTATTTGGGCTGTAGAGCAATTATTTTTTAGATACAGAGCCAGCCTGGCTGGCTTCAAGCACAGGAAAAAGTCTGGTCTTGGGCACAAGCAGCATTGCCAGGCTGCTTCCAGGGTCAGTTCCACAACAGTTCAGCTGCCTTTCCATGATGCAGAGCTTGAGCTTACTAACTCCTGCTAAACCCAAACTGGCCGTGCACAGCACCCACTGACCAGACTCCAGCTGGCTTTATGTTCCCTTTGTCTGGAGCTCAAGGGAGCATGAAGCTAGTCCAGATCCAGAACAGCCAGCACAGAACTAGAACTGCTCATCCAGACAGACATGAGCTGGCTGCTGGGGAACCCCTGGCAGACTTTCTACCCCACAGCCCAGCAATTCCAGAACTGTGCAGAGTAAAAACCCCTCTGAAAAGTCTCAGTAAAAAACTTAGATAAAACCAGCACTGAGAACCAATGCATGGACCCTGACTACAGCACTGGCTGCATCTGTTCCCCAATTATCATTCAGGGTTTCAGCCCCTCATGACTCCCAGACCTGACAGAAATTATTTATCAGGCAAAGCTCTTACTTCATGATGTGATGTAGTCGTGGATCTGTGAATTGTGTGGTTCTGTTGTTATGATCTACAAAATATATTCTTCCTGAAACTGTACTTCTGACTTCCCAGCCTGGAGGCAAAGGTCCCAGTTCATCACAATTCACACTGTTAAGGTCTCTAAAGTGAAAAACAAACAAGATGTTAATGCACATCTGAAGTTAAGCAACCAAATACTGAGATCACTTAAAAAAATTAAAATCACCTCTTTAATTAGGTTAAGGTTAGAATCCTGGCTATTTGACTGAAAAGCCACTGAGTAAGGCTTTAGCAACACATTCACTCACCCCTTTCATCCTGGATAAATTTCAGGTATTACTTTAAGTGCTGCTAAAGGCAGTCACTCATTTCCAGGCAGTGTCTGAATTCAATACATAAAATGTATTTACACCTAAAAAGATTGAAAATACCTAAGGCTCCAGACACCTAACTGAGGAAAACACCAAGTGTGGCAAGAAAAGGAAGGAAGGAAACCTAAAGATTATTTTTAGGCAGAAAATCTATTGTTAAATAAAGTATTCTTTAGACAGCTGGCATGGATCCAGGGTTGAAGACACCACTCTATGCAATTCCTCACCTAAATCTAACCATGCATCTTTTGTATAAATGAGTTAATTGAGAGGCTTTAGAAAGGTGGAAATGCTTTGTACACTGAAGGTGCCTTAGTGTCACAGTGAGTATAAGCCAAGGGGACACACAGGCAGACAGACAAGCCCTTGTTAGGCTCCTTAAAGAGATTATGGCTGGGACAATTTGCTGTGATCAGCTGTGCATCTGAAAGTCCTGCAGAGATTTGATTACAGCAAGTTTTAACCTACATCTCTGCCTCATGCCAAGGTTAGGTTTTTGTACCACAAGCTGGTAGCACAAAAGTCATCTTTAACTAAAATAGGTGTGACCTGTGACTCACAAGACACTGCTGTGTCCATTTCCATTGCTGCTCCTGAAACCCTGGCTCAAGGATTTGGGGAGAGGAGCAGCAGCACCTTTCATTAGGGTGACCAGCATCACTTGAAGAAGAGAAAAGGCTTTGGGCACACAAGCCTGACATGACTGACACAAATGAACAATCACTGTCATTTCTTCTTCCAACAATACCAGCTAATCTAAAATCAGCTATTTTCTCTCTCTCTCAGCTTTATTTTTCATTTCCTTCCATACACTGAACTTTTATCACCACTTTTGCCTGCACTACTTTATATCATTTTTCTAATATCCTGTACCACATTCCTCTATTATCCAGGCAGTGCAGCAGCTGAGAATTACAAACTTCACTCTTGAATCTGGTGTGCAGGTGGCCCATGAAACAGCCCAGATTCAGACCTACTCAGGAAGAGCACCAGACCTTACTCACAAAGACCTGGATTAACTGCAAGTTAAGGTTTAAAGAGGCTTTACTAAATTAATCATGTGAAGAATTCAAATTTTCTAGCTGCAAATCACTGGCCTAAAGCATAAAAAAACTCAAATAATTTCAAGGTTAAAGATAACAAGTAATCTCTCCTTCAGTTATACACAAGTGAGTACTAATAAATCAGAAGTTACAAACTGAATACTCAAAAAACAATTATTTTAAGAAAAAAGTCCATTTTTTTTTTTTAATTTGCAGTCTGAACTATTTTCATACCAAAAAAAAATGTAGGTAAGATTCAGAAATTTCTATTTTCACCAAAAACAGCCACATCAACATTTTAGGAAGAATTTGTCAAACAGGAATTCCTGAAGGGCTACATATTTTTTTTCGCTTTTTGTTTTACATGATTCACAAGTAAATAATGCTTTCTTTCAAAAAGAGTAATCCTTAATGTTCGATGAAAAGGTAACTAGAAACATCCCAAACTATTCCTCTGCTGGGAGCTCTCCCTTTAAATTCAGACAGGCCATTTCATGGATTTTTGCTCTTATAAATCCAACATCCTACCGCACAAATACACACCAAACCCCCCTGACTTTTAACTATAAATACATACCTTGGTATCCTTGGGTCATGCCACGTGCTCACTCCAGTCTGTGTGTGCAAAAAATAAACTTGTCCCTGTACCGTTGTTCTTTGCTCTGTAAAAAAGGAAGGAAGATTATTCTAAATTACAAATCTTAAAAAAAAAATCCAAAGAGTCGTTAAAATATTTTCCTCCTAGAAGAAAGTACTGGAGTCATCACACTGATCTCCTGCAACACAGACTGTTTTGTCCTTGACAAATTTACTCTGACTACACATTTCAACATTCACTGGAAACTCACAGCATATTTTAGTTTGTATTTTTATTGTTAGATTTTGAGACAATCCAAACCCCCAAACTAGATTCCTTTACTCCTAGATTTGGTGTGCTCTTTTCTGAGGTTTAAATTCTCCTTAATCTCATCCTCCCTAATCTTCTGTACTATTGGTTTCTTTGTTGCTTTTATATATTTTCCTGATCTTTTCTCAAATGTGGGCTCAAACCTACACAACATGCCAAGGGGGAAGGAAAAAATAGCATTACTGCTCTAGTTTAAAGAGCTCTTTACCTTCATTCTCCCTAGATACACAGCCAAGATTAGCAGTGAATTTTCTGTAACAGCATCATACCAGAACCTCATGTTTAATTTACCATCAACCCCTCAGTGTATCCTGGCGTAGCCAACTGCTAATTAGCCAATCTCAAACTCCCATCTGCACTTAGTTCCTTTTCCAAAAGGCAGAACGAGATGCACGTGGACGCTGCTTGTTCCAACAGGCAAAACACCTCCACGGATTAAAAGGGGAGAAATTCTTTGTGACGTCTTCGGATAAACAAAACCCTTTCAGTTTTCCAGCTGTGGGACACTCACCATAGCCTTCAGGTAGCTCAGGTGACTGGTGGCCGTGGGGCCTGTTCTGAGGTGTCTGTACGTGAGCTCGGAGCTCGGGGGTGCGGAGCCGCTGGGCCTGGAGCCTCTGCTCCTGGCTGGGAGACTCCAGGAAGCGGCAGCCGCCTCCTCCCGCCGCTCCCGTCGTGTCCGTGTACGGCGCCGGCTCCTCCATGAAGCAGCTCAGGGGCCTCCCCGGCCCGGAATCTTCATAAACCGTTCTGAAAATGGGGAAACTTCAAGAGTTTCCATCACAAGAGAAGTGAATGCAGAAATGACTGTTTCTCTCACCGCACAACTTCGAGTATTGCAACTTTTAACCCAAGAGGTGCCATTTTCTTAATGTTTTTATACCCAAATTTCTCGGCATTGGTAACAAAAAAAAAATCAAGTCTGACCAAATTTAGCCTAATAACCTTACTGCCTGATACACATTCCCAGAAAATATAGTAGTCACATTGATACTTAAGTTTCTAATGTTAGTTACAGTCTTTCCACACATAAACCATTTTTCTAATTAAGTGTAAAGAAAACAATCCTTACCCTTCATTCTCCAAAAGCCCTCTGCAGTCTACTACAGAACCCCCTGTGCCTATTCTGTCCCGTGTCTGTAAACTGACTGAAAAAAAGAAAACACAAACTCAGGTCAATAAAAGAAACACTGCATTCTTAAAAACAGCAAAAAGCAAAAAAAATCCACATTTATACAAGATAAAATATTAAGGAAAGCTCTATCCTACACACAAGAACACCCCACCTACAAAAATTCTTTCCATTCTCTTAAAGTATTACTAATTTTTTAAAAAGCAGAAGAGAAACCAGAGGGTCATCCCCTCAAAACTTGAGTTTATTTCTGTAAATGTCAAGCATGTCAAGCTCTACATCTGGGTTTCATGAGGATACAGAAAGGGAAGCTGGAAATAAATTGCTCACCACTAGATGTCATCTTTGGGTGAGAATTTGGAGTTTGCCAAATATATATCACTGAAAAGCTGGGGTTGGGTGGGGGCAGTAAAACGTGGGGTAAATTTGTTGTAAAATGAGCATGGCCTTGTTGAAATTTGGAAATGGTTTGCATGAGTCAAAGGTATCAAACCAGCAACTTGTAAGATGTCTTTTAACTCCTCCAGATCCTTTTTTAACACCTAAGATTCCCTCTGCCTGTCACCTTGCCCAAATGCATCATTTCACAGTGACATTCACCCTTCCAGAGATGCAGCAGAAGCCTTTCCAGATGCATTCCCTGTTTTTAATGTTGTTTCCCATCATCAACTGAGAGGAAACAAACTCCTGCATAGGAGCATAATTAAAATTTTCAGGTTATGTAATTTAATGGTAAAATAAGAAGAAACAGCACAGAACAGGCACAGAAGCAGTGACTAGAGGAGTTTTTCCCTATGGATATTCACCAAGCAGATGGAATTTTTCAGGGATCATTCTTACCCACTATTTGGCCTCGGACAGCATCGGTGTCTGTGGGGTTGAGTTTGCATAGATCCAAACGCTGGTCTACAAAGGAGAATTGGAAAAATTAACCCTGGGAAGGGCTGGGTGGGAACACTATCCACTACCCAGGTACAAGGTATGGAGGGGTCCTGGTCACACCAGGGAGGAATTGCTCTTACATCCAGTATCTTTTAGCCTGCTGATGGCATTGGAGAGGAGTCGGACACACCCCAGGAAGCCAGCTCCCTGTTTCTTATGGATTTTTTTATGGTTCCATACACTGATGGTTATGGAATCTGTTTTCCCAACGTATCTAGAAAGATACATATTAAAAGAGTAATTTTAGAAATAATAACCTCTTTTTACTCCATTTTACTGATGCTGTAATTGGTACAGATTCTGACACATTTTAGTACATTGGCCATGACTCTTTATTATAAATACACAAGTGCTTATGCCCAAAATGCTGTTATTAATGAATTACTGCACAGTGATTTCACACAGCATGGGAAATTGATATTGCTGCAGCATGAATTTAACTACAGCCAGCCTCATTAAAAGCTAAACAACAAGTCAATTAACGTACAAAACTTCAAAATTTATGGTTCTAACAATTTGAAGAAAATAAATCATTCCAACAAGGACAATTTTCTGTAAAAGCTGGATGGCACTGCTCCAGGAGAGCTCACTAAGCCCTTGTGCTGTGTACCTGCCACACAAATATCTCCAAATTCAAACACCTAAAAGCAAAGTACCACTCCTTTATTAATAAGGATTTTCTTCTTGAAAAAAAATCAGTCCCTGAGGGGGCAGGGTTAGATGGGATATTAGGAAGAAATTCTTCCCTGTGAGGGTGGGTAGGCCCTGGCCTCTGAGCACAGGGTGCTCAGAAAAGCTGTGGCTGCCCCATCCCTGGAAGAGTCCAAGGCCAGGCTGGGAGCAACCTGATCTAGTGGAAGGAGTCCCTGACCACGGCAGGGGGTAGAACTGGATGATCTTTAAGGTCCCTTCCAACCAAATTGTTCTGAGATTCTATGAAATGTGACTCTTCTTGCTAACACAAAATGGAGTTGCAGTGCCAACCCTGCACAATTTGTTCAGTAGACAAATCTCTGGAATACTGTTTACTTATGACCTTACAACCACTCACAGATCGTAATGCTGGTTCCATTTGGGGTCCAACGTGTTCTTCACAGTGTCAGTGGAATGGCACTGACCTGACCCATCCACAACTATTTTAGCAAATGGGTCAGGAAGTCCTGTGGAAAGGAAAAGGTGCTATTAAACAGTCCTTTGTTTTGCTGTTTCCAAGACAATGCCATTAGAAGCTCTCCCTTCAAAAAAGGACAGTTGTCATTATCCTAGAAGTATTTTAGTAAATCCTGTGTTTGAGGTGGATGCTCTTGGCACCCCCCAGCACAGAGCTGTGAGCAGCAGCCTGCCTGTAGTACCATCAGTCAGATTTTCAGCTGGAATTTGTAAGCTCTCAGTGTTTCCAACCCTGAAGTCCACACAATCTACAACCCAGAGTAACGTGTGCTCCTGTAGTAATGCAGTGCAAATGACACACAGAGATGAGCCTCCACAGTAATGTACCATCTCCAAATAAATCTCCAAACAGAAAGTTACACAATTAGGACATACTTACTGAAGAAATCTTTCTTTGCGAGATTCTTGGCACATAATACTGCAAAACAAAAAAGCAGATAACGAAATCTTAAAACCGTAGAAAAAGAAGCATTCTGGTAATCATATCAGCTAAAATAATACCTGATCATAATCCATAAAAAAAACCCTAAATATTAAATGTAAGCATTGTTTTCTTTATTTGGAATTGGAATATTTACATATAAATTTGGCTTTATATTTGCTGTTTTAATTTTTGTTACAACACATAGAAGATTTAATGAACATCCCTTTGTATTAAAACCTCCTAATTTTCTTTACTTCATGTTTACACAAGTGCTAAATCAGACTTCTGTTGTTGTTTCAGAATCCATCCATTTTAGAGCAGGGCTAAACTGTTTTTTTTTCTGAACAAAGAGCAGTTCTGGCATTCCTGGAAGACACCTTTTCACTAAGTCCCATCAAATGCAGTGCAACCTCCTGCTCCTTGCACACAAAGTGTGGATACATGGTGAAACACAGCATGGCAGGAATTCTGCAACATCAGAAGCAATCTGTAAATACACAAAGCTTTGGGGATAAGTATGACAGGGCCTCACTCAGGAGAAAAATAAATATACTGAAAAAAAAATCTGCATCAAGATGTTTTCCTTTGAAAGGGCCACAAATGAGACATCGTTTCCCTCTCTCCAATTCTACTCAGCAGCGCAGGAGTTTAAGAAAAAAACAGATCAGGAAACTCACATCAATCTCTATTTCCACCAAGTGTATTACCAGCTACAAGTCTAATTTTGCTTTTCCATAAGGACTGCTCAGTAGGATCTCAGCAATCCAAGTTGTTTAGTATCCATTAAACTCCTCCACCAGGCCAGGAAAAACAACTCCAGAGCCAAAGAGGAAAATAATAGAACTCTAACTTATCTCAAACTAAGATCCAAGAAAGGAAGGTAACTATAAAAGACCTAATTACTGTTGAGGGAGTCTCTTTCCCCAGTGGGAAAAAAAAGAAATCTTTCAGCATGAGAATGAAGGCTCAGAAGATAATCAATGGCCAATTCCCCAGGTATGGACCATTTCCCCTTCTCATCTCCATCTCCCCTTCTTCCTAACTCACCCTCAGTCTCACTGTAATTCTATACTGGGGAAAGGGAAGGTGCAAACGAACAAATACTTTATTTATTTATTTTTATACATTTCTACTAGAATTACACCTCTCAGCTCCAGAGAAACATTCCCTAAGTAACACAGGCAGCAGAGAAAAAACTGCCTCACCTCACGTGTCAAACAAACAGATCAAAGAAATTCACTACTTAACCCAGAAGCTCATGGCAAAAAATACACAAATCCTCCCTTTTAGTAATAATTAAAACAGCCACACCAGGAAAGTATTTTTAGAATGGATTAAAAATTACTTATTTCTTACACTGGCAAACTGTATAATCAGGGAAAACTTCTCTTGTATTTTTTTTTAACAACTGACCAAAAAGAGAAGTGTGCAGGACTATGGCAATTCAATTTGAAACAACACAGGATTAGAGAATCACCATCCTGTGCTCTGTGGAAGCATGACAGAGCAACCTTTAATTTCCTTTTCCTCTTGCGAGTGTTTCAGAGGAAAAACTACTCAAGAAAGAGAGACTAAGTACAAGTAAAATCAGAACTTGAGCATGCTAGTACCAGCCAAAAGGAATTCTGAAGTTCCTGTGAGATTTTAAAAATCAAATAACTCTACTTTGCCATCTCCAGTTTTAAGAATAATTTATTGAGCTAGAGAAGGATGACATCTGTAACTTTCTGCATATGGTCTGTCCATATAATTATTACCTTTATTCTATATTTCAGGTGTGCTTTCGAAACAGCAGCTTAAATTCCTAAAGCTATTATTGAAGCATTATATTTTTCATCTAACGCTTTTCCCTTTGCCCCAGCCTTTCAGTCTACAGTAGATGAGCACAGCTGCCAATTTTCCACTCACAGCCTGTGAAACCCTCAATTTTCAGTTGCAAAAATTATTACTCTTTCTTGTAAGAAAAATATTGGCACAAAAGCTAATAGCTCAAATAAACCTTTATGGAGCAATCTCCAGAATCAGGCTGCCCGAGATGGACCATTGGCTCTGTTCCACTATTTGCATGTTAAACCCACTAGAGCAAAAAATATTTGCAAGAGCTGTATCACTTAAAAGCCACAGATTTCTAAATTCCAGTAAAAAAACAGGTGGCAAAGGTCAGCAACGGGAGGCTTGGATGTGAATCCATGCCAGCAGCAGAGCAGACAGCCCCTCCCTGCTGTGCAAAGCTGGGACTGTGCCACATTTCCTCCTTAAACTCAGCATCTCCAACAGGAGAGGACCTGATGGCTGCTACTTCAAGCTCCAAATTCGTGGACTTGGGTAGGTTTAGCTACAAAGGCTTAAAAAGTTATTAATTTTATCCCTGGTTCAGAGGGGGTTTAGGAGAATGAGACAGGCCCCAAGCTCTTTGCCCAGGCCTTGCCCAAATCCCCTCTTTGCCCATTTTCCAAAGTGCTTTTTCTTTTAGTTTTTCTTTTCTTTTAAACAAGAAAAGTTCTGGGCTTGTCAGCAGGAGTGATCTCCCTGCATTTGTTGCAACATTACAAAAGGTACTAATTCTCCTGACTTGGGTATTTACATTCTGCCTCCTCAAAGTCAACCAACTTGTTTCAGCCTGACACAGGATTTGTTTATGCTCCGCTCCCAATTGTTGCACAGCTCTGAAGAACTTCTTTTTTTAAAACAACAGATCCCAAACAACACCGAAACAATGTCTTTACATCTAGATTATAATATTTATAAAAGGATGGGAATGTTTTTTTAAGTACCTGACATTACTGAGATAATTTCAAAGGCCAAATTAGCCAGCTGGGAGAAGTGCTAGTGTGAAAGCATATTTGGCAGGAGGTGAAGAAAGGACGAGCCTTAGACAAAGTCAGTATTCACCCTGGGGATGTAACTTGAATGAGCTGAGAGGTTCCTCTGCCAGGCCCTGGTTGTCCACCCTGCCTCCAAACAGAAATGAATCATCTGCTGTGGTTCAGGAGGTGCCGAAGGAGCAGGACTGGTACAGTGAGGAGAGCACGGAGTGGCACCAGTGTCTGAACAACCCAGCTGAGAATTGCATCAGAAAGCTGCTAATTCACCCTGAGACACCATCCTGCAGCAAGGGCAGCATTTCAGAGAGGCACAGAAAAACAGGCTGGGAGAGGAACCATTTCAAACATTCCCAAGTAAACAGAGCTTGACTCTGCATCACCACCAGATTTACTCACATACACCACAGAATGTCTCAGTTTGGAAGGGACCCATAAGGATCACAGAGTCCAGCTCCCAAACACCCCATCCCATTGCACACTGCTAAGATGTTACAAGTGTTTCCAGCTGCACAGTGTACAAAGGACACAGTTTCCTGAGAGGTAAAGTAAAGTAAATAAAGCAAATGATGAAAATATTCCATAGGCCCAGCCTGTACCAATGCAAATCAGTAGGCAAATGTGCACCTGGGACTACATTCACTCACACTTTGCAAGTTAAAGGTAAGAGCCTCCATGCTCAAATTAAGGACCTTTACATGTAGACATGAACTGAGCTAACTACGGCCTTCAATTTAGCATCCAAGTCAGTTCTGGAGACAAGACAAACCAGCAGTATGTCCACATCTTCCTTAGGAAAGGTGAGTGGGGGGAGGTCACAGTGAACCATGCTGGCAAACCCTTTCAGCCATCTCTGGCCTTCCCTTGGATATTCCAGGTTAATTATTTATGCTTGTACAAACAGACAGCCAGATTCCAGGATACATTCGTTATACTTTGTGACAGAAGATAAACACAGGCCAGCAGGCTGATGGCATAGAAAGGACTTCACTTAATATTTCCTTCATACAGACCATCTTTAATCACAGAGATATCCAGCACAATCATTACAAGCACCACAGGCTGGTTGGTTTGTTCTAAGATAGAAGCAAAGAGGAACAATGAGACTTTGGAATATAAAGTAATAAAGATCTTGACATAAAATGAAACTAAAGTTACTGCACACAACTGGAAAATGAAAAAGGCTGCAAAGCAGGTCAAATTTGAGGCATCCAAGTAATGGAAATATCTCTGCTAATGCCTCAAAGACTGCATAGGTTTTGACTTGTGTACTTGGTAGCCTGTGTTGGAGGTGGCCCAGCAGGACAGTCCCCTGTGTATGCCAGCTCACAGCCTGGTTTCCACAGCAGAAATCCCACCATTCTGAAAAACAGTTTTGGGAAGGCTGCATGGTAAAAATAATGTGCATAAAGTGGAAAAAAGCCTCCCCCAAAAAGGAGAAAAAAGCAAACATCAGCTATTCACCACATACTGCTCCAACACCCCAAAGTTCACGGCCCACAATTAAAATCTTCGCTGAATCTCTTATGTGAAATCATGTCTCGTCCAAACAGTTCCATGGATCTTGGAAAATACTCTAAATACCACAAGCCACCCCTTCTGAGCCGCCCTGAGGAATGACTGCTTACTGTTGTGTTCTCTGCACATAACCTTAAATGAGACTTCACTGCAGATAAGGTCTGGTTTTATTTCTACTGCCAGACAACTCGTGAAGGTTTTACATGTCTGGCTTTTTTAAGGATGACAATCATTTATATGTGGTGGGGTACAAAAAATGGTTTTATGGGAAAGGAAAAATGGCTGAAGTGTGTAAAAGTGCAGTTTCTCTACAGCTAGCCACATCACTGAACTGAAATACACCACTTTACTCACAAATTGCACTTTAAATTGTCACCACAAAGGCCAAGGTTTCTATTCTAGTCATTTTTTTGTTTGCTTTAGGAATACTTTTAGTCTTTCTCTTCGTCTGCTCGAGACTGAAATGCATAAATCCAGACTGCTTTAACTTCTCAGTAACCGAACCCGAACCGCTGCAGGGCCTGTGAGCACAAAGAGATAAACAAACCCACAGCCTTCCCTTACATTTGCCAAATAAGCCAATTAGCTGTATGGAACTAATTTCATCCTGACATGCACCCTGAGTGGCCTTCACTAACGATCTCAGCATTGTGGTGCCAATGAGATTTGCAATCTGAGACACAAACCAACCAAAAGCCCCCGAGAGCCCTCCGAATTCAGGCCCTGCATTCATGCCCTGACACTGGAAGGCTCTGCCTGAACTCATGCTAAACCAGACCTTGACTACCAGATTAAAGCAAGGCTTCATTATAAAACCCTCCATTCTCAGTCACTAGAGTTGATACACGAACCCTTTTTGTGGCCCTTTTGTGTAGGCTGCAGTAAAAATCAAAGCCTCTTTTCAAGGCATGATCTCCTCGTGGGTTGGAACTTGGCTTTGTGTAGCCAGTTGCAAACAGTAGACAACTTTGAAGAGATCTTCAAAAAACCACACACCCAGAAAAAGCCATTTTTATTAGTCCATTAACATGTCATTAAAGTATCTACTTAGCCAGGAATCAAAATTCCATCCTACCTAAGCAGAAACCAGTCACGAATGAGAGGCAGTTCTCCTACTGCAAACAAAACCAGGTTGACAAAACACACGAGCTTCATCTCGCTTCCTAAGAATTACTCAAACTGAAAAATTCTCCAACAGTAAGTCTTCACATACAACCAGCAAGGGCTGACTTAGCCCTCAATAATATAAATCATTGAAAAACCCAGCACAGGGTTATTGGAAGAACAAGACTCATTAAATTCCTTTTTAACTGAGACTGTGTGCAGCACAAGACCAGTAAAGCAAGTTTAAAAATTAACTGAGAAACACTGAAGAGTTATGGAATCAGCTGAAGAACTTTGCAGGGATAAAAAAGGGAGATCAATAGTGAGTTGAATTCATGCTGATGTACAGATGAGAAAGGCACACAAATCACAGGTGGGAATGAGCTTATCAATTATTCCTCACACCAACTTTTCTCTCTCTTCTTCCCCTTCTGCTCACCCCTAACAAGTACCTGAGATAAAGGTTACCTCTCAGATTAAATCTTTCATTAAATCTCAGCTATTGCTCAGTTTTCTTACCACTTTGCAATGCCTCCCTCTAATCCAGGCCAAGAGCCTTGTCATAATCTCCACACAGTTCCCAATTTTCTAGACAAACATAAACCCCGAATATCCCCGAATACTTGAGCCTTACAGATACACCCTCAGCTCTGAAAGCAGAAGTTCCCCATGGGATTTATCTGTCCCATGTGCCACTCAAATTGTACTTCCATGGGTGCTTTTTCTTTTAAAGTTTATTTTTTAGGGTAAACCTTTCGCAGACTGCTGTTTCACCACCTTCAGCTAATTTTTTTCTTGGCCCTGCAGTGGTTGCTCAGATGTAGAAAATATAGCCAGAGATGCTGGGGCAAGAGTGAGACCCTAACTCATGACACCTCCTCTGTCACCAGGATGCCCTTGAAGCTCTGCCTTCCCTCATATCCCCTCCACTTTCTCTTTGCTGACTGTCTCCAAACATGTCCAAAGCACAACCTGTTTCTGTGAGAACTAGAATTTAAGAGCTAAGTCAGTTATTACTATCACCATTTTACAGCCATTCCCAAGAACACCCCATCATTTACACAGCTTTACCAGGAAATACGTTAGCAGAACATAATGTAATTTATACCCACTGTATGGTTTCTAAAATTCAGTCATCCACCCCCACCAATAACTCTGCCAGGACCACAGCCAAGTGGGACAGTAATTTTTTAAGGAGAGATTTCTCAAATTCAGTCAAGTTTTTGCTTTGTTAAAGTGTCCCCAAATGGTGTCCTGATTCCCTGAAAACAAAGGATACACTCAGGCTTCAGCTACAGCATCAGCTTCTGCATAACTAGTAAGATACAGGAATATCTGTAAAATCCTCAAAATTGCTGTTAGAACCACACAGAATAATATGCTGTTCTCAGGACAAATACAACCTTTTATCTGAGAGCTAAACAAAACTATTTCGATGAAAAAATTCCTGCTGGAAATACAAAATGGACTTTTCATTTACTCCACACTTCACTGTGCGAGTTACAGTTGCTGGGATCAACACAGCTCTGGAATTCTTCCCTTATCCAATCTTTTGCAACTCTAACCACATGCACTTGCATTGAATAATTCATATTTCCAAGCAAGTGGTGTCTACACAGACAGACTTAAGTGCACACCTTGCACATTCTTGTGCTCACACTTTGGATCAGACATAACGTGAGCTGTGCGACATCATCACCAAAATAAAGCTAAAAACACACCAGGAAACTATGTGGCTCGATTCTCTTCAATTGCATTAAAACTAAGGAATAAATCCATGCTTAAATCTCAATACTTTGCTTTCATAGTTAACCAAGCACCGCAAAAGCATCTGGAAAAAAATTCCTAAAGCATGAAAAACATGTTCCTCCACCCACATGCACTCATAACTCAGATTCCAAACTGAATTTTACTAAGATCACCAAAAATGTTTCGTACTTTTAACACCATAGAGGTTTCAAAGCATCTTTTACAAATCCCTGAAAATGTCAGCACCTAATAGCACCCTGTTCTCATCCCAACACTGCTCACAACAGGTCTCATGCAGAGCTGGGGACTGAGTTCAAACCCAGCCCTAATCCCAGAGTCCCAGTAACAAAAGGCCCTTTCTAGGAATCCTATCCTAATGTTCAGATACATTTGTTTCTCTGGAAAAACTGAAGTGAATAACAGTAAATTAAAAATGAAATATAGAAAATAAACCCTGAATGCTTTTGATATTGCTGAGGCATAAATTAGGTATGAAATAGCTGACACTCCTGTAGTGGAGAACAGTGCCTGTGCTCAGTCAGCATTTCAGGGAGGTGTGTTTCATTTAAGGTGTCTCTGATCTTCACTTTCAGAAGTTCAAGGTATAAAGCCTTAAATGCCTTATTTTCATTACCAAAGAGAAGCCTAGAAGGACTCTCCTGTGCAGCTGATCATTTGCTTACTAATTCAGCATATAAAAGGCTTTTCCAAAAAATGTTATGTTCACTATAAAACATAGAAATTTAGATTCTCCTTCTTCCCAGATATTCTCTCTGGGGCTACCCAGACCGCTACTACAACTGCCTGTTTTATAAGCAGTTTGTGAGATTCAAGTTACAAGTATGTTTCTGTACTAACAGCAGCATTTTTCCTCAACAAAACACCATCCAATTAATGGACTTCGAGTTTTTACAAGCCATTCATTTCCTAATTCCATGAGGAAAACCTGCACAACTGCTCTCTGCTGCTTTATAGCGGAGGGGAAAGTGCAGAACAAGAGACCAAAACCAGAAGCAACACATTTGCGGGTTCTTAACTGAGCACTGCAATTAGCAGAATGCACAAGCACTCACACCAATTAAATCAGACCCAGCCTTGGGGTCCTGTCCACAGAACAAAACACTTTTGAAATGTCAGGAACACAATACACAACTTTTGTACTTTTTAAGGCAGTACAATCTCCAGCTCAATATATAAATATTGCCTTGCCTCAGAAGAGCTGCTTGTTATGCAGAAAGCAGAAAGGAGCCTGACCTGCTGCTGCAGAACACGTGAAACCTGTGAAAGAAGAAACCTTGGTAGAGAAAATCTTGGCAAAGTTTGAGTAGATACAGCCAAGCAACAGTTCAATAGAAAAACACTGAATTTTTGTCAAACAGCGAAAGGTCTACAACTTCCAAGCTAAAACAAAGCAGATTTCTCAGTTTAAAACATAAAACATATGTTTTGTATCTCCAAAGAGTGGCTGGTATTTACATTCCTTCACATATAGGTAGTGTCAGTATTTCAACAAAGTAATTTGAATGTTAAGCACTATTGTAAAGGAAGAAAAAAATGTAATGTAACACATTCTCAATCTCAATTTAAAACTGAGATTTGTTTCTCCAGCAAAACCATATTCTTTGATATCTTACTGCAATTAAATAAGGTATAAAATCAACTTTACAGGAACAAAAGTTTCCAATTGGGGTATTTTAATAAACAGTACAAAATTAATGTCTGGTTTTCATCAAGTGCTAAGTAGATTGCTCAAAAGCAAGAACATTGTTATTCAAAAAATTAATGGCGTTACGTGTAAGTTGTAAACTATGTAAATTATTAGTTCATCCCATGGGGCTTAAATGTATCAGTAAAAGAGTTGGAGTTAAACAATCCACATGGAACGTTGCCTTAGTGCTCAATATAAAGCTTTGGCTCTGGACTGCTCAGCTCAGTGTTAAACTGAAGCTTCCTTGTGAACCAAGAGCAGGAAGCTGGCAAGAGAATCACTTCAGTGACCCAGGAAGCTGCTGATGTTGAGATTAACTTCCAGCAAAATGAAGGAAAAGGGGAAAAATCCCCATTTTAAAAACATTGAACATACAAACCAACAAATTTTGCCAGAGTTATTTTTAGAAGTTCATAAATAAAAGTATAAAAACACTGATGACCACTGTGGTCACAATGCTCAAGAATCCACATTTCGTCATTCATATTGAAACACTGAATGAAGACATTTCAGTACAGAAATTCCACAGGAAAATTTGGCCTACAGGCTACTACGTACATAGAAAGAAAAAAGCTCAGAACACTGCAGGGAGCCTAACTCATTTCAGGGTAACCCAGACTAATTCTGCATTTCTTTAATAACTGGAAATCTTGTAACAAGCAGTTGTTCAAAATCTATTGCAAAGAGTAACACTTACCAAGCACCTCTTCTGGCACTACTAACTTCAGTAACTGCTACCAGGACGAATTCCAGCAGGTACTGGATGACTTTTCAAGAGGCACAGTCAACACCTCAAATTTTTTTTGCAAGCAAATGAAAAGCATTCTTTCTTTCAAGTAAGGCATCAGCACTGTATCACTGCTTTACCACCACATACCTCAGGTTAACAAATGCCTCAGAAACTTTCCCTGATTTCCAGAACATCTCGCTGTTTTCCATGCTTGGATTTTAACTGAGGTATGCTGAGTGCTTTTTGGCATGTTTGGATAGAAACATAAAAAGCCTCAAGTCTTGTCATGTAAAGCTTTTCAAAGCAATGGGCCTTGCTGCCAAAGAAACTTTTTCATGCTCTTACAGCTTTTGCCTTCCTTATTCTCAGACCTGCTGTTTGCTTAGCAGGATGGTAACACACACGAGATGGAGCAGCTCTTTCTGAACTCACCCAGAGCGAGCACTGACTTAAAAATCAGGGCAGTGAAAGTCCATATTCACTAAAGAGTTAAGGGAGCACAAAAGCCCAGAGCCATGAGTTCATTTTGTTCTAGGCGACTTAGAGAGTGGCCAGCCAAAAACTGAACCAGCTGGAATTCATTCCCAAGTACTTCTTTCTTCCCAGAGCTCCCTGGGCTGTTGTTATCAACCTGAGGATAACAAACATATGGATCATCAAGATGGAGTTGGTGCTGGAAAGAAGTGGCAGAGCCTAATGGCCCATAATAAATGAAGTCTTGATCCTAACTTGGATCTTAGTACTGAGGTATAAATGCTTTTAATGTCTTAGGGGGAAAACTGCCCCCACTAGATGGAATTCAACATTCCACTGACTTCTCTTCTTGATGCCTTCCTTGTTACCAGCTCTTGCACACATTTATTTTTGTCTTCATTACCATTCCATATTCAAATTATATCCATCAGATTCCAGACGATTCAAGAGGCATGTGCAAAAAATTGGGAAAAATGACACCGTGACCATCCATGTAAAATTTTTAAAAAATAATTCAGGCTGATTAAGTGCTGAGCTACAAAATGGAACAATTACTTTAATTTCCTATATAAAGGCTAAAATAAAGGTGCAAAGTTTAAAAACAGGAAGAGAGAAGAAAAATTGTGTTCACCCAAATTAAATTCTTGGCACCCTTTCTCATTTTGAATCAGGTACATTAGCTGTTTTACAATATTGTTTTTAACTCCTGGAAATTTTTTCTATCTCCAGTATCTTGTTCTGTGATTATTCAGCCCTTTATAATCCCTTCCAACACCCACCCAAGAGGCTACAAATCGCTGTCTATTTTTTAATCTGTTCAGAGAACACAGCTCAAACTCTCCTTGTTTACAAATGAAAAACCCAAATCAGCCCCAAACATCCGTGTTTGTGGAGGGCACCAAGGCTCAAAGGTGAGCAGCCACCTGGGCACCTGCCAGGGAATCAGCTTGTCTGGGCTTATTAGCCCAGGCCTTGTGCCAGCCCTGCTGAACCCGGGGAGGGATGAGGGGAGGTGACAGTGGTGGCACTGGGGAAGGAGGGGGACTGCAAGTGGATGTGCAGGAATAAGGAAGCTGTGGCAGAGGTGAAGGAGAACGGGACAGAAACGAGGCTTGTTCCAAAAAAAGACCGCAATTACAGAGGTATTAATAGCTTTGTGAAGCCAAATTTTTATCATTCATTCACCTACTTTTGTTTTTTTATTAATCCCAGGACTGAATCATTGTGGTTTTTTTTTCTACAGGACATTTGTCCAACTGTCGTAGGCAAAACATCCCTAAGTAACAAACTTTCCAAGGAATTAGTATGAAAGCTTTTACGTAGAGGAAGAAAATCTGATTTAATAACCAGTCCCATTTAAAAACTACAATGAGAGAATGATGTGTAAGGGACTTTTTTTGGTGCTGCCATTGTTACAGGATAAGTCTTGTCTACAAGAAGCACATAGACAAGCTCCCTTCCAATCCACCTAATCACCTATTAGTCACACAAGTGGTAAATCCCTAAAAGCACTTTGGCCCGGGCCATGCAAACGCTGGATGAACTGAGTTACATCAGTTCTCATCTGATTTCCTGGCAATGAGCTGCACGTGACTGCTGCTGTGCCTGAGGAAATGTGGGTCAATCGTGTGCATCCCAGTGCTGAATGTGCATGCTCTCGAGGGACACACAGCTCTGTGACTCAGGAGCACCGGGCTGGCAGGAAGGAGATTAGTGCTGCTCAGTGCTGGGGCATTCACACAGCACTGCCCATCCTCAGGAACGGGATCTCAGAGCACTCCAGAACTCCCTCAGAAAAATGCTCCATCCAAAATGTTCAAATGATGGAGAAGGCTATCAGGCACCTGGCATGACAGCAGCCACTAAAAGGAAACTACTTACTTCAGAAGTAATTAATTACCCTCGGTGTTTGGGTGTGAACACCCAGATCTCACAGCCTGTGTCTCCCAGCTGAGCAGCAGTGAGATGGACAAACAAACACTGCTGGTGTTTTGGAGCTGGGGGCTTGGAGCAGGATTCCTCCCAGGGCATGCCCTTGCTGGATGTGGTTAATCAATAACCTCACGGTAGCACCCCCTTCTCCGAAACCTGATCTCCAATTAGTACCAAAGTTCAGCAGATCCCTGTTCTATCTGTGTTATTGCTCTTTCACACAAGCAAAGCCACCCTCCTCACTTTAGGTATTTTAAGCAAAATGTCTCATTCTTGTGTGACCTAAGGCAGGCACAAAACTGGGAGCTGAATGGCACCAAACAGGACTCTGTGAAAAGAAGGCTTTTTTTCCAAATAAAGCTGTATCAGCCTATGTGTTACTCCCTTGTTCTAATCATATAGGCCAGCATCTATTTAAACTGCCAAGATAATGACTTCAAATTTGATCAATAGTCTCTGTTTATTCAGCCAAGTGCTACTGACAGTCACCAGGGATGAACAACAAAACAAACACACTGGTCAGAGCCAATCCCTGGTTGAGCAAGAAAATCCAATCCATGATGACAAACACCCTTCGATTGGATGGGGAGATGGGGAGGGAGGTCTGTAGCCCACGGACATGGACACAGCCCCTCTCCTCTGTGCCCACAAAACATTTATCCACATTATTCTGCTAACAGCCAGCTCGTGAGCTGAGTGAACTCAAGCACAATTAACATCACAGAGTGGCTCCAACTCTTACTGTGTGCCATTGTGGCTATGCTAAAATATTTCCATTTGCTGTCAGATTAAGCATGGCAGGACATGACAACAAGAGGATGCCACTGAGCCTTTGGATCATAAGCAGTGACTTCCCTCATTGTCACCTTATCCACTCCAGAAGGAAATTTCCTTTGGAGAAGCTTCAAGAAAGACTGGAATCATCTTCTTGAAAGCAGGACGAAAAAGTCCTTGACTGAATCTCCAGCCAAAGGATGCTAGGAATGTTTTAGTTACAGACTGGCTGCAGAGAGCAAAATAAAAATAGCGTTTAGAATGAAAACAGATAAGTAGAGCATGCGTAGCATTCTAGCACAGATTTTTCTTTCAAAACAAACATTTTTATTGCAAAATCAGTTTCTCAACAGTGGCTTAACAACAATATATGTGGACCTTCCTCCCTTGGGCAATTTTTATTAACAACTTGCAAGGTACTCGCTAAAGGAACCTCCCTTTCAAATCCCAAGTGAATCTGCAGTCACAAAGACTGGGATCTGGGTGAAAATGTTTTAGTGCATTATTCCAACCAGGATGTTTGGTCACAATTTTTTTCTACATTATACATTCATCACGTTTCCTGTCAACAGCACCTGTTTGCCATTTTCCTTGTACAAAATGTCAGTGTCCATTATATCAATAAATTACAATCCCACTACTGCTCTGAGATACCTTGATTAAAGGTATGACATAAATAAACTGGAGCTTGAAGGAAAAAATAAGATGGCTCTTCCTATACAACCTTAATGCATATTCAGACACAGGATTTTATGCAAGTGACACCACTTGGTCGCAGGATCCTGCAAAAAAAATATGAAGAAAGTTCTCTTAAACAAAAAGCTCTTTATCAAACTACTATATTAGCACATCCAAAGCCCAGAACTTAATATCTAAAAAAAACCAATACCTGAGGACAGTGGGTTCACTCAAAGCCTAAGACGTTTGCTTTCCACTTTAAATTGATTAAATAGATTGAATACATTACATTTCGCATGGATGGTTAACAGTGCTAATATTCCAGACAAAATGAAATGCTGTATGAGGAAATTCCTCACTAGGGCTACCTCCCCCTGGATATATTGCTTGCTCTCACAGTAATTTAGTATAACGGAGGCCTAACAATTTCACTGAACAGGATTACAAAAACAGCTCTTCACAGTTCATGGCACAGAAGCTCCCAGAAATATCTATTTCTTCACTACCTTCTCCACACAGGGAATGCACTTGAAAAACAGGCTGACACTTGCTTTGTGGAACTCGTAAAATAATATAATGTTGGTTGCTTTGTTTTTTATGAAGAAGGTGCTTCTTGTTTATCAAACAGCCGAGATATGAAAAGCCAGCCTTTTATTTGCATTCATATCACTGAGAGGACTCACACACCTCAGAATTGGATATTGGCCAAGCACAGAATGACAAACTACTGATAAACCCAAAAGAGCAAATTTTAATAAAAAATTTCCACGAGCGAAAACCCTTTAAACACCATTTCACTCCTTACTCCAATAAGCTATGTGGCACTAATTTGAAGTGATAGTGCTGTTCTTTTAATTAAAAAATGCCAGTAGGAGGTTGATGCAGTGGCTGGTGCTGGAAGCGACGTGCTCACAGGGCGCAGCTGAAGCTTTGTGTGAGGAATTAAGGCATAATTTCAGCGGGGTGAAAAGGCAAAACAAAACCTCTAAATCCAAACAAACATATAGGGAGTGTTATTACAGGTGCTTGATAAAGTCATCTGGATGTTTGACTCGGAGAATGTTAAATTCTGGGGAAAAAAAAAAAAGCCAACAAAACCCCCAAACACTCTCAGTGCAGTTCATGAATCTTGGTTTACCTGTAGGTGTGTGGGACTTAATTCAAGTATGTCCCTTCCCTTCCCTTCCTACCTCAGAGCTCCTCTCTCATTTTCCCTCTTTGTTCCTTCCACATCTCCTGTGTGCACAGGGCTGGGACCAGGACCACTGTGCTAGACCATGTGAGGACGGATTTGCTCTCCCCAAGCTCCTCATCTCCATGAGTCTTGAGCCCTGGTATGCTTAATGTCTCTGCCTTTATCAAATTTGACTGAAGTCAGATGAAAAGCCAAAACTTAGTTAGAGGAGAATGACAGGTGAGATCCCTTTTCAGCCTGGTAATTTTTCAGTCTGGAAAAAAAGATTAAGCTTGTCCTGTAAATTTATCCATCAGCCTGACGGTCAAATAAGGCAGCACTTTGTCCTGAAAAGTGCAGACAGCTTCCACATTCCAGGTTTCACTGCTGATTTGTGAAACACCAAAAGGCTAAAAAACTGATTATTCTACAAGAAACCCTCACAAAAATATTTGCTGAATCGTTTCCCCCTCAGTCTTGCAACATCTTAATTCCAACAGCCCAGATGAGGCCAGCAACCACATCCAGGGCATAAAAGAAGAGCTCTACACTGGCATCTGGGAGCAGCACAATCCTTAAAACCAGCTCCTCCTCATACAGCCTCCCTGCGGAAGGAACATCCCAGAAACAAGCAGGACATTTTGCCGTTACTTGGCATATGGAGCAGCAAAGTCAGTTTATCCAAAAGCTTCTGGTATATTTACTCACCACTCCTACAATGACTATTTCAATCACGTTTACACTACCAGCACCATCTCAAACATCACAGATAAATCTGTTTTCTTCGGCTGTTTCAAAGTCTGTTTTCTCTCTGCACACTTGCAGGATTTACATCCTAAGGCAATGAGAAAAAAACCTGTTACTACTTTCCAACTGGGCTTTATTTTCTTTCCCCCCCCCATCAAAAATAGCTCTCATCTACGTTGTAGTTCAATTTGGAAGTAGCACATGCAGACTTGATAAGCATCCTGCAAAGGAAATGCCTTGAATTGCAGACTACTTACAACACATTTTCCCAAGCAACTTCTTATAAATCCCATTTGATGGCTGGTTTGCTAATTTCTATTGAAGCTTATCAAAACATTATTTGTATAAAGTCAAATTACTTCTGTGATTGCACAAAAAAAAAAAAAAAGTTATAAAAGAAATGACTGTGACTAGAAGTCCAAGCCAAGCTGCTGCGTTATACTGAAGTGTTATTTATCCTGTTACCAGACAGACCTGGAACTCCAAGGAGGTATTTAATTTTAAACTAAAGAACACAACACAGAAAAGCACCTATTTACATGGTTCTGTTTGCCAAAGTCTCCTTCTAGATCTCTTTCTAGGGCTGGTGACAGCACAATTATTGGAGCTGATTCCATTACCCTCAGCAGATCCAGGGGTTGCAGACCAGTGTTGGGCTACAAGTTTGTCTCACATAGAGCTCAATAAATGAGCACAGACACATTAATTAATACGTCTTAAAAGAAGTCTATTAACATTAAATTCCCTAAAATTCTTGGAAAGAAGGAATAAAAGATGTAGGTGTTCCCCCTATGGCACATTAGCTGCACACATAGCATGCTATTTTTAGTTAATTATTGCCCAATATGCAGAAGTCACTCTTACAAAGAGCCAGACACTTATTCCTACGCCCTGGGCTTTTCCAGAGGCAAATTTAATGTTGGATTATTTAATGAATGTCGGGATCTCTGGGAAAAGATGTGAGATTTAAATCTGAGCGTGGTTACATCACAGAACTTGGTTACATCACACAATTACCAAGTTGTATAAAGTCATTAAAGCCCGAGTTCAGCACTGAAGCCCTTCTCTGACTCCAGAACATTCAGAGGCTGATGGACCATGCTGAGTTTCACAGCTGAACCACTCCCTGGCACCTTCTGACTTCCCTAAGTTCACTTCTGCCTTTTAACCTCATCTCACCTTGTTTCACCACTCATCTGTGCAAGGGGGACCTCAGCAGAAGTATTTTCACTCTGGTTAAAAACAATTTCAGGGGTAGGTTAAATGCATCAGCTGATCACAGCCTTAAAACGCTTTACATAAGGGATAGCTGGGAGATGAAAAATCAGAGACACAGCAACTCCCTGCCAATTCCAAAAGCCACAACATTTCAGGCTTTTTTTTTTTCCACTAAGCCATTTCTGCTCTCTCTGATCTGCTCAGTAGGGTATTTACAGACACATGAGATATGAACATGCCCACTGCAGTACTTAATGTGGCCATTACCTGTCTGCAGATGTTTTTAAGAAAGAGATATGAGAGACACTGCTCGGAATTCCTTGGAATATAAAGCACTGAAGTAAGTACCAGTTCAAGTGCCCAGAAAATTCACCCCATTTCTCTTTCAAAGGCTGACATCAGACCTTTAGCTCACCCACCCAACTGCAAACCCAACATTTACGAAATGGAACAGATTCTCTTCCCATTAACATTAAAGGAGCAACAATGAGTTATCTGCTAATTAGACTTACACTTGTAAAATATGATGTTTCAATTCTGAGTTAAAGTGAAGTTCCTACATGCTTATAAAAATGTCTGCATATGGAAAAGGAACCAAAACACATCAGCTGCAAGGATAAAGAACAAGGACTCCCTGGGAAATGCATCAATCACTGCAAGTCTGAATCAAATTGAAATTCTTCATTTTTCTAAATTCTGCACTTGTGTAGTCAAAAAATTATCTTAAAGCAACAGTACAACCCATATACACAGTTCATTTTCAGTCTGGAGTTTTGGGGTTTTTTTTCCTTTTGCTCTTCAGGAAAACTGAGCACATGTATTTCCAAAGACCTTTCCTTTCCATTTCAGGTCATACACCCCATGTACTAAAGAATGTGAAAACACTGACCACAGGGATTGAATTTTCTGCTGCAATGTCCGGTTGGCTTTGGGGGTGCAACACAGACCAAATCTGGCATGCAAAGAAGAAAGGTCAGGGCCATGAAAAAAGAAAGTCCAGACTGATGTGAAGAGTTGCCAAAATAAATAAATTATTTTCCAGTATAAATAAGAAAGGCAACTATCTTCAGTGTTTTACCTTTATTTTCAGGAGAAAACTACAAAGGAGAGCTTTTAATATTGTCCTGGAAACATCAGGGAGATAAATTAGAAGCCTAGAATTTAACACGTGCAAATTTAATTTCAACTTTGTGATGTAAACAAGACATGGAAACTTTAAATTGACAAATACATAACAATTTTATTTTAGTCTAATTATTAGAGGAAATGGGCAGATATTTAAGGAAGACAAAACTATAAACATATTAAAAGGTCAACGAAAACACTATTTTTCCTAATTCACTCATCCAAAAATGCCATTTTACTCCAAATAATGAAATGTATCTATAAAGATCTCATCAACTTGAGGAAAAAAGATCGAATCCTACCAAAAGTATTTCTTTTCCTGCTATTGGTAACCTATGAAAGCAAAAACTCCTGCAAGAGAAGGATAATAGCAGGTTCCCTATGAAAGAAAAAGAAACACATTTTATTTTCTTCAGCAAACCTTCTTCACAATGAGTCGGCGAAGAAATATCCACCATTCAAAAAAACCAACCACGGGTAAAAGTGCACATGAGTGAGGACATTCAGGGACACTCAGCACTCCTGGAGTACAACAGGCAGTGCACTGGTCAACAATCCTTGAAGTCCATGGTGTGGTTGAACACTGCCCTTCGTTCCTAAACTACTCTACAGCCTCAGAAGCAAGGACCCCAAGTGTAAAATGGGAAGCTGGTACAAAGTCCAATTCCACAGGATTTTCCATTGTTTCTCACTGTTTAGGATTATGAGTTTAACCCATCTGAACTGCTCCATCCCACAAGGGCCCAGGCGCAGGTCCGGCTCTCACTGGAGCTGCTGCTGTGCCAAGGACAATTCCCTCCAGCTGTGGTGAGGTGAGCACAGCTGGAACGGCTGCCTGCAGCATGGCCAGCTCACTGCAGGGATTGTGCATTATTTTTCCATTACTCCCAAACAATAATGGATTGTTTTACCCACAAACAGATGAACAAACCTTCCATTTAAATACTTTCTGTTAAATTGTATTAGTATGCAGAATAGTGCCCATATCCTCCAAAAAAAAACCCAGGGAAGAGGATTTTTCCGGGGGAGGGGAAGAACAGTAAAGCAGGCTCTGCCAGCTTTATCTATCTATGCTGGGTATTGGGTAGCCTTGGGGATTTTTTCCTAGTGTGCTTAGTGTCCTTGACAACAAGCCAGTTTGAATTTTGGCGTTTAACTTGACAAAAATGACTTACTGAAGAGGAAGGCATCAAGCTATTACAGCCCTGTGGAGAGATTCTTTCTGAAACAGCATGGATGCTTACTCTGCCAATTCAACTAGAGCACCATCAGATTTATCATCCTACACCCCCCAAATATTCACCATGTAACTGCCAGTTCATAAGAGAGTATGACAAAGAAAAAGTTCCATCATTTATATTATGTTCTCCAATTATATTTTATGACTTTCCCAGACATAGAAAACTGTAAAATATCCCCAGGGATCCCCTCTCACAAATTACTGAATTTCCTCTTAAACCCATGTGAAACAAAGTTTAAAAACATGTAGCATCTTAATGTTAATTGACCTACTGCCTCACTTAGCAAACATATATGCAGCTTTATTCTCTTACTACATTAATACTTATACAAATTATTTTAAATTGAGATATAGACACTTGCTGCATGGTTTAAGAAATCGCTAATGTCTCTTCTGATTTTCTCTCCCAAAAACTCTCAACACATGACATGCACACACCTGAGCTTTTCAATGTTCAGCACCTCAGTCTAAATCCTAGAGCTAGAACTTACACAGGGAAGCTGAATTTGCACTGAAGCAGGTGAAGCGAGAGCACGGGTTTTCTTCCACCAGCTTTCTCATGGCAGGTGACAAATTTTTGGCAATGAGGGTCAGCAGACCAGGAAGGAGATAACATCTTGAGTTACTGCAGCAGTATTGCAGGAACTCATTTGTAAGCACCTGAAACATCACAATGTCAGAGCAGCAGCTTCCTCAGCACCAGCCATAATACGAGTGCTCCATGTCAGCTACCCACAGGCTTAACTGCAGCCTTGCCAACAGACATGGTAGAGAATGTGAGATGATATCCGGGTGAAAAAAGCTGGAAGTGGCTCAACTGTAGTGCTGTCCTCACAGAGGTACCCTGGGATGGCAAAGCATCCAGGATCATAGTAAGATCCCAGTGAAGACATTCCCTAAAAGCTGAGCATATACACAACACAATGGTTGTCAACCTCAAGACCCAAGATCGCACTGACTCCTCTCTGCCCTGACAACTGTCGGCACAGCAAAGAACAAACCATTTGCAGTAACAGTTTATTTCACTCTGGAAGAACAAATCAGCATCTGCTTCCATGAAAAACATGAAAAATATCAAAGCTTTCAGTGATATTCCAGATTTTAGTGCTTTTCAGAGTAATACTTTGACTATTTCCAGACGAATAATAATAGAGAAATGTAACAACAACAAAAAAGATTCCATTCAAAACAGGGGAAAAGATGGCAGATGGAACATCTCTTCCAGCCTTTTTTTTTCTTTTCTTATTTTTCTCCTCACTCAAGTCTTACATGAATTGCTCTGCTGGGTACATACTGGTTCACACCCAACCAACTGATTTATCCCCATCTTATCCAAACCATTCTGCTCTATCCCGCTGCCTCCACCAAGACAGCCCAAACCAACAAGGCACTGAGTAGTTGACTCAAGAACCATAAATAGCAGCAAGTAATCCAACCAGATTAATCCAGCTCTAAGCATGGCAACTGGACTGGCTTCAAGGTGGGCAGCAGTCCAGGTAAACCTCCAAAAACCACACACATGGATGGTATTTCCATGATGTACTTCTCCATTCTGTGACCCATCAAGCAAACCTCCAGCCAGCTCAGGAACGACTGAGGGGGCTCGCTGATCTTTATTTACAGTGGCAATTTTAGCAGCGTTGGAGCTGCTGTCAGTAAAGTTCCTCTACCCAGCACACAGAAAATCGTGGTATAATAGCAACCTCCTCACTGAGAAATTCAACACTGCTTGTATTTCCCTGGAATTGATGATTAATTCTGAAATACTAACAGAAAGGATGATGCTACAAAATCTTAGAAATGTGATAAAGCTGTTTGAAGAAACGGATGAGAAAACCGTTCTTAGACTGGTGGGCAGTATGGAATAAAAAGAAATCACGAACTGCACAACCACATCCCAAATTGCATTTCTTTATATGAAGACATTAAATTTGACAAAAGAAAGTTTCAAGTCAGGAATAAAGTAGTTATTGTTTCTACTTTCCCCGCCTGAGGGGGATATTCAAACTCTTTTTGGTGATTTAATTTACTTCCACCAGGACAATGGTGCTGGCACAGCTTTGACTTACTGGGAGAAGGAAAAAAGGAGACTAGGTCCCCATAGCCTGCCCAGAGGAAAAGGCTGCTCTTTGGATTCCCACTCTGGCAGCCCCAAAATGTCAGCTGGCCAACTGCAAAGGCTGTGCTCTGCACTTCCTCCTGTGAAAGCAAGATTTTATTTTCTTTAATTTCCCCAGAGTTACATGCCCCAAGCCTCTTTGCCATTCCTATCCATAGGGCTCTGAACAGCCACGAATTTACCTTCACAAAAACGCTGTTGCTTCCCAAGGCAAACGGGGAAGGGAGGCAGAAGGAGGTTAAGTGCCTTGCTCAGCATCACACGGGAAATCTGTGGCCAAGCTCCACACCGAGCTCTGCCCCACGCTCCAATCACAGCCACTCCCAGCAGACGTGGGGAAGAGAAAATCCTCACAAGAAGAAAATAACGAGACACGGATTTCGACACACTCGCAGATTACCAAACTAAATACATTTGGAGCTACCCAAGTGCTGCTTCCCACCATGTCCCCCATGGCACAAAGCTGGCTCGACATTAAATACCAACTGCCAGGGAGGCTGGGATGAGCAGCCAGCTCTTCCTGCCCCAGTGCTTTTCACCTGGAACCCACTGGTCCTGATGCCTAACCATAAAACTACAGCCAGTCCATGATGTATTTACCATGTCTGATTGAGAGATCCTTACACAGATATTCATTGCTCCTGAACATGGGACAGGAAAGTGGCCAGGTCACCAATATTAGTGTTGCTATTGATCAGTCAGTTAACTCTGCTGCACTGATCAATACATTAGTCATGAAAGGGAAGTAAAACATCCTGACATTTGGGACACGCTTTAGCCTGTGCCTTTGTGACAATCCTAAGTGAACACTGCTCTAATGACAACATAATGTTTTATCTTCTACTTGCAGTCACTGTGTTCTTTCATGGATTCCTAAAATTACAAATGCAGAAAGTCCCAAAGACACCCATTTACCAGCCACTAACTGGCCAGGCTTTGTGGCTGCGGCTTCCCTGAACTGGCTGACTACACTGAACTGGAAGTGTGTGCATGACACTCTCTGTGTCACTTCTTCCCTCTTCCCCTTTCTTTACCACTGCTAAGCACAACCACCTTCCTTACACGAATCGAATTTGTCACCTACAAATCCCCTCTGGTTCCTTTCTCACCTCACAGCAACCACCTGCTTCATCATCATCTTCCTCACTCCTCCCTGATGTTTCTGACACCTCAATTTCTTACCCCTCACTCCTGGGAGGATTCTCACCTACACCCGCCTTCTAAAACTGCCACCACGAGCAGCCCAGCACCTTCCTAGGCCAGGTTTCCAAGGAGGAATTGAGAACTCTGAACCACTGTGAAGTGAGGTGCTTGGAGATAATTCTTTGGATCCTCCTGTCACACCAACTCTGGCTTTTCTGTTAAAGAACCTGTTGTGCCATCAGCCCTCAACACGGCCATCTGACCTTGTATATGAGATCCTCTGCCTTCCTGCTCCAGCTAGGAAGTGATCCATAAAGTAAAACTTTCCTCAGTTCCACGATGGCCCCAGAAGCCAGCCAGCTCTTAACACCTCAGCTAAGACCCCGCTGAAAAAGCCAGAACCCACGAAAACAGAACCCAACTTGCAGCTTTTTTGGTAAAGTTCCATGTTTAGTCCATTTCTTCACGGCCTTTCCAGTTCTATCTGCAACCTTTGCCTACAAGCCACCTGGATCAGAGTGTCTCCCATACCCAGCACAATGAAACTGCAATTTTCACCAGTGCTTGTGGGTGATATGAGTGTGAGCAAGGCATGTGTAAGCCTTGGAGATGATGAACCCTTCGGAACTTCCCCAGGGAGCAGCAGCAAACAAAGGTTTCAGAGAAGCACAGGGGTAAAAACGGGACACGTGCTCTGTGAAGGTCTCCTGGCCTGTGGATCGTGTTCCTCCTTAACCCAGCAGACCCTGAGCACATTTGGCAAGGACATGCACTCACAGGATCACTTTATTTTTCCATCCTTGTGTTGGTAATTTCGCCACTGCTGGGCTGCCCTGATGACAGCACAGATAGGAAGAGACCACAGATTTAACGGGAAGTTTTCTCTTACTTTGCCTAGGACTGTTCCAAGGAGCAAAAGACAAGGCAGAGTATCTCTGGCTCTTGCATCACCAGCTGGGGTAAAGGCTTTAGTGGAAAGAAGAGGAGAAACTAAGATATGACAGGAAATTAGCATATTTGAGATCCACAGGCCACAAAGTCATTTTAACCTGTCATGCAACTCATTGTTACATTGAGGTTTTCTGTATTTCTGCACAGGGTGCATTATTTGCCATTTTACTTCATTACAATTTGCATTAGGCTAGGACTGACTGAAAGATCACTTCTGGTAATCATCAGAGGATTGAGAACTTTTGGATATATTCACATAAATAACCCCAACACTCTGCTAATACAAATACCTTTACAACAGATGAGGAAAAAATAATGTCTTTAAAATTACGTCTTAAAAAAAATCACAGGAGATTCAACCACTGCTCCCTTGCCATTCACCCCGTGACGCTCACAGGCATCCTAAGTGGTATTTACACTGCTATTTTCAGTACTGCAAAACTTCAATGGTGCCTAATCACAGGAAAAACAATGCAGGCAGTAAATCATAACAAACAAGGTCTTCTGTCTAGATTTAAATGTGCTCAAACCTCCCAATAGCCAAGGAGATGAGAAAACAACAGCCAGGCTGGCTGCAGCTATTTGAAACAGGTAAGTCAGCACCCCAGTCCCAGCCAAGCCAAGAACTCAGCATTGCCCAACAATTCCAGAGCTAAACCTCTCCCAGAGCAATTTATTTGTTGATTAAATACAGCAAATTTTGTCACATCACCCAGGTTTCCTGCTTGTAAAAACAGAAGATGTGTTTGAGCAAGCAGGAGATTTCTTCAATACAGTTTAAAAATGGGGAGTAATAAAAAATAAATCTACCAAGTTGCTCAATAAACTGAAACTTCAGCCTGTTCCAGGAAACATTCCCAGCTCAGAGCAAAGACTAGTGTATGCTAAAAGTAAAAAAGCATTTTGCTGCAGCATTCAGCCTTTAAAATTAAACTCAATAGCTTCTCTCTGTTATTTAAATTATCTCCTCCAGCTCAGAAGGGCTATGACCATGGCCTAAGTCACTTAATTCACATTTTTATTGACTGACTTGCATAAAAATAAGCCACATTAAGGACTGAGCTGACATTTGGTATACATCACCACAAAACTCATTTCAGATCAAACATCATTCATACAACCTAAAAATATTTCCAGCCTTCTCCCATCCAAGAAAAGGATTTTCAGATTTACATTATCCTCACAAACTTTGGTCTTCTGAAGCACAAGCAGTGCAGAATCAAAGGATTAAAAGAACACCAGGATTTTTATTTTTTGATGATCTGCCTCCGAGTGTGTTACATGCCAGGAGCAAGTTAACCTGTAACTGCAGTTTCACCAGCACCGTTTTCTCATTATTTGCTATTGTTTTATGCACCACACACAGAAGATCCCTCTCCAGGGATCAATTCCGGTCACCCAGAGCAGCACTGGGGTTTCTCCAGCCCAAGTGACCTCCAAGCATCCACTTGTTGCCTTTGAAAGACTAGACTGGACCTTATTTTTTAATAATTCACACAGCAGTCTCAACAAGCAGGAACTGTGTCTCTTTCCATTAAAGAAGCAGGCTCGGCATCGACCAGAGCAGCTTCCAAAAGACTTAATTCAGATCTTTCAGGATCCAACACAAATTGGTTTATCCATCCACAAACCCTCCAGAGGCCTCACACGGAGGCAGGACAGACACGGCTCTGCATGTCACCTCCTGCACGGGGCAGGAACTTCCAAAGTTGAATGCCACAATGTTCCAGGTGAGAACAAGTCGAGAGGAAGAAGGGAAAATTTAAAAAAAAATACACTGAAGGGAAAAAAAAAACAAGAACCCAGCTAAAAGCAACTAAATGGGTATTTTCTCATTAGCAACTGAGTTATCCTCCTTGGCACACAGGAGGTTGGGGGGGTTGTTAATTAAAGTGAAGTAAGGCAAATTATGAAAGGCTTTGCTGAAAGCCAGTCTGTGGGAGAGGTGGCCCTGGGAATCCTCCTGGGAAAGGTGGAGAGGAGACCCCATGAAGGGGTAGGGTGGTCTGGAGGGGTGGAAGGGGGGCACAGGGATACCCCCATGGGGGAGGGAACAGGGGAAACCCTGGGAAAGGGCTGGGAAGGGGGAAAGGTGTCACAGGGATGCCCACAGACAAGGAAGGTGGAGAAGACACTCCAGGAAGAGGGGCAGGGGTGTCACAGGGAACTCCCCCCACTGGGAGGGTGCAGAAGAGACCCCACAAATGGGCAGAATGCAGGGGAGAGTTATCAACAGGGACCCCCCATCGGGAAGAAGGGACCTCATTTAGGGTCAGGGTGCTGGAGGGGGTAGTGACTGTCACCTTCCATGGGGGAACGTGCAGGAAAGACCCCAGGAAGGAGCAGCTTACCCTAACCTGCTGGAAAACGAGGGGGAGACAGTGACAAACCCCCGCCCTCCTCAAATTCATGTCACCCCAAACGGGCTCAAGCACCCCACGCCGGAGGGGCGGGAAAAAATATAAATAAATAAAAGCACAGAGAGGCTCCGTCGGGTCACAGAGGTAGAAGCGGAACAGAAAAACGGTGGATAAAAGTTAAGCAACGCTGGGAGCTCGGGCCCGGCCGCCCCTCCCCTCACAGCCAGGCCGGGGAGGGGGCGAAGGCGCCAGGGGAGGGGAGGGGAGGGGAGAGGACCCCGGGCCCAGCCGTGGATGTGCGGCCACACACACACCGTGCCGCGGCCGCCCCGTTACCTGTGAGGCGGATCTTGATGCTGGATCCGTTCCGGCGGGTACCGGGATTCGACATCGCGCCTGGAGGAGGAGGAGGAGGAGAAGGAGGAGGAGGCGGCGGCGCCGAGCTCAACCGGCGGCCCCGCGCAGCCCCGCCATGCGAGCCCACCCGCTCCTCACGATGCCGGGGATTCCCGGACCCGCGTTCCGACGGCCGCCGCAGGCTCAGAGCCCTCAGCCGCCGCCTCAGC